>BSBK01006210.1:165000-612566 GCA_027943335.1 Chamaecyparis obtusa
ATCTTTGCACGTTTTAGAAATTTCGTTGTTTCTCTATAATAGTCTATACATTGCACTGCATACCCTTGTACAATGGCTTCATTTATCTTTATATAAACTTCCCCCTACCTAAATCAACCAACTTTGATTGGTTGAAGTCTTAGTTTAAGCCTAAATCACTCTAAATACTAATTCCCTCCAAAATACATTCATAGTCGTTCATATTTAAATATTTAAATGTTGAACTATTAAAAGGCTTTATTTAATATATAAAATCCCTTGGTAATGACTCCTAAAGACTTAAACTAATTCAATGACCTATTCTAGACTCTTAGAACTTAATATTTCTTCTTGGACACTTTTGGTCCACCATACAACCAAGATTTGGTCCTTTTAGGACTTTTAACAACTTTTAGGATTTATCCCTATTACATAGAGTCAAAAGCCATTATAGGCTTTAGTATTTCCCAATTGATTTTCTTTGGCCTGATCTGATTGTCTTCTTTAATCCTCTTATCCTCATTGAGTATGTTGTAGATCCTCTTGGTCTTCATGGTTGTGTTGAATGGCTTTGGTGCCCCTACACCATACTCCCCTCCATGCAAAGAACTCTTGTCCCAAGAGTTGTCTTTCTTGTGCCCATTGTGTGTCCTTGTAAAATTCTGATACTAAGGGATGAGATACTCCCCTAGAGTGGCCTTCCTTTGTATCAAACACCCTGCATTCATACACAAAAGATTAGACAAAAAATTATTTGCATTTGACTATCTTTCTTCAGGACAGTGTTGTTGCCACTTGAATGCCTACATTTTAGACCCCTAGACAGACTTCATTGGTCTCTTCTCTATCACCAATTTACACTCATCTTCCTTCCCTCCAATAGGACACTTGACTTTCCCAATCATCACAAACATTTTTTCCAACATTCCACATTGCTTGTGACTATTTTTCCCTACCTTTACCTACAACCTTTCTTCTTTCTTCCAACCTGTATCAACTTGCTTATTCTGACCATGCACTAAGATATCATTGCCAAAACACATGACTACATTCTTAGTTTCATCTTTAAGAAGTGGAATGAGTTTTTAAGTTATCCTTCCTTTATTCACTATATAAGTATTTTTGAAACCATCATGCACAACCCTCCTAGCATATTGCCAAGGTCTACCAAAAATGACATGTCCACAACTCATATCCAAAACATCACATAAAATGTTATCAGAATATTGCCCAATTGAAAAATTTAGGATAACTTAATCCCTCACAAGTATGTTGTTATCCTTACTCACCCAAGTTGCATAGTAGGGATTGGGATGTGGAAAGGTTTGTAATTGCAACTTAGTGATAACTGCCTTTGAAATGAGATTATGTGAAGCACCTAAATCAATAAGAAAACTATAAATCTTACCTTGAATCAGACATTTGGTTTTGAAAATGCTTGTTCCTTGCACTGGCTGCCCTCTTCCTACCAACAAATATTCACCTTCCTCTGATGATGCCAAGATAGGCTCACGTTTCTCCTCTTTGGTTGTCTCTTCTTCTACCAAGTTTACCCTCCTATCTCTACCCTTCTCTTCATTCCATATAGGACATCTAAAAGATTGATGACCCACTTCATTACAATTAAATAATCTACCTATGAACACTCCATTTCTTCTTCCTCCACTTCTTCAACCTCTATACCCTCCTCTTGTCTTTGATGAGTATGGCTTGTCCTTGCCTTTATCATTTCTATTCTAAAAATCAATATTGCCTCCACCACCTCTTCCCTTCATTGTTGAACCTCCTCTTGTACTACTTTTCCTTTCATGTCTTTTCTTTGTCTTCTCTTCAGCCTTTATGGCCAATTTGTAACACTCCTCAACTGATCTAGGCATATCAATACTAAGTTCATCTTTTATGTTGAACTTCAATCCATCCATGTACCTTGCAATATTTTCTTTAACATCTTCTTCATGACTCACCCTTATGTCTAACTTATGAAATTCATCAGTGTACTTTTGTACATCCATGTATTTTTTATTGAGACCCTGTAATTTCTTGTATAGATGCACCCTATAATCAATATTGGACAAAACTTTTTCCTTCATCTTATCCATCATAGTATACCAAGATGTAATCTTGACTTTCCCATTCTTCCATCTTTCTACCTGAACATAATCCCACCATAGTAGAGTGTGTCCCTTCAACCTTCAATTTGAAATCTTTACCTTTTTCCTTTATTCCACATCTTCACATTCAAATAATTTCTCCATAGCATTGAACCAATCTATTAGTTCCTCATCATCCATCTTCCCTCCATACATAGGAAAATCTACTCTTGCCCTTGTATCTCCACTCTTAATGACTTTAGCAAACCTAGCCATCCTTAGATCTTCAGGATCTAATTTTTCTTCCCCTTGGGGTTCTTATTATTCTTCAAGTTCTATCTCCTCATCCTCTCTGCTACTTCTATCTCTTTTCTCCAATACCAAGATTCTCTCCATCATAGTTCTCATCATCCCATCCTTCTCATTATTTTCCTTCTCCTTTTGTTCCAATGTTGTCCTGAACTTCTTGTTATCTGCCACTTGTTCTTTTACTATCCTTTCCAACTCCATGTTTTTCATCCTTGTGGCAAACTCTTCTTCTCCTTCTGACATGGCTCTTGATCTCCTTGACAAGGTGGATCAACTCAGTGCTTCCTCAAAGGATACTTCAACTCCAAGGGCCAATCTAAGGATCCAACTATCAAAGCTCACAAGACCACTTCCAAAACTTTCCCAAAGGATTCCTACTATTCTCTTATACCACTTGATATAGATGTAAGGGTGGTGGGTGAAGACAATTAAGAAAAACTTAGAAATTTGAGAGGTTTAGGCACTATCCCCAAGCCCTCAAGTCCTTCAAATGATCTCAAAATGACCAAGACTCCTCCCAATGAAAAATGGTGTTAGATATGGTATCTTTAGATTTTATTAGGGTGGATTCAAGTGGTTTTGTGGTTCCAAGTACAACCCAACACTTCTAGCCCTTCAAACTTCTCCAAACTGCCACTAGGCCTAATAGCCCTATAGCGATGGTAAATGGCACTTATCCTTGCAATTTTCAAAATAACTAACCAAATAGATTATGTTTTTTTATACCCTTTTTCCCTTACTATAACATACTAAAACCCTACTATGGACTCCTTTGGACCATGTGTGATTGTCTACACACTGTGGCTTCAAAAATGTATAAAAAGACCCCAAATAACAAAGAAACTATATGTTCCTTGTACTCCCAAGACTCCAAACTCTTAGAAGTCTTCAAAAATGGTTCAAAATAGACAAATCTCCAAGCAATTAGGCTCAAATTCCCTGCAACACCAAAAGCCACAAATTGCTCACTTCAAACCCTCAAATCTAGGGCTTCTTAAATCTATGCCCTCCAATCACTTCCAGGATCAATTGGTGATGGATTCACCTTGTATCCAACATATTAGGACACTCCAAAACATAAAATACCACTATCCTTCATCCCAATCTTCTACTGTTGTAGCATACCAAGCACTTTGCTTGTGTTCCTAGTCCCAAATCCACTATGATCACTCTCTCCTCCTGTTATCTGCTCATAAAACCATTAGATTCATATTATACATGTTAGATATGGTCATTCCATGAATTTTAGGCCTTTACTTTCATGTAATTATTCCCATCTTTATTAAACTCCAATCAAAATAGTGAGTTAACAACCCTTAAATGAAGACAGTGTTGTAACAAAGAATGGAAATAGATTAAAAATAAATAAAATTTATTATGAATTCCTCCAAAATGATAAGGAGAGACTCCTAATTCATCAATAAAGGGTAAAAGCACAATAAGCTATCGCCCTTTTACAAAGGAAAAGGCTAACAAAATCAAAGTTGTTCAACTTCAATAGTATAAAAATGACATTTATGTTTGGAATTTGAAGATGATGTAAACTAATTAAATGTGATAAAATGGATGAAATTTATGATCAATATTTTTAATAAATGTTTTGAATAATAATTTATATATTTTTTTAATTTTTAAAGATGATTTTTCAGTTGCTGAAAAATGCTGAAAATTAGGGGTCTAGTTTCCACCAAAAAAATATATGTAAATAAACATTTTTTCCCCTAATTTCAAAATATGTCATAAATGACATATATAGCTAGTGCATGAAGAAATAAAAATTGGTTTGTGACCTATATTTTCTCTTTTATAACAATTCAAATTCCAACTCAATGAAATCGACAATTTTCATCTCGCAGCATATTTTTCATAATAAATCTATCCTAATCAAAAAAAGAAATATATATTCTTGAAGAGGACTCTCTCCTCTAGTGCACCATATACTTTTCAAATTTATTTAATATGATTTACTATTTTTTTCTTTCTCTGAATCAACATCTCCTTGACTGTTAAAATACCTACTTGCAATAGTTTTTAATTACAATAAACTATGTCTAATTAAAACACTATAAAATCTATATGAGGATATTCTTGACTCTGATCTCTACAAAAAGGTTTTTTTATTTTAAATATCATTAAAAATATTGGAAGTTATTAAAGCACCACTTTTCTGAAATAATTTTATTTTTATGGTAATTATACCCAAAGTGGTATAAAACATGCATTTAATAGACATTTCCAATTGGAAAAGTTAAATCACTTATCTAACTTAGCTAGAATGAATCTAGCTAGACCATATGTTTGACCAAAAATAATTTTTAGTCAGAAATACTAAAGTGCAGTTGTGTTGATAAGTTAGCCTAAAAAGTGACACCTGATTGTGCATTTACCCTAAATAAAATTCTAATGATCACCACTCAACAAGTCATTCAAAACATTACAAAATATTTCCAAATTTTAGAAATTTCCTTGATTCTCTGTAACAGTCCATACTACACTACATACCCCCATACAATGGCTTCATTTATCTTCATATAAACTTCCCCCTACCTATCTCAATCAACTTTGATTGGTTGAAGGCTTAGTTTAAGCCTAAAACACTCTAAATACTAATTCCCTTCAAAATACATTCATAGCCATTCATATTTAAATATTTGAATTTTGAACTATTAAAAGGCTTTATTTAATATATAAAATCCCTTGGTAATGACTCCTAAAGACTTAAACTAATTCAATGACCTATTCTAGACTCTTAGAACTTAATATTGCTTCTTGGACACTTTTGGTCCCCCATACAACCAAGATTTGGTCCTTTTAGGACTTTTAACAACTTTTAGGATTTTTCCCTATTACATAGAGTCAAAAGCCATTATAGGCTTTAGTATTTCCCAATTGATTCACTTTGGCCTCTGAATGTCTTCTTGAATCCTCTGATCCTCCTTGAGTACCGTGTAGATCCTCTTGGTCTTCATGGTTGTGTTGAATGGCCTTGGTGCCCCTACACCACACTCCCATTAGGTGCTTGAGCTTCTCATAATATTCTGTGATTATGTTTTGCTCAATGGAAATCTTTGATAGTGGCTCAGTAAGCTCTTTTTCCACATTTTCATCTTTATCCTTTATCTCCTTTGTAAAGTTGGAAACTAAACAAATCTTTTGAAATATATAAATAATGGATTTCAACTCTTATTCTAATGTATTGATTAACTCGGATAGATTTATCTTGTCTAATGCTACCAATTAAAGAACTTCTTCAATCACCTTAGTCTCCATGTATTTCTTGTGAACCTTCATTAGATATTTAGTTGTGTCGGTTCTTGGTTGATTGATTTGACTGACCAATTCTTTTAACTGACTATAAATATCTACCTTCTCATTTATTGTAGCCTCTGGAACAATTTCATTCAGAATGCTCTTTATTTGTTCCAATACATCAGTCTTTCACTTTTAAGCTATGAGCTTGTCTTGTGCAGCTTTTTTTTCAACAAATTACCAAACTCATAAAGTTCTTTAGGGCTCATAGTAGTATAGTCAACCTTCGGTATGAGTATAGCTTCATTGATATCTATCTCTTTTTCTATTTTTATTTTCTTTGAATTTCTCTTGGAACTAGATGCCATCTTTGCATTAGATTGTGTTGAAGTTACTTTTTTCTTGTCTTCCATCTCCGTATTTTCTTCTTGTTTCTTCTCTTTTACTTCTTCCTGCTTTTCTTTTTTGTCCTCTTTCTTCTCTTCTACCTTTTATTTATCCTTTTCTTTCTCCTATTGGCCTGTAGTCTCGGTGGGGGATCACTGACTCTATATTTTTACCTTGATTAGACTATGTCTCAGTGGTCTTCTCTTTGGTTTCTTTAGGTTTATTTTATTTTTTTGGCTCGGTAGGAGTCTCAGCAATAGTAGGTTCTCCACTTGTAATCTTTGAGATAACCACTTCTACCTCAGGAAAATCCATTACTTGTACAATTACTGGCTCTTTTGTCAAAAAATTTGTTGTAGCTGAGTTGTCAATGTCCATAGCTTCTGACTCTATGGCCTCAAGAGCCATGATATCTTCATCTTCTTTCACTATGTCATCAGAGTCATTTTTAGTAATGTCTTCAATTATTATTTCTTCTTTGTTAGTAATCAATCCAACTGGCTTGGATTTATCTTCTTCAATAGTGATACCTTTGATTGTCGGTTGTTCAATTGAAAATATCTTCCTCCAAAGATCATCAGTATCCTTTTGAACTTCTTTCAACTGACCGGCCATTATACTCATTTCTCTTCCCTTCACTGTGAATCCATCTGAGTATTCCTTAAGTGTATCCTTTATTACTCTCTTTGAGAGGTTTGGTACTATGATTTCCAGTGATCTCTCTCTCATATCTTTTTTAGCAGCAATGGCATATTTCCAACTTGCATCAATTCTCTTATACAGTTCCTTGTCAAGATGTTCAACTACCTCAACCGGTAGAATTATGAACTTATGAAGTGTAGTAATAATTGTTTCTTCTATTTTGTCCTTCTCTTTAGTTGTCCTTGTGTCAAATTTCAATTGCTTCATGACAGAGTATGTTCCATATTTCTCTAGTGTTTTGAGTAGTTCATGGAGACTCCTATTATTTTCTCTCGATGCTACTTTAAATTATGAAAATTCATTCAACTCAATATCACTCTCCTTATCCAACTTCAATTTTCTTCTTGGCCTCCCAGTGGCCTTATTTTCCCTAACATATATCTTTGTCTTCATAGGCTCGACCTCTAATTTCTTCTTTCCTCTCAATGTAGAGGTAAATGAAGTAGATGGTCTTACAGTCGACTGGACTAGGGGTTTCCTTCTTGATTCTTATTTTCTTCCACTTTATTGTTGAAGGCTCAGCAACATCTTCCTCAACTTTATCAACATCAAAAATACCTAATTTTTCTGTTAAATCACTAATCATTTTACCATTTTTTAGTGCCTTTGGTATCAATATACTGATTCTAATTTTCTCCTTCACCTCTTCATAGGTATCATACCGAGTTGTAGTTCTATCCTTAGGCTTCTCCAAAATTCCTTTAATCTATACTATGCTTGCATCTATGTTTATTTCATAACCCATTAGGGGTTTCCATTCAGTTCTAGGCTCTACTATCCTTATTATAAATACATCAATGTCCACTTCAAAACATAATTCATCCATAAATTCTTCCACTAACTATGGTGGAATATTTTATCTCTTATGCATCCTAGCTTGAAATTTATTGAAATAATCATCCATTATAACATTAAATATGTCACTCATACTCTGAATAAAAATACTGACTTGATAAACTATTAGATTATCAACACTCCATTTGACTTCACCAATTTTCGGAAATGAATTCTGAAAGTAAAGGATATACATACAAACAACTAACCAAACTTCAGAGTGTTTGGCTTAGCCTTCTGAATTATGTTCATGTTTTCATCGAGTTTTTTTAGTATAATTTTACACAAGTCAATTTTCATATCTTTCTTCACCATCTTATATGCAATATCCATAGCTCCATAGAGTACATTGTCTACCCTGGATGATTGGAATATCCTATATGATATGATATTTGATGCATACTTTAGCTCAGGGTCTTCAAATGTAGAAATTTTCATGCCTCTTCCATCCCATTTATCCTTTTTCATCTCATAGATTTTGTTATTGTTTATCTATTTGTAGGCTCTCGGTCTATCACCGACCGAAAATCCAGTAGCAATATGTAACACATCCTTTGTTATCTTTATTGGCTCATCTAGCCACATGAACATGTCATGAACTCTTCTTAATACGATTCTTATCCACTCATGCTTGAATACTCTTGGTACATGCATTACATGAACCAAAATCTTGGTCTGTAAGTAAATGTAATCATTCTTTAATTTATCATTTGCACACAAATTTTGGTATGATGCATCAATCTCTACTTGAAAAATATCTTCAATCTTACAATGAACGAAGGCATGAACGTCTTCAATTTAAATGACTCTTGGTGGGATTAGGGATAGGGCTCTAGTTTTGTCTATTTATGCAACAAAAACAAGTGGAAGTTTTTATTTCGAATTGACTAGGTCAATCTTCTCAACTACTACAGATTTTTGTATCTTAGGTGTCATTGATTCTCGAGAATATCTCAATAAGTTCTAGAGATCAAATGAAATAACAATAGAATCTCTTAATCAGCTTAGTGAACACTGTAAATACCTCAAATGATCTTGAATGTGCTCAGAATTCTTGATTGAATTCTTAGAAATAGCTCTTTGATCTCATATCTATTACAACTCAAACGTGCTTACAAGAATATAAAGTAGAAATAAAGTATCCCACCCTCTATTTATAGATTTTCCTATAGGTTAGGACTTCCAATGGCTATAAATGAATGTAATGCTTCCTTACCTAACTATATATGACTATTTGACCAAACTCTACTTTACTTTACCAAATGTAACAAAATAACTCTAACTCTTCACCGATCAACATATGAAATCATAACTGAGCAATACTTATCCAAGTGCATCTTAATATGCTGATATGGATCTTAGTGTTGAATCTAGGAACCGATTTAAGATAATCTTTAAGTTATCAGCACTTATTCATACCTTGATTGATTAAGTGAAGATAGGTTCACCAGATCCAGAGGATGTGGTGCCATCAAATGTTCCCAATTCTGTACCATCATCTTGTGTCTTTCTTCTCCAATTCTTATTCAGCTATTCTCAGATTTCATCAACATTTACTAGTCTTTTCACTCATTTGAATCCTTATGTTGGTACTTGCAGTCCTTAGCTAGGTGACCAATTCTGTGGAAATGAAAACAAGCCATTCTAGTGTTTCTCCATGACTTTCTATTATTCATTCCATGCATCTTGAAGCAATTTACAATAATGTGACTGAATCTTTCACATTCGGTACAAGAAATCCTTGTATTATAATCCCATGGTATTGTAGGTCCTTGTCAGTTGTTGTCAACATTCTATCGGTTAGGGATCCATTTCTCATTTTTCTTTTGTGACCTGCATTCTCCATATTTGTGACCATATTTATTACAATTTTATAGTAACCATCAAACCTTGGTTTCCTTGGAGTTTTCATAACTCTTGATCTACACTCAAATTCCTTATGACCATACTTATTGCAATTATAACAATGACCTTTTAATTTAGGTGAATTTTGCAGATTACCTCTCTCGCTTCTACAAATGTTAGTTGTATGTCTTGGTTTCCCAAAATGATAACATGTAGGCTTATTGGGCTTTAGTGGGGTAACAACTTTGTCTCGATTGGTTTCTTGTTTGGAGGACTCACCCTTCTCGATAGTATTTTTTTCATTAAAACTGAGTCAATAGGTGTCATTAGGTTGTCTTTGATTTTTTAGTTGTTCATCCAGAATCTTCCATGCTTCTTCATTTCTTTTCATGATTTCATTAGCATCTTTCCCAGCTTTCAGATCATTCTTCAAATGTTCATTCTCAGATCTCAATTCTACAATCTCATCAACTTTCCTATCAACATCATGATTTTCCATAACAAGTTGATCTCTCAAGTTGTAGTGTATTTATGTCAACCTCATGATTTTCCTCTCTTTCTCATCAAGTCTAGTATTCATTTGTCTTCTTTCTTCTTCTGCAATTTTTTTGTCATCTTCAACTTTTCCTTTTTGTTGCATGATCTCACACATCCTTACCGACTGTGCTTCTTGTTCTATTTTTCAATGTTTTGACCTGATCAACTAGATTCTTATTCTTTTTAGATAGTTTTGATATGAGTGCATCAGATTCATCAAACATGCTTCACTCAGATTATTCTTCAAGTTCTTCTAGATGATCTTGAGTGTCCTTCAATTATAGTGCAAGCTCTTTCCTTTTGTTGATTGAATGTTTCAACTTTTTGCTTAATTCTTCAATTTGATCTTTAGACATCTTCAGCTCTATTTCCATATAGTCAATTATTCTTTTGTACTTGTAGCTTTCCATCCTTCCAGATCTTTCCTCTCAAGTAACTAAACTCCTTAATAAGAGATTGAGCTCTGATACCAATTGTTGGATTCAGGTGTGGAAAGGTAAGTACTAAGAGGGGAGGGGTGAATCAGTACTTCAAATCACTTTTAAATTTTTTTGAACTTTTATCACATGCATTTACTGATTACTTAACCTTTGCATGCATCATATGAAAATAAAATAAAACATATAATAAACATCACATAACACAATTATTTTGGTATCACAAAAATCCTTGTTAGAGGATAAAAATTGTGGTGGGGATGACACCCACAACACTTCACTACTACTGGAATAAAGTTGCTCAGTTAGAGCTACAATGCTTAGCTATTTCTGATAGCTTACCCTATTAAAGGTATTAACCCAGTTAATATTTCTAAGACTGCTAATTCTACTATGTTAAGAGATTTCACAACTCTAATCTAAGAATTATACCCAATTAAAAGATTTATACATAAGATTTGTTAAGATTTTCTTGGTTAAGAGACATACAATTCTGATTAAATTTTAATCAAAAATAAAAAATGTTTTTCAAATGTGCATCAACAAATTCTTATTAGACTCTATGTTCTCAATATCTCATTACCTCATACTGTGTAACCTTCACATAAACAATTTAGTACTTGGTAAATTTATTCTGCAATACTCTGATACTCAGTGGATTTCTCTTCTTATTCACCTTCTTCTCTATTATACTTCATACATGCAATCTTCTCATGTATTCATATCACCATAGACACATTCTCCATCATCTTGATCTATACTTATTTGGTCTATTTATACAACTCTTGAAGTGATGCTAGAACTTCTAGAATCTTCTCCTTTAAGCGGTGCTAGCATTGGGTACACTTCCAATGCATATTTCATCCATTTTTCCCATTGGATAAAATCACCTTGTAATCATGTGTAATCATTATATTTCAATCTCCAATGTTCTATTATCCAATATCCTCGATATTAGTAAACTATTTTCTAATCGGTGTCCAGGTTCAATGTACTTATATCTCATATCGGTCTGCTTTGCTCGGTAATACATTTTCTTCAACTTGGTAACCAAGTTCTCTTCTCAGTTAGGTTATAGGTAGAATAGGGTTCTCGGTGCTCAGTTCTATCGTGCTCGATGTCTATACTTTCTTTCACTTTACCAAAATTCCTTGTTAACTTATTCCTTTTATCGAATGTATTCTTTACCTTACCAACTCATCTTTTCTTTCTTACTAAATGACTTTGACAAACATAATGATTTCCTTATAACTAATGACAACAAAATTGACTCTTAGGAGTATCAATACTATCAATGATGTTTATCATGACTATCTTTGTTAAATACTATATATTCTTAGACCTTTGTCCCTTTCTTGTTTTAATGGTAGTGTCTTTTTTATGCTCTCAACATGATAGTATTATCTTGCAGCATGAAGATAATGGCCTTGTTCCTCATATTTTTTTAGTAACTTTCAAGTTTGGAGATCATCTAGGATTCTATGAAAATCATGTATTTCAAGGTTTACAATATTTTCCCTTAAAATTTATATATTACCACTGATACATTCTTAGTAATTGAGCCTCCTTAAGAAAATTCTCTTTCTCTTTTTAATAAGCACTTATGAAAATTTGAAATGGTTTACATTGACGCCATAATGCTTTCTACTACTTTTGCATGGGTCTTTTAATAGCGAAAACCATTATTTCTATACATCCTCAACATAATAGTAGTCATAATTTGGATCCTTTGATGCATATTTTGTGACCAAAACCTTACACTTTCAGATTGTATGCAACCAATTGTCAAACATTGGACACTTGACTACATTCTTCATCAATAAATATGGATTTTCTTTGTATCACAAAAAAATAACTTCAAAACATATTATACTCTCTTTGACCAAAGAAAACTATTCTCATTTTCTTCTCTACTGGGGTAAAGGTTTTAACAATTCTAACTCCCCTTAAATTTCTATTGCATTTTAGAATCTAGATGATGTCACTAGTGCATGAAGTGCATAGTGAGATTTTATGGATTCATCTTCTTTGTTTTTTTATTATCTTATTGTTAGATAACTGAGGGGGGGTCAATCAGTTAATTCTAGTTATCCTACAGCCCCAAATCTCCCAGATGTATATATTCAAACTTTTCAATCAAATTATCAACTCGGTAAACTATCAACAATATCTTTCTCTTCAACTACCAATTGATAGCAATTCCAATACTGTATTTACCAATTTGACTAGATATGAAATGTGTAAAGTAAAATAATAATTCAATCACATCAATTACACATAACACATAGATTTTTAACGTGGAAACCCTGTTAGGGGAAAAACTACTTGGGACCGGTAACCCAAAATAATTCACTCTTCTGAAGTGAGCTCGATTAGGAGCCAACCCTATCAAAGGTTACAAAACAAACTATAAGGTGTGACTTGGTTAGAGGATTTATCACTAACAGTTCTCTCTTGACCAACATTCACTATGGGGTCAACAAGAAAACAATAAAGATTCATTGAATGTCATATTGAAATACAAAAAGACTGTTAAGTCCACTCGATTAAGAAATTTTGTTGTAACAATGGTTAAAATGATACTGTAATGATCTGATTCAAATACAACTAAGATTTGTAGATTTTAAAATCTATGCTAAGCTCAAAATACCTCCTCTGATCAATAATCAATTCAATTCTTCATATCCTCCAAATTATTCCACTCGGTGAATAATTCTATGACACTCGATAATGTCAACATTTCAACTCAATTTTGTCTTCAACTAGTTTGATTAGCGGTGCATGAAAATAGTCATTTCACATAAATTCTCCTGCAATGTCAATAATCCCAAACTTAATAATGAATCTCATGTCTCTTTAAATAGATAACATAAACCATTTTCTTATCATCCATTAGATTTTGCCTCTTAATCTTCATTGTTCATTTTTCCACTTTAAACTTCCTCAGAAGTTGTGTCTATAACACGTTTAAATCTTCTTCATCTGATCAATCTTGAATTTTTTCAGTCATTAGATCATCATAACAAACTTTATCTTCTACCTCATAATCATAAGCAATTGTCCAACTCATCAATTCAGTCGACTGTTAAACTTTATTTTTTTCTTTCACTCGGTCAATAATAGAATGTGTCAATGAATACCTACTTGGTTAATATTATACTCGCCATACACTACACTATCTCACTATATACAAAAATATTCAATTGCCGACCACATAAAATTCTTCAGTTCTGATCTTCAATACATAACAAAATCATGTAATGCAATCAAGTCAACACATGATGCCATAGACTCATCAATAAGTTACCCAATGTATACCATAGCCATATCTTTCATATTCATCTCATCTTCATGTAGATATCTCATTCCTTTACCATTTTTCTTCTTCAGATGTTTGTAACCATCATGATAAGTACACTCAAAACTGGTTGACATCAATGACAATACATTGACTGATTTAATTTCCTTACATATCACTTTAGTAGCTCGGTGACCTTGAATCATTGTCTTTTACTTGTCATTCATTCCATCAAGATATTCAATCAGTGTTAGGTTATGAATCTTTCCCTTTAGCATTGATGGCAACACAATATGAAATATGCCATAGAATACCAAACATATGTTCTACAACTCTTACAATTAAATGTTGTAGCTTGATAATATCTCCCTAGCTTGTTCATTTAATATGTTTAATCACTACACAACATTCCATGTAGACTCTCCCCGCATATTTGATCTTCTTCTCCATCCTATGATTCTTCTCTTCCTTTTGCTTCTCTCCCTTTGGATAAAGATTTCATTGATTCCTTCTCTCAATTCCATCTATGATATTTCATTGATTCTTCTCTCCCTTTAACAACAATGCCAAAAAGAATAAATAGCTCTGTAGTAGCCAAAATTTTATCTCTGGTGTTCGGTTCAAATTAAGTACCTTCATGTACCGATATGCAGTGTTCTTTGTTCTAGCTTTAAAAACCTTGGGAAACCTAAAGTGTGAACAATATGTATCAACATCATTTGATATTTTGATAAAGTATAGGTTGATGCAACCTCCTAATCACATTAGTGACCGATAGATAGGGGATGGACCCCTAGTCTAGTCCTCAAGTACTCAAATGTATCCTTGGGTAAGGGTTTGGTGAATATGTCTGCAAGTTGTTCTTTTGATATCACAAACTCCAATTTCACTTGCTTTTCTTGTAGTTGTTCCCTCAAGTAGTGATACTTTATAGATATGTACATTGTCTTTGCATGCATCACTGGATTCTTAGAAATGTTTATAGCACTTGTTTTGTCACAATATATTATCACCGAATCAGTAATCTCTTCATTCATCCCTTTCAAAAGTTGTTTTATCCATGTAATGTTTGAACAATTAGCAGTAGAAGCAACATATTCTACTTCTGCTTCGGTAGTGGACTGCAAAATGAATCCTTATTTATTTCTTATCCAAGTAACTAATCTTTCTCCCAAACAGAATGCTTTGATGGTAGTTCTCTTTCGATCATCAATATTTCCAGCCCAATCTGCATCGGTGTAAACTTGTAGTTCAAAATTGCCCTCTTTCTTGTACCATAAACCATAGTTCTCTATTTTTTTCAAGTATCTCAAAATCCTTTTAACAGTAGTCATATGTGATTCTTTAGGATTAGCATAAAATCTTGCTACAATCCCAACTGCATGTGCAATATATGGTCTACTATGCACAACATTCATCAATTTTCCAATCATTGATCTTTATAGTGTTCGATTTACCTCAGTTGACTAGTCATCCTTTGTTAATTTTCATCCTGTGACCATCAGTGTACCAACCAGTTTTGAATCTTCCATTCCAAAGGTCTTCAACACTTATCTGATGTACTTTGATTGTGTAATGAATATACCTTCATTTTGTTGTATTATTTGCAAACCAAGAAAGAATTTAATATCTCCAAACATTGACATTTCAAATTCTTTTCTCATTTCATCAGCAAATGATTTTCTTACATTATCATGTCCTCCAAATATGATATCATCAACAAAAATTTTAGCAATAAGAATCTTGTCATCAATTTCACCTTTCAAATATAAATTGTTGTTGTCACTTGTTCTAACAAATCCAATACTAATAAGATATGAATGTAGTCTTTCTGGTGCAGGAGCACCTAGGTCAATCTCCTTAGTTTTATTTTAATTGTGGCCTATATTGACCTTATCCAAGTTAGGAATTTTTGGAAGACCTTAGGAGGCCTTGTGTATGTGTTTCTATGAGTTCTAGATGAGGCTTAGTCATATCTAGTAGTTTTGGTTGTGATAGTCTTAGTGTGGTTTTTAATGTGTTTTGGAGTTTAAGCTAAGGAATTTGGGTAAAACACCCCCTCTTACATTGAAAAGTTTTTAAACAAGCCAAAAATGGCTTTCATCATGATTTAATATCATTTAATGAAGCTTTGAGGTGTTTGGAGGAAGCTAGATGACAACATGTAGAAGTTGTCAAAATGTTGTCAATGCAAAATTTGTAACTTTTCAAAGTTGCTTAACGACTTTATCTCCGCAAAGACAAAACTTGTTCTTAGGGCTTCATTGGTGTTCTAACCACCTAGAACTAAAAGGAAAATTTATTTAAGCCCTAAAAATCCTATTTCCTGAGGTTATAGTCTTAGAGTAAGGAAATTCAAGCTTTGAGCAATTACACTGATTTACTGGTTTTTGTGTGACAATGAGTTATTTTGTGTTGAAACAACCCCACAATGGATTCAAACCATTAGCCTCATGTGGTATTTGTGAAGCTAGACTAATTTACTTACTTTTTGTACCCATTTAAAGTTCTTTTCATTTCCTAGATTATTTTTGTAACTTTCTTTGTAAATAAACCAGTCACTGGTTCATCCAAGGTCGTGTGAGCAAAAATGACTCCCCCATAGAGCCGTACTGTGGAATCATCATGGCCTAGAGGGATATTCTAGGGGAGTCTTTCTATAGTGTAAATATGAAAGGAGGATCTATGGAGAAGTGTTTAGCTATTTTTAAGGACAAGCCCTAGGCGAGCTCTATGTAACCCGGCTAGGAGCTTGTGAAGTGTTTGTTGTGTTTGTATGTATGGGTTTGATTGAAAGAATGAATCCAAGAGTGGATTGATGGTCCTTGGGGTTACATAGAGACCTCAGATGAATCTTAGACCCTGTCCAATCCATCTAATAGCCTTTTGAAGTAAAAATCACTTGATTGGTCCAGAGAAGCCAATTAGCCCTAGAAGACCTTGAAAATAGGAATCCAATGTACGGACACCTTGGAGATCTAAAACCCACCTAATATTGTGTAACTCAATAAAGGGTGTCATGATATCAATTTTTTTTTTAGAGTTATTTGGAAAATATTTGCAAGGATGGGCAAAAACTAGTCAAGTAGGGCTAGTAGAGAAATTAGGCCTAAAAGCCAAGTTTCCTTATGAATTTGGAGATTGATGAAGAAAGAAATGAAACCCTAACCTAGGGTGATCAAGTAGAATACTAGGAGATTTTTAGAATAAGTTTAAACCCCTATTAACACTGGATAAAGAGAAGAGACAAAAAGACACTTGGATGGAACCAAGAAGGAGCTAAGGAATGGAGGATAACCTAATGATAGATACCCCTAGTGAAGAACAAAGAGTGTCACCTCTTGGAGAGGTGTTATGAAGTCCTAAACTAAATTGAATTAGGGCTTTAAATACCCTAGAGAAAAGATAGGGTGTTGGGTATTTTAGGAATCAAAGAGACCTAGGAGGATTGTGTGAGCACACCAAGGGAGTTTCTATCACTTTCATACCATGCTCTCGGTGCTTGTTTCAGTCCATACAATGCTTTGTGCAACTTACATACCATGTTTTTATAATTTGTATCAACAAAACTTTCAAGTTGTTCAATGTATACCTCTTCCTCAAGTATTCCATTAAAAAATGTAGATTTGACATCCATTTGATATACCTTGAATCCTTTGTAGGTAGCATATGCAAGAAATATTCTAACTCCTTCAAGTCTTGCAACTGGTGAAAAATTCTCACCATTATCAATACCTTCTTCTTGTGCATACCCTTTGCATACAAGTCTTTCCTTGTTCCTAGTGACTTCACCATTTTCATTCAACTTATTTATGAATATCCATTTGGTTCCAATTACATTCTTATCATTTGGTCTCAGTACCAATGTCCATGTTTTGTTCTTCAGTATTTTCTCAATTTCCTCATTCATTTCTTTAATCTATTCATCATTCTCAAGTGCATCCCCAACAATTTTAGGTTCAAATTCAATAACTAAACATGTGGTGTTTCTCAACTTACTTCATATCATCATGACATCTTGCTTGTCTCCAATAATTTGATTTTTTGGATGGTGTCTCCTCACAAATTTTTCTAACACTTGCTCTCTTCTTTGTTCATCATTCGGTGTAGGATCAAGATCTTCGTCGATAATTATTTCCTGATTCTTGGTCTCTATAGGCTGATGCTCAGTGTCATTATATTGTTGCTTGATAATTTTAGTATGTTTCTTGGGTAGAATGTTAGGTTGCTCAATGTATGTGAATCTACTATAGTCTTATGTTTCCTTTTTTCTTTCTTCATCATTTTTCTTAGCAAACTCATCAACTCTCACATTTGCACTTTCAATCATTTTATTAGAAACATTATTCAAGCATTTGTAAGCTTTTTTTTTAGTAGATTATCCTAAGAATATTCCTTCATCACCTTTCGAATCAAATTTTCCATTTCTATCCTCTTTCAAAATGTAACATCTACTTCCAAATATTCTAAAATAACTTACATTTGGTGTGTACCCATACCATAATTCATAGGGTGTCTTGTTTGAATCTTTCTTTAGTTATACTTAGTTCAATATGTATACAGCAGTGCAAACAACTTCTCTCCAGTACATTTGTGCAACATCTTTTTCAATAATCAGTGTTCTAGCACAATCAACTATGGATCTATTCCTCCTTTTAGCAATTCCATTCTACTGTAGTGTTCTCGGTGCAAAAACATGTCTTTTAATTCCATGCTCATTAAAAAAGTAAGTGAATTCATCAGAAATAAACTCACCACCTCTATCTAATCTCAAGAATTTTAACTCTTTTCAACTTTCTTTTTCCACCTTAGCTTTGTACCATTTGAACATCTTGAAAGCTTCAGATTTTTCTTTCAAAAACATAACAGTCATCATCCTAGAGTAGTCATCAAAAAATAAAATAAAATATCTATCACCATAATAACTTTGAGTTCTCATAGGACCACATAATTCAGTGTGAACCAACTCCAAAATAGCTTTAGATGAATATTTATTTCTCTTGAAACTATATTTTGACATTTTTCCCATTTGACATTGTTTACACATGACATGGTCAAGTTTAGATAAACTCGATAAGCCTCTAACTTTTCTTTTCTTACTAATTTTAACCATGTTGTCAAAATTCGCATGACATAACCTTTTGTGCCATAACCACGCATCTTCAGTTCTAGCCAATAAACAAAAATTTTCAGCATTGTCAAGATAGAATAGATTACCTTTTGATTGTTCACCAGTACCGACCAACTTTCCAGTTTCATCATATATTTTCACCTTTCTACTTTTAAATGAAACTCAGTGACCTGAGTTATTTAGTTGTGCTACACTCAAAAGATTATAGTTAAGTCCCTTCATCCAATATGCATTCTCACATCTAATCTTATTATTCAACAAGATAGATCCTTTTACTAGACAAGGTGTATCATTTACCATTTTAACAGATCCACCATTACAATGTTCAAGGTATTCAAATTTTTCTTCATCACTGGTCATATGATGTGTACAGCCACTATCAATAATCCATGTATCATTCTTGCTAACTTTAGAAATAAGTGTTGTTTCAACATACCTTTCTTCTTCTTCTAAATCTTCTTTCAAAGCTACAAATACCACCTCAATGTCTTCATCGATGTTGGTGTCAGTGTCAATGTCATCATCATCTTAAACAAGGTAACATGCTTTCTTTCCTTTATCTTTGTAGTCTCAGTTGCTTCTTCTGTCATACTGTCAGTGTGATCTCAATTATCTCTTATGTCAAACTTTCTTTCACTTTATCATTCATTGTCTTTGTCATCTTCTTTCCAGTTAGGACATCTAGCTCCAATGTGACCAATTCCTTTATAGGTAAAACATACCAGAGGTAATTTCCCTTTGTATATTCCTTTACATTTCTGCAGTCTTCTAGTCATTAATGCTTCAAGTTCATCCTCATCACTGTCACTCTCACTCTCATTTCTTATCATGTGTTTACTACTTGATTTACCAATTTTCAAGGATGACATAAATGCATATTCAAAATTTGGAACAATGTTGTTATCATAGTTATTCAACTCAAAAGTAGTCAGTTTACCGATTAGGCTATCAAGTGTAAGAGTGTTAACCGGGGTTGATCTCATTTCATGGATTACAGAGATTCTAATAGCATAGATAGGTAGAAAGGTTCTAAGGATTTTACTCACAATAGTGTCTTCATCAATAACACCTCCTTCTCCTCAGATAGCATTGACAATCTCCTTAATTTGGTTGTTGTACTGTGAAATGTTTTCTCCTTCTTTCATCTTCATGTCATCAAAATTTCCTCTAAGACTCTCATCTCTTTCCCTCAGCACAGTCTCATCTCCTCTATGAACTAATGCAAGTTTGTCCCACATTGCTTTGGTAGAAGTACATGTATTGATATCTTCAAATTTAGCATCTCATAAGGCAGCAATAATCTCTATCATTTCCATATTATGTTCATGTCTATCTCTCAACAGATCAATAGTGAAAGGTCCAATCAATTGAATGTAATCATTCCTCAAGTAGAATACTACAGATTCTCCAATTCCAGATATATGCAGCTTCATTCTGCTTTTCCATGTCAAGAAGTTATCTTTGTTCATCTTTGGCACCTCTCTCTTATACATCTTGTGATCTTTAGATTAAGTCCTTCAAACTTTCCTTCCAAGAAACCAGTGCTCTGACACCAATTGTTAGATAACTAAGAGTGGGGGTGAATCAGTTAATTCCAGTTATCCTACAGTCCCAAATCTCCCAGATGTATTTATTAAAACTTTTCAATCAAATTATTAACTCGGTAAGATATCAACAATATCTTTCTCTTCATCTACTGATTGACAGCAAATTCAATACTGTATTTACCGATATGACTAGATATGAAATGTATAAAGTAAAATAACAATAGAGATACTAACCATGTAGGTAAAAGGCCTATTGAAGATATAAACAAAAGGAATGGAGTTGTGTTTTATAGATGCAACAAGATTAGACATATTGCTAGAAATTGAAGAACACAAATTAGTTAGACAGGACCAAGATATGGAAACAATGGAGTAGTTTGTCAAATATGCAACAACTTTGTTCATACAACAAGATTTTGTAGAATGAACAACATGAGAAACCCTAATCCTAGAAACTATACAAGGAGAAATGAGAACACAAACAACCATCAAAAAGGATGTTGTGGTAACTTGGAAGAAGTTAAATTTGTTAAAGCCACATATTAAGCAAGCACACTCAGTATACCGGGAAATCAAATAGGTGAAGTACCTAATAGTAAGTGTGAATCATTTCCTAATATTTCTTTAAGCATTTAAGTAATTATTTAGATTAGAATAAAGCATTAGACTAGTGTAGAAGTTAGATTAGATTGAATTAAGTCTTGCAAAGTTAGTATGAGATATTATATGATGTAATTATGCTATGGTTAAGAGCACATGAAATTATATGAATGTATGCGAGTACACGGAAAGAATGAAATTTTGCAGGTAACTAGGAACAACTTTTTGGTATGAAGCGGCAAAGAAATTTAATGCGATATCAAAATCTTGAAAGAATTAAAGGATAAAAGCATATGATTGGTATTAGCTGATCATTCAAGCGATTACAAGTGATAAGGAGAGAGATTCGGTGGAGATTAAGAGAATTTTATAGGATTTGGAGAAAGATTTCTTACCAAATCTGCGCAAAGCCCTAAATCATGATTCTTGAGGTATTTTGCTAAGTAACCACTATAAAGAAGTTAAGTTTTATGAGAACCATATTGGATGCATCACTTGTTCACCATATAAAATATTCAGTCAAACCTAGAGTAAAAAGGGAACCAATAGAACCTTTGGAAGAAGACCCTAGTCTAGCATTATCATCTGTTCCAGACGGAGTTTTGCACTTGGAAGATGTAAAAGGTTATTTAAAATACAAGTTTGATACCATAGGAGATGGTAATCTGATCAAGGAATATGAGAAGATATTTAAATAGGACATGTCATTCAAAGAAGGGTTTGAACATTTGAAAGATATTGATGTTATCAAGTATCCACTTCATTATGAATTCTAGGATGATGAATGCACTAAGATTATTTTGAGTAGAATCCACAATGGTAAATTTTGGTTAGATGATAGAGTGATAGGAATCACCGTAGACCTTATTCATGAGGTAACCTGTCTATCTAAATCTGGAGTAATTCCTTTTAATGAGAAAAATGTCAAGAAAACTGTGTTGGATAACACTAAGTCATCTTACAATGGAAGAGGGATTGTAATCAGCAAGATCATATAGGATGATGTTAGATATGTGTGCAAGATCTTAATATCTAAGTTTTGTGCTAATTCTAGAGAGGATGATATAGCAGTTGGCATGGTACATGCAGCTTATCTTATGTGTGTTGAAAAAGTTCAAGTTGATATGTGTGAGATTCTGAGAATTTAGTTGACAGAGAACCTTGAGAAGATCAAGAAAACTAAGAATTCACAGTTTAGATTCTCATCTCTGATCACATATATGTTTTTACATTTGTTAAGGAGATTTCCATATAATATTGGATAAGATTGTAATGATAACAGGAATACCATGGACAGAATCAACAAGGTGTACATAAGACACCCTATAGACAAAGTGAATGAGAGTGCCACTTTGGTAATCAAAACTTTTCAGAATCAAATGAGAAAAAGATCAAGGATTCCACCAGCTGTCGTGGATAAATAAAAAAATGAGATATGTTTTTTGGTTGACAATAACTTTACTTTTATTGAAGCAGTTGAGCCTAGAGTGGAATTTTTAGATCCACTAGAATATGAAGTTTCTGAAGATGAACTTGAAGGATACATAAGCAAATTACTTAAGAGTAATTTGGATGCAAGTAGTCCTAGATTTGGGACATATGAGGAGAACTTTGACTCTGCAAAATTGTTAAAGGCACAGAAGACAACTAAGAAAAGAGTAGACAATACAATTAGGAAAATCCTTAAATACACTGGCATGACAGAGCATGAATTTATAGTTGCGAAGCATACTGCAGCAACAATAAGGGATATAGGACAAAAATAAATCTTATCAGTTCCACCCTTGACATCAATTGAAGCACCCACTGAAGAAATTTAGGTCTCTAATGAAGAAATTGAAGTAATGGAAGTGCAGGAAGTAAGAAAAACCACTAGATCCTCCACCACTCCACCAGAAAAAAGAGTAAAGGAAATGGAAAGCAGTCCAGGTAAGAGACAAAAGGCAATATTTACCCCAGTACCAAGGAAAACATCAGAAGAAAAGGAAGATGAAGAAGCAAGTAGTAGCAAGAAGAAATGGAAGCCTAAGATTGAAAAAGTGAATACCTTAATTATTAATGAAGGTGATTTCACCAAGATGAATAAATACTATGAGTTATATAATTCTTATGAGAAAATGAACTTGGAGAATGCAGTTGTCAGGCATATGATACTGGCAGATAAGAAGTTTGATAGCATTAAAGGAAAGATTCCTGATGACTTATATGAGAAATAAGTAAACAGGAGATCATGAAGAATCTTATCACCCATCAGAGAATGAAAAGAACTATACTAATAATGGGAGGAAACTATAAGGAAATCAACAAAGAGACAGAGGAAGTGTGCATGTGAATTTTGTACCTAGCTGTGGACACAACACTTCAGTAAAACATTAGAGGTTGGCAAATCAAGAAATCTGTAAATGAAATAACGAAGCTAACCAGGCAATTTACTGCCTTCTAGTAGGTATGAGTTTGATATTCTCAGATTATGACCGAGACCAGTGACAATGCAATACCTACACGAAGGATTTAAATGATTGAAAGATGGATGAAAATGAATGCAAATTAATCTATATTTTTGGATTTTCTATGCAATATGATGAAAACTAATATGAAATTGATTCTAAAATGGATTGAAATGAATTGCAAATCTAATCTATCAATGCTATGAAATGCTATGAATTGATTGAAAATAATGAATGAAAATTGCAAAAATCTCACAATCGCTTGTTTGCAAGAGCTCGATTCTCCAAGTAATTGAAAGCGCAGTTGAAAAGGACCTTTTGTAAAGGGCTAAGCCTTGTTTATATAGGAATCCAAGATTTTTGAAAGCTCATGGAAAGCCAAAAATCTCTCCCTGGTTAACTCAGATTGATTTTTGAGTTATCAGGAAATCAGAATTAGTTAACTCACAAAATCATGCAAAATCGGCCCTTTTTAACTCAAATTAGAAGTTTAGAACACTTTTTAACTCAAAATATATGTTGAGTTCAAAAAGATAACAAATTGAATTGATTTATTGATTTAAAGTTTAACTGCTTTTCTGAATGTGCATGGATAATTATGAATTAATTTAATAATTCAAATGAATTATTCTCAACTTAACTAATTTTTGAATTAAAACAACTGATTTATGGATTAATCAATTATTTAATCAAACTTTATTCCAAAATTATATCATTAAATATTGACAACTGGATTTAATTAATTAAATAAGAATTTAATCAATTATTCGTAGGATTTTTTATTTATTGTCAAAATTAAATAATATTAATTAGGAATAAATAGAATTAAATCTAATTAAATAATTAAGTGGCAGAATTAAATTAATTAATCAAATATTTAACATATTCAAATAATTAACTTTAGGATAAATAATGTCATTTATTGCCAAAGATAATTAGGATAGATTAGGAATATTTAAGAAATATTTCTCGATGCAGAATTAAGATTAAATCGATTAGGATTTCGATAATTTGATGTGCCAATGTGCCTTTGGTTAGGACTTTTATGTTGATTTCGATCGATTTGTCGATGTAGGAGGTCAATGGTCCTATAGCCCATTTTTCGGGTATTACATTTTGCCCCTCTTTGAATTACTGTGCAAAGCACAGTGGTTCAAAGATTAATCTATTTTTGATGATGAGGCGGACTCAGTTATGTGGTGGAGAAACTAATCCTAAAAGATTAACCGATTCCGAGACAGAAATCGATTAATTGATTTGAAGATTCGGTGATTCAAGTCCTGATTGACCAAAGAATCAAGATGATGTTAACTATAACAACAATGAACCGGTGATTACGAAGAAGTGTTAAAATACTTGATTATGAACCTTATGATTATGAAGAAGTGATTGTCCTGACTCTAGACCTGATTGTCCAAAGGAATCGAAAGGATGTCAAATCTGAACCCTTCAGTTACAAAGAACCAAAGAAATAACACTAACGAACCAATGGTTACGAAGAGCTGATACAGTTTACAAGTTTGTGAGAGAACACTAGATTGATATGGATCTTGATGAATCTGATATGCCCCAAGCGATGTGCCCCAAGCGACGAGGACTTTTGATGAATTAGCAACTAGATGTGGTATTTGTCTTGATTACTGAAGAAAATTTTTTTGATAGAATTAGTTAATGATGTGCAATACCATGCCCCCTTCGAGATGAAAATCGAAATCTGACAAGAAAGTCAGAGTTGAGAGATTGGTGAAGCATGTTAATCAATTTGATAAGTGGTTGTGCACGTCCAAAGACATGTTCTGCATCGTTTGGAGGTCTGAAAGACCAAGTTTGACTAGGTTTGACCATGAGTTGACCATGGTTGACCAAGTTAAAATTTTGATAGTTTGATGTATGATAATCAATTAAGTTGAGTTCTGGATTTCAATAATGTCTTGAAGGTCGATTATGCAAGCAATCGGCCATCTTGGGTTTGAAAATTTTAAATCATGATTTTGACAAATTAAATGATGTCAAATTTTGATTTTGATCTCGAAAATGGGTTCAGAACATTGAAATTAGCTAGGGGTACAATTTTCATGCAAAACAGAGCACTTTGAAAAATTAGGTCAAAACCTATATAAGGCCCAAAAGTGTCATTTTCAAATCATTTGAACCATTTGTCTTTTGCGAACCTGTGGAGCCCTCTGAGTGAAGATGCAAGTTCACCTATCCTCACACTGTTTCAAGTGCAGTCGTCGATACCAGTGACCACCCCAGTATGGGAATCCAGTAAGTGGACCTTTGTACCTCTCTATGAATTCAAATTTTGCTTCATTTCATGCTTTCTAGGATTTTTACACATTTTTTCAACTTTTTTATTTTTGCTTCACAAGAACTCATACAATAGTCCACTTGGACTCATATGAGTTTTTAAGTCTATTTCAAGTGGCGTGTATGTTGTAACTATAACTTGTATGAGAGGGACCCTTTTGTCGTACGACATTTCATCGGGTCCCTCAAGTCTCGTACGAGAACCATCTGAATATCGTATATGCATTAAGTTTCGTATGGGACCTTGTAGTAACTCGTACGAGTTTTGGTGCCAGTATGAAAACTCGTCTGGAAAACAGTGACCATTTTTCACATCCTTAGGTCAAAATTTTGATTTTTCTGACTTCATAGTTGTTTTCCTTAGTGTTTTATGCACCTTCTGAAGTATTGACTTTCTCAATTTGAATGCTCATAGCCTGATTTTTTACCAAGTTACTGATAGGTTGTCCCTTTTTTGTGCTATGTAGGTTCATTACTTGGATGTACAAATTTGGATTTCACACCCTGCTACTCAGAGGCTGTGTAGGGCACTTCCAAAACCTATGAGAGTTCATCTTGCTACCTGTGGATTTGAGTTCTTGATTCGGTTGCCTGATATTTGGCTGAACCATGGATTATTGACTGCTTTGATTGAGAGATTTCACTCTGAGACTCAGACATTTCATCTACCTAGCAGAGAGATCACTGTGACTCTGAAGGATGTGTACAGGATTCTTAGGATTCCCTTTCATGGACCTCGCCCGGATTACAATAGTTCGGGCAACACAGGATTGCTGGCATTTAGGACATTATTCAATGCTAGTGAGCAGATTTCTCAGCAGATCTCATGGGAGATTTTAGTATAGACACTAGTACAAAAACAACAATATATGACTAAATAAACTACTAAAAATTGTACATAAATGACTAAACTTAGTCACGTGACCATTAATAGTTTATTGCCGATCATTTATCTCACGACTAAATTTATGACTAAACTATTTTAGTCATTGATTTGGTCATTAGTTTGGTCATTGATTTAGTCATATATTTAATCATTAATTTAGTCATATATTTAGTCATTAATTTAGTCATTTATTTAATCATTTATTTAGTCATATATGTAGTCATTAATTTAGTCATATATTAAGTCATTTATTTAGTCATATGTTTAGTTATTAATTTAGCTGTATTAGGGCACGATGGAATCGAACCACCATCCTCTTGCTTGTAAAGCAAGTGCTCTTCCATTGAGCTAGTACCCTTTAAATTGTGGCATGATGCAAAATGTAAATAATTTTGTGTTACAACATTTTAAAGGCATCTACAATTTTCTTTGTACTCACATGTTCCTACACTTAGTTGTGTATGCTTTACAACTGTGACAACATTAGACTGTCCTCTACAATTTTCTCTCTAACTCTCATAGTTTTACACTTTACTTTCTATCCTTTACTTACCTCTATAACAAGAGAATATCAAAGATGTACCCAAGATAATTATATATCTTTGTGTGTGTGGCATTGACATGCACACAAGTGCATCCATGCCAAATTGCATAAGGATAGCCTCCAAAAATGCACCATACCTACACTTCGTATATAATTCAATAATTTTTTACAAGGAAAACATGTTAAGTTTTGAAGAAAGTCTAAGACTGATTTAAGAAATAATGGATTTGTTTTGATGCATTAAACTAAGCATTGAAAATAAAAGAAATGGTTTTGATGATAAATGATAGATACCTTATCGTTGTCAGGGAAAAAGGCTTTGAGAAATTTGCAACAGATAGGTGCTTTAGGATTTACAATCACATGTTTGTAAGGGAAACTCTTATCTCTACAGACTCCTTTAAACCAGATCTGAATCACACAAGTCAAGTCAACGTATTACAAAGATAACAGAAAGTAGAAGACATAAACTAAATACACTCACCAAGCAAGAAATTTGAACAATCTAGCATTGATTCTGAAAGAACTTGCATGCAAGAAACTACCAGTCATAGCTATATAGAGATATTTTAAGCACATGCACCATTCAAAAATTAATCTGATTTGAATATTGCACAATCCAACATGCTTGTTAAAGAGAGTATATTGCATAGCATGATTTAATTTTTTTTTATCAATTACCTTGTGTGTCAATCTACAATCCATTTTGGAGCAAGCTGAGTCACATGACACGTGGAATTTCATCCATGAAATTTAAATTTCAGCAAATTTTTACCCTTTTTGAACTTCATACGAATTTTATGATATTTAATATAATATTATTATATATTATAACATTATTTTATTTTAAAATAATATTGAGTTATTCAGTTAAATTATTTAGCAATGTTAAACTATTTTGACAATTTTATGGATATAGTACTTATATTTAAAAATAAATATATTTATATAGGGTAAATTTAATGTCAATTTTTTTTTTGAAATTTTACTCTTACCAGATTTTATCCAAATTTTATGATCACGGACTGAATTAGAATTTGAACCTTATGACTTAGATATCCTCTGAATGATGCATAGGAAGCCAATGGAAACTCACAAACACTCTCCTTACCCCCCTAGATGCAAGGTTCAATCAACATTTTTTAGTGTGCACCCAACTTGTACTCATCCTTCATGGATTCTTCACTTGCCATGTGACATGCTCTCAGATATAGAAACCTTCTTCTCATCTACCAATCCCTCCACCATGCCTCACCAATTAACCTAGATGTACTGCCCTAGCATTCTTTCCTTGTAGATGACCCAATGCACCATGTCACAACTCCTTATACTCATAATGCTCTAGAGGGAATGGAGACACTCCTTATTCGGTGTTTGTTTTGTAACAACACCCTATTCATATCAAGGAACCTTGAATGACATCATACCCTATGTGGAATCAACAAATTATAAAAATGGGTAGGCTCAATATGGACTGTTGACAAAATACAATCAGTGGATAGGCTACAAGTATTATCTAGAGAATGATGCACAAATATTCAAACAAGGGTGACTCTTTGAAGAATGAATAGGAAGTGGTGTGACAGTTTAAAACAACTCCTCAATGACTATAAATAATATAAGATCGGATCAAAAGGCCTAGAACCTTCATAGTTTGTATCAGACACTTAGACTGTTCCAACTTGATCTAATGACTCTGAGGTGTTATTCACATTCTTAACTTACCCTACTGCCACTTGGAAATGCTCATGAAGAAATAATCTATACCAAATTCCAGCCTTGTTGTCTCTGTCATAATGATTCGTTGTATACCTACAATCAAAACTTCATCACCTACCAAAGATTATTTTTTCCTTAGTTTCCAAGCATTAGATATGGTTGATCACACTATCACTATCCCCCTTTCCAATGTATGCATTTAGTTCAGTCATTAAATGTTTCACATACAATCATAACTCGGGAACATGCAGTCACAATCTTATATTTCTCAGTGTACAATCCCAGAAAATGTGGGATTTCTCACATAATACATAACCAATTAGTATGAGACTTATTTCAAATGAAAGAGCACTGAATCCACTACTTTATACCAGAAAATAAGAATTTTCGAATGGTGGAATCAGAAGATATTAAAATATTTGTGAAGAGACTCATGAATATGAGGGTTTTGAAGTAGTTTTTCCAAGAAGGAATGGACCTCCCTCCTCAAAGCACAACCAAACCTAAGACTTGCTTCATTGGAAGCTAGTTCATTATTCTATCCTTCCAAATTGAATTTAAAGTGAAACCAATCAATCAAATGAATATACACATGATTCTCCTCCAAAAATGGTGCAGATTCACTTGCTTGCCCCATTTCACACCTACTCAACTTCAAATGTTATGAGACACCCCATGCAGAATCAGTTTCCTCATAGGATTGTCTAGTCTGGGTGCCCTGGACTTTCCCCAATTGGCATTCTTGCACTTGGCGTTACTACTCCTGCAGTGATAGATGACAGCATAGGTGGCTCCTCCAATAAGTCATTGAATGCTGACACCTAAGGAATTTAGTTCTCTACCAGGGTAGTTTTCCTTGGTTTCAACTATTTAGTAGGGTTCTCCCTCAAGTTTTTATTTTAATAGTTATACCTATTTGAGTTTACACAATTTTTTAATAAACCCGTGTTCCAATTATTTGCACATTATTTTGGTTTTCCTCCATTTAATGTTTATGGCCCTTTTTTTTGTTGGTTTTTTTTAACTGTACATTTTGTACATCCAATCCCTATGATTTATTTTTGGTCATTCATGCAAAATAATATATTTAATTTCTTTCTTTATTGACATGTATAAAAATAATTGAAGATACAAAGTAACCGTAATTGCCTACAGTAAGAAATGGTATTCTTGGCATTTTTCTTTATTGGTATCATTTCTCATTCTTTTTTTCTTATTGCAGTATTTCCAAAAAAGTACAAAAAAAGTGAAAAACACTAAAAATGGTCACCATCAAGTTTTGAATAAGTTAATATGTTTTATCTGTATAAGCAAAATTTATTAATAGAACTAAATAAACATGAATAATTAGAGGTAGTAAAGAAAAAATATAATAGACAATTGCAAATTTATTATTTTTATTTTAAATCCTTAAGATTCACTTGAATGAGAGATATCTAAAAGAAAACAAAAATATGCAAACAAAATCTCAATCGTTACAATAAAGAAAATTGTATTGCCAAAAATTACCACCGGAATGAAATTATATAACTCACCTAAACCAGTATTACATTAAGCTTGTTTACATAAAGCTTCTCTCGACAGAATGAAACTTCATCATGTGAAAGCTGAAGAAAATAACACACCCAACTTTTAATCTCAGTGTATTATAAAAAACAAGGCCAAATAAAAATTACCAGTAAATTTAGTACATATCAAATCAATTTCCATGCAAGAAGAACCAAAGTAGATGAAACTGTGAGATGAGATCTGATATAGAATTTTTTATTTTGTTCCTGAACAATAAGATCTGATACAAAGTTCTCTATTCCATCCCAATGTTCAACAGGCAATGCGTTCCAATGATATTTGATAACTCCTTCCTTAATATCTGATTTACATTCAAGCCTTGTGACCCTCTAATATTTGCAAGGCTCCTGTTGCTGTCTAATTGCTACCATGATTTAGAATCTAAAATACATTCTGGTACATTTTTAGTATAAAGAAATTTTTCACCCATAGGCTCAAATGTGCTTAATATATGAGAACTCAAGCCTTGTTAAACAAGGCCCTAATATTCACACATTTCATCTATTATTGATGAATCTGACTACAACTTTGCATTCAACAACCACTATTGTTGCAAACTTAACACATGAACACAATTGATACCCGAGTACCAGCTTAACATATGCCATCCAGTTGTGACAATGGAATCATTCCATTTCCAAAGCTTCAGATTTTGAGCTATTTGATCAAATATCTATCTCAATTTTTTTTTGTTAAAATTACTATCATAAACTTACCAAATAAGACAAATCTAGAAAACTAATTTATAGTTAGGTGACATCTTCAAATAATGCATAATTGATGACAAATATCAACCAAATGAATTTCTCATTCAAACATAAGCTATTTAGTAAGCACTCCAGCTAACATAGTAAATCAGACGCACAACATAGATTTCAAGTATTATATTATAATGTGAATCAAATTTCACAAGGCACCATATTCTAGTTTTGCAAATTCAAAGAAATCTACGAAATTCATTTTGCCAAGGTGTCTAAATAAGTCATAGTCAAAGTTATCCATAATCTGGATTTAGATAATTTAGGATTAACTGCGGGATTTTTTTTACATTTCCAACTATAATATCTGATAAAAACCTCCCTAAATCCTATGATCATTGCATTCCATGAGACGACATCTCTTCGAGGCTTTTATGCTTCCACACTTTGCAGAGGCTATCTGTTAAACAGTTCGCATGCCTTGATCATCCATCCACATTAATGGAGGTGATTATTGTCACTGTAAAGTTTGATCTCCTTTCCTCTTTTGACTTGATTAACATATTCTCCATAATGCATTGAAATGTCATTCTCACAAATCTACATACAACCAAGGATCAGACCAAGCCAACTTTACTTCATAAGAGCAAGCTCTAGATGATGAATATATTCTTGAAACTGCATTTCATATATGATGCATAAGTGTCTGAATATTAAGATTCTAGAATGTTTATGACTTTGACTTCATAAGTTTCAGTTTTAAAAAAACTAGATTTAAGTTATTGGAAATTTGGATATGATCAGGACGTTTGTAATAGTCTCTAGAGGACAAAAATGAACAAATAGTGGCTTAAACAATTGATACTTCTATTTAATCTACCAAATTAAAACTATTCATAGAGATGTTGTATTGAAAAATAAGGGTTTGAATTGTTCTTCTATTTGTAAGTTTTACTTTTTCCTCTGGGTTCATAATAGCAGTGTTCGTTTTTCCTAACTAGCCTTTTGACTTGGATATGAAAGAATCACGATTCTAGTGGCCAAGTTTTTAATTGTGTCCTTATAACCACCTTTTATTATTATCATGCACATGAACTATATGCCTTAGTGTTATTGTTCCAATAGAGGAGGTCATTTTATAGAGAAAATCTCATGTCCAACAATTGTTCATGTTACTCAAAAGTGTCTATTGAATTTTTACTATACTATTTTGGTTTAGAATTTTTTATAGAGATGTTTGATAGCATATTTGGGCAGCTGAAGTAAACAATTTATAATAGGGATCCTAATTTGGGATTACACAAGCAAGCATATCAAGACTACTGTGGCATGGCAATGGAACACAATGAACACCCCATTCCATATGGCAGCCTTTGCTATAAATCCCAAAGCAAGGGCTAGGATTATGCATCCTAATGATGAACAAGGGAAGAAAGGTTAATAAAGGCCCTTCAAAAGATATATACAACTAACGAGTCAATTATACTTTGAACACGATGGCTTGCCTTTGCTGAGCTTTGCTATCTAACATTCAAACTAGAGTGAAAAGTAGATAGAGCTACATTATAGCTCACACAAACCATATGGATGGTGGCCATAGCATGTGTAAACTCTTGTGCTAACATTTTCATCTATCTCTCCATTTCAGTGAATGGACATTATTTCTAATAGCTTACTGTTTCTGTGTATATCTTCAAATAGCAGGTTTAACAACTTAGAAATGAAACTCGGTTGTGTTGCTTTTTTTGGTGCTGTTGCACATGTACTCTTGGAGCTTAAATGTTTTGTCTGTTATCTCTATGTAAAAGGTTTCGGGTCCTTTCAAAACCTGTTTTTACGTAATCAAAACTTAGAAATGAAACTTCTCAAATATTTATCAAGAAATACAGATATAACAACATCAAGTATTATTTTGTAATGTTCAAAACTGAGTATGTAGCACAGTAAAATATATTGCAGTCAATAATAGATTTGTCATTAAATAAATGGAAGGTTACATAATGACAATTGCTGATCTTTTTAAGAAAATTACAGTCATGAATTTCCAGTGTAAATATTGTTAGCCTATGACACCATATGATGAAGTGTATTGCTTCCAATGACTCCCATTCTTCAACACCTGAGATTATCCTCCTTGGATGGCTAGCATAGACTGGAGATGCAACCAAAAATCCTGGCCAAAGTGAGGTCAAGACACCTTCCAGGAACGTGTTCCGCCATTCAGCTTGAAGATTCACATGCCATAAAACAATAGATACACCCATGCTCAGAAGCCAATCTCACCCAGCTAGAAATGGTCACCCTTCCATAGAAGTATCCTTCAATCAAACAACTAGAAAAATGGAAGGTTTTCACTGAAGTCAATCATTCCTTAAACCCACGCCTGTAAACCCTTATTTGACAAATAAACTGATTCTAGATTCAAATGCAATCACCCAACAATGCACATAAATAATAGTTGCTCATAAATGAAATTATCCTTCATTGTTTCATGGTGTCCATGGTTTGCTGAGAGTGATATTGCTCTCTATTGATTGCCCATCTGCAGAGTTTGGTTTGTATTGTGTTTTGAAGTGAAGATGAGGTAAATTATGCATATTCAAGGAGGGCAATGTAGCAACCAGATTGGTGCCAAATTCTGGGAAGTAGTGTGTGCAGAGCATGGAATTGATCCCACTGGGAGATACCAGGGGACTACTAATCTGCAGCTGGAGAGAGTGAATGTGTACTACAATGAGGCTAGCTGAGGGAGATTTTTTCGAAGAGCTGTGTTGATGGATCTGGAACCTGGAACCATAGATAGTGTCATGAGGTCAGGCCCTTATGGCTAGATCTTCAGGCGAGATAACTTGGATCATCGCAAGAATCTACTCAGTTTTCCCTCAAGCACGAAACACTAAACCAGTAACAAAAAAACAATCAGCCTAGAAACCTGAAAAAAACATTACGCCTCTATATCTAGGGTCCATCAGAATTTTCCTTCCAGGTGTTAATGTATCTAGTTAATGAAGGCAACTTGTGTAATTAATCAGGTTGCTATTATTATCGCAATTGAAACCATATTAATCTAACATGTATTGTTGATGACTATCAAGATGCTAATAATATCGGTCTTAATAATGATTTGGCACTATTGTTAATGCTACAAAATATATTTTTAATCATTGCTTCAAGGATAGCGGTTAGACTAGACTAAGTTTTGATTCCCTCTAAATCACTACTATTCGCTCCTTTATGATAATCGCTAATTATCATTGGTTATGAATTTAAGCATGATTTCTTCTGATCTCTGACTATTACTATTTGTTGATGGTTACTAGTTGAATTAATAATTTATTTGTTGGCTAAGATGAATCGCTCCATACAACCTCATGATGAGTTTATTACCGTTGTCTCCATGTTTGGAATACCGCTGTTGTCAGACTCTTCTTCCTCATGATATCCATTAGATTATCCTGTTTTGAATCAATATTGAAGTTGATGATCAACCTGAATTCTGGTTGTTTATCTCTCATATTGTACAACCCCTCAATTCTTTTCTATAGATTGAGGAGGCTAGATACACGTTGCCTCACTTGAACGTGAGAATTTTGATGGCTCTTGAACCTGAAATTGATTTTCCAGACATCTTTTCGATGGACTTAGAGGATGAAAAATTCTCCTGGGAAATTTCGTTGTTAGGAGATTTAGGATCGTGGTTTCATTGTAAGAAGGACGGTCATTCAAAAAAAGATTGTCTAACCCTGCAAGACTCTCAAAACCCCATATTTTCTAGTAAGTTGAAAACTAATGGTAAAGATAATAGACCGGAGAATAACGATCCCCATATTGAGAAAGATGTTACTAAATCTAGGGTTAAAGTAGTGGATACAGATAATGGTAAAGCACCAGGTCCAGAACTGAATGTAAATATAGATAATGATGCTAGTCATGATAAACCGGATAATGATGTCTTTGTTTGTGTGAATAACCCTCTATTTGAAGATGGTGATCTAGTGGCCATAACTAAGGGTGTTCATGATTCCCTAGCCGATTGCCAACCAAGTAACAATCTTGAAAATAGTAGTGTCAAGAGTGATGGAAGATACCTACCACCTCCCAAGCCAAATGCCCAACAACTTGCACTAAGTTCTATTAATGATAATCTACGAGTATTAGAAGGAACTCTAATGGACCCCTGAATAGAGAGAAGGGCACACCAGGAACCCTTAAAATAAGCAATGGACACAAGAATAGTAATGAAATAGTGGCATCCTTGATTGAGGAGCCATTCACTGAGGTTAAAAAAAAGAAGAGGAAGATTGTTGAAAGGAATTCCCTATCTAATGACAACAGGAATTCTGGGAAGAATATGCCAGAATTTTTCCATAGGCTTTACAATAATTCCATAACATTACCCCAATCATGCACATACATAGTTGGAATGTGAGAGGGCTAGAGATGTCTGATAGAAAATATGTGGTTAGGAAATGGTGTAATAATCTCGATGCAAAGGATATTGTATGTTTACAAGAGATTAAGGTAGTTGGGTTTCAAGCATTTACCATAATGAAATTCATCTGGGATAAGGCCATTGGTTTTCACTCTAACCACCCTAGAGGTAAAGGAGGCACTGCCATTTTGGTAGGACCTCAGTGGGCTGATAAAATTAACTCTAATGGGTCCTCTCCCTGCCATAGAGCTTTATGGGTTACACTTAACCACAAGGATACTCTAATAGGTGTGTGCAACATTTATGCCCCTAATGACTATAGGGAATGTGCTACCTTATGGGAATGGCTATCCAATGGCCTACCTAAAGCACACTGGATTTTTGTTGGGGATTTCAACATGGTGGAGAAAAGAGAGGATAAGTGTGGAGGTAATGCTCATTGCTGGAAAGGGAATGAATTCTTCTTTTGGTCCAATTTTAAGAGGAAATTCAAGATTGAAGACCCTCTCTGGCTTAAAAAGAATTCCTTCTCAGATATATGGTTCACATGGTGTAACAACCAAGCTAGGCAGCAGAGAGTATACTGTAGGTTGGACAGGATGTATGCAGAAGAATCTATTTTCTCCTTTGAGAAACAGAATGGTCGGGCCCCTGTGAGTGTCTCCCCTTCATCTATGTCAGATCATCACCCAATTTATGCTATAATTTTCTTGGATAGTGAAGATGATGTCTATCTCACTAAGAAGAAAACTAGCTTTAAACTAAACACCTCGCTTCTTAACGATGAAGACATTGATGATGTTGTCAAAATGGTTACTAGTTTGTGTAAATTTTGTAATCAGGGATTGAACCAAGTGGATATGTTGAGTCACTTAGTGGAATCATGGAGGAAGATGTATTAGATTGTGGGGAAACAAAAGGCTATTGTCAGAAATCAGGAAGAACATGCCCTTCAATGTACTCTTAACTATACTGAAAAAGAATTACAGAACAAGGGATCTGACCCCCAACTGGAGGAGAAGATTAAGGAAGTCAAATGTCAACTAAGGAACATTGAACAATATAAGATTAATGGCTAGAAGACCAAAGCCATGATGAATTGGATGAAGGGTGGCGATAAGGGTTCTAAATATTTCTTCAATATCATTAGAGCCAAGCAGAAGAGAGAACGTATTGAGGGTATTCAGATCAAAGGGGAAGTATCTATGGATCCAAATAGCCTTTAAGAAGCCTTTTATAACTTCTATAAAGAACTATTTACTTCAAAATTTAATGAGCACAACATGAGGAAAATGGAGGACTATCTTAAACTGATCCCAAAGAAGATTCAGGATAAGGAGGCTGGGAGGCTCGATCTGTTGATATCTCTGGAGGAAATAGAATGTGCAATGAAGTCTCTTGCCAATGATAAAGCCCTCGGGCCAGACGGCCTCCCTGTTGAGTTTCACAAACACAACTTGGAATGGATTGGGCAGGAGTTACTAGAGCTATATGAATAAGCCTTCAGACAGGGATCACTTGGTGTTGACATCAACAAGGGTGTTCTAAAATTGCTTCCTAAGGATGGTGACAAGTCCCTAGTTAAAAACTGGAGACCCATCACACTTTTGAATCTGTCCTATAAGGTGATAGCAAAGGTTCTTGCCAGGAGAATTGGGGGTCTACTGAATGAGTTTATATCCCCAACCTAGACAGGATTCATTCGAGGGAGATTCATCCTTGAGAATCTGATTACCAGTTGGGAAGCAATGCACTGGGCCAAGAGTGAAGATCACAATGCAGTTATGGTTTTGCTAGACATTGAGAAAGCATATGATAGGATTGAGTGGCCATTTGTTTTTTATTAAGGAAAACAGGTTTTGAAGGGGCCCTAAAACCCTGTACATTTTGGTCAAAAAAAAATTTCAAAGTAGCACACAAAGAAGGAACAGATCAAGACCAGAGCGAGGGTTTTACAGCAAGCACCCACAACCTGGAGAAGAAACTGGTACTAGCATAAGGAAGCTGGAACCCTGACAAAAGAAATTGTTGCGAAAAAGATATAACAAATGAGAAACAGCAGCCATGAGACTTACATCGGACAACAAAGAACCAGCCGACCGCAGAGCTTGATTATTTCTTCCCCTTCTGGGAATGAAGGGACATGTCGAAAGAGGGCAGAAGTTTAGATCTTTTTTTTCCTTTAACAGAAGTCCGCCCATCTTCCGCAATCTTGGCCAAATCCTGCCAAGAAGACGAATCAAGAATCGAGGCACCTAAAAGCAGGGAAACAAGAAGTTGTCCCGAAATAAGGCCCCTGGAATCCTGAGAAGCTGAATCGAGAGATAAATTTGTAGCATCTATTCCAACATGATCCAGTGAAGCAACAGACACCTCACCACCAACAGAGTCCCGAACAGTAGAAACACCAAGGATGGAAGCATCACCCGAGGGAGAGCCAAAGGCAGAAATCGGTGGCACAGGGGCCACAGAGGCCTCTTGAGAAGATGAAACAACCTGTGAAAAGCTTCGCGAGGTCGAGGCCTTCACAACAGTGTAATGATGGGAGGAGGCTCCTTTCCACCAAGAAGCAGGTTTTTTAGCCTTTTCCAATCTGCACTGACCAGCTAAATGACCAATTTTGAAGCAACACCTACATCTGAAGGGGAGGCCTTCATAATCCAAGGATTGGATCCACGATCCTTTTGGATGTTGCAACTTTATTTTTTCCGGGAGACCCTTGGATGAATCCAAATCAACCAAAATCCTAGCATATGTGGCGTGACGAATATCATCTGATTCCGCATCAGCCAACAGAAAATCCCCAAGAGCCTCCCACACAGCCTCAAACAGAGAATCAACCCAAAAGTGAAGACGGAGGTTGGGGAGCCGCACCCAAGTAGGCACCTTGGAGAAAGTCTTTGTAGAAGCATCAAAATCTAGGTGCCAAGGCTTCATCATGAGCATAAACCGGGTGTCCCAGCTAAAGAAATGATCACAAAGAATCACCTTCCTATCAGCTGGATTCTCAAACTTGGCTATGAAGAATCCCCTCGTGAGAGGGAAAATGTGAATTGTTCCTGAAATAATGGGTTCCCACAGGCGGGTGATCCAAGCATGCAGATCCGGGAGACTCGGCCAAAAGCCCTTGAACCTGTAGATCAGACCATGACCCTCGATGATAGAAGACGCAACATCAATATCTTTTACAACCTCGTCATCCAAAGGGATGATAAGAGGATTTGAAACTCGGAGAGGGGCGGCACTTCTGAGACCGGAAGCCGGCTGCCAAGCAGATAGCAGGGGTACCTTACCAGGCACTGCAATAGCAAGCTGCAAGGAGCCTTTCACACCCTCCACAAAGCCCAGAGCAGCCAAGGAAGGGCCGTTGGCAGGGGCGGCGCATGCAGAAGCAGCAACAGCGAACAAAGGAACCCCAAGCGCTAAAGTTGCGTGAGCCCTAGGAGCAGGGGCGTCTACTACAGAAGCAACAGCCGCAGCAGGAGGGACACCGTGCGCCAAGGCAGTGTGAACCCTAGGCGCGGCTGGAGCGACAGCGGGAGCTGCTTTCAAATTCATCGGGCCTATGGTTATGGGAATGCTGAAAGCATTTGGTTTTCCTCCATACTTTTGTAAATGGATTGATATTCTGCTCAAGAATTCCTCTACAGTTATTGATGTAAATGGTGAGCTCTCTGAAAATATCATTCTCCAAAGATCCATTACGTAGGGGTGTCCAATTGCTCCAGCCTTGTTTGTAATTGTTGTTGATGTCTTATTATATATTCTTAGAGCTCACCAGCTAGGTCCCCCTGTTAGAGGTATTACCCTTCCTAATAAGGAGTCATTGCTTAATGCTCAGTTTGCAGATGATACGACCCTGTTTATTATCATGGATGAAGATAATTTTGATAACATGCTTAACAGAATCCAATTCTTTTGTGATGTCTCGGGGGCCAAAGTGGCTCCTCACAAATTCTCAGTCATTGGGTGGTCTCCCTCTCCCCCATAATGGCTAGAAAGAAAAGGATGGAAGTGGGTGGGGCCTAATGATATTGTTCAGTATTTGGGCATTCCCTTCTTTATTGACCCATCTCTCAAAGATATGTGGAACTGGTTATACTCCAAGATTGAAAATAAATACATTAAATGGAAAACACATATGTTATCTTTGGCTGGGAGATTTCAAATTGTGCAGAAAGTCCTGTCAGCTCACCACATATATTTCTCTTCGGCTTGGCTATTCTCCAACTATCAGACTAGGAAGTTAGAGAAAATTATGAGAGACTTTTTGTGGTCAGATGGGCTCAAGAATAAGAAGAGACACTGTGTAAAATGGGAATGGTGTTGCATGCCCAAAAATAAAGGGAGCCTGGGCATAAAAGACATAAAAGCCCACGGAATAGTGTTGCCCTCCAAGTGGATTACACAAGCAATGACAGGTGATGAACCATGGAAGGTGTTGGTCAGGAACAATATCAATACATCAGGTATTAAGAAAGGTAAAGGGTGGAAAAATGTACCTCTCTGTGATAAGATGATGGGGAACATGAATATTTCAGTTTTTGGCTCCAAGGTTTTTCAGTCCATACGGAAAGAATGGGTTCAAGTGGGGGTTCTTCTCCTATTCAAGGGAGCCAGTGGTGGTCCTCCTACATACTATGTGTTGGACAGGTCAGTTTGGTGGGGGGTGGAGGCTAATGACAAACCCTTGGCATTAACTCAAAGTTGCTCTACAAAAAACTAGTCAAAATATGGCATTTCTCTTGTGTAAGATGTTATGATTGACAATCGGCTAGGGTATTGAGATGAACTATATGCTAAATACCACATCCCTATCACACAGAAAAAGACATATTCTATTATATCTAAAGTTGTGGGTCATTTCTTTCCTGGTAGAAGTATGAACACCACACAATTCATGCAATGGATTAAATGGAAGGATGGTAGTGAATTTAACAAGATATCTACAAAACAGATTTACAATATGCTGAAAGATAAGTCTGATGTTTTTGAGAGGGTGAACCTTGGATGGGGGCTGGATATCCCGGTCTCCAAGTGGAAAATCTTTTTTAACTTTTTCTAGCACTCCCCATGTGAACCAAAGAAAACCTATTTTAGATGGCTTTTGCTCTTGAAGAAACTAGCTGTTGGTAACACTCTACCTCATAATCTAGGAGAGCCTATTTGGTGTGATTTTTGTTATGTTCCTAAGTATTTTGAGTATTTGTTCTTTGATTGTGCCTTTGCTCGGAGTATTTGGTCTATTTTCTTTGGGTGTCCTATTGATTGGAATAGTAAACCTGGCTTGTCTTGGTCTGAAATATTAGCTGGTTATGTTGAGTCTTTTGATCTGAAAATGAATACTTTTTGGTTTGTCCTTACATGTGAGATTCTTTGGTTTTTTGTGGAAAGAACGGAATGGAGAGATCTTTCACAAGAGAAGGAGACAAATTACTGAGTTTGGATGTAAACTCACTCATTTTCATATCATGTCACAGGTTGTTGTTGCTTTAGAGATATCCAAGGACAGATTTATGACTCTCATGAGGGAGGGTCAATTGTCGATCCACAAAGAAGTTATTATATCATGTCAGTACTTCTCCATGCACAAAGATATGCTCCGACAGAGGGAGCTTGACAGTCTTAATCAGTTCATCAAAGATTTACACCTTGAAGATAGAAGGTTGTCAGGGCCAAATACACACAATTAAAAAAAGAACTATTTCTTTTTCTCTCTTGATAATATCTTTTTTGTCTAGAAGAGGCTCCAATAACAATGTTGCAGATTTGTAAAGGGAAATATGTCTATGCAGTTCTTTTTTTGTATTAACAAGCATAAGAGATGATATGTAATGTACTATCAGAACAAAATTATGTGATCATATATGTAAAGATCTGATGTAATCCGGATACTATAGAAGATAATGATGTAACCCAGTTATTAAACTATGTTAATACAAAAAATATTGAAGTCGATGATTATTACTGTGATTGTTGCTAACTAATAAATGATATTTCAAACTATTTGATATTATCGAACAGTTGATATTTTCCCAAACATATGATTTATTAATCACCAATATATGAATTGCAGTAATTAATGGAAAACAATTATCTTAGGAATTTCAATATGTATCTCATCGTCAAAAAATTATGTTGAACATGAATATTTCTCCTTATTCGATTCTCCACATATCGCTGATATATACTTTGCGTTTATTTATGTAATCGCATTCAATTATATTTCTCGTTTGAATGATATCATCTTGATAGATAAAAGTCATAGCTTTGAATTAACTTGTGTTACGACTCTAAGATTGTTTCAGATTTATTTGTTTATGGAATGATCTTTGGTCTATTCAGAGACTTTACAACATCAAGATATTGTAATTTATTGCTATAATTTATATTATATTTCAATTTTATTATTATTATTTATTAAAATCCTCTCTTAGAGAGGGGATATCACAATACAAATTTCCTTTAAATGGCCACTTAGAGTACCTTCAATGTTCTATCATATAATACACTTTTAAATGGTCTAACGTGTCTCCTTTGTATAGTTGTTGTATATATTTCACTAATGGAGAATATGTCAAAGGAAATCCAGGTTCAGAGGCCTAATAAAATGAGATGAACGGGTGGCCATGTCTCCTTTGAAAGCCTTACTAGTTTTCTAATTGTGTTGACACATTGGAGTCTAAGGAAAATTTTATAATATTGCAAAGTGCTCATAAATAAGGGGACCGCTGAAAGAGTGTCTAAGTTGCTATGCTTGCTGGTGTAAAGGGGCATTTCAATTGACAAATGAGAACGGATGATTCATATCTAGAAAATTCATGTTTGGACTTTTTTAGGGCAAAATTAGGTCTGGGCAGCACTGAAATCTGTTAAGAAGGTTCTATGTTTGCTCCATGAAGTGTAATTATTACAAGAAATGCATTTTTTTGTGACTGTGTGCACCGACACTTGTGTCTTAACATTTCTTAAAATGTGTCAAATGTAGGGATATTTTCATTGTAGATATTGCAAAATGAGGTGGGAATCTTGAGAATTTGTACTTATGAGGGGAATAATCTAAAACAACCAAATAATAGTAGATGTAAAAAAGAAGGGCTTTGTTTAGTTCAACATAGTGCGTGGTCAACCTTGGCATTTCAAAAATTGGGGTTCATTTCTGAAGATCTCAATACTTGATGTTGTTCTTGTTAAATCTACTACTGCAATATAATGTAAAAGAGAAGACAAACCACAAAATGAAATTTGAAACCCACTGAAGAGCTAGAAAAACATGGCGCTCAATTGGGTTTTCTTTTTGTTATTATGCTTTTTATTATGTTTGTTTATTGTTTGTTTATTATGCTTCTTATCTGATTGTTTTTGTTATTGTTTTGTTATTATGTTTGTTTATTGCATTTTCTTTTAGGTTTCTAAGGCCTTTTCAATAAATCCATTTTGCAAATATCCTACAACCATTGCAATCCATGAGATGACATCTCTTTCAGGCATTCTGTGAAATAGTTCATGTGCCTTGTCAATGCTTCCACATTATAAATACATGCCTATCAAAGCATTACCAATAATAATATCTGATAAGAATTCTCCTTCCTCTATCCTTAGATAGATATCCTTATTCTATTCAAAAGCTGCTGGAAAAGGTTGTCGAGTCTAGCATTACACCTGCCAATTGCATTTGGTTGAACATTTCTAAAGCTTTTTCAACATATCCATTGTTTTCATATCCTGCAATCATTGAATTCTCTAATGTATGACATTTCTTTCCTTAATGTGGCAGATTCTTGGAACTGCTATTTTGTTCAATCTTCTACTGGATATGGATATTTGTGTGTGTAATATTGAGCACAATTGATATATTTCTTTTTCCAATACTTCTTCCACACTTGGTATGCTATTTGAAGCCAATAATTTCTCTTAGCTGCATGGGGGCATAAAATAGTGAGTTTGTATATGACTATATTTAATCTGACAATAGTTTCTTGATGGATGGTGATTTTGCAGGGAAAACGTAGTGCAAAAGTATTAGCTGTAATAATAGCAGGATTGATGCTTATCTTCTTTGTGCTTGATACTATATCTACTGAGCAGAATTTTTCCTTCATCATGAATGGAATGCTTCCTACAGTGAGGCGTGAAAGTCTGTATATGGGTGTTGGCCTTCTTGGTGCAAACATCATGCCTCACAATTTTTATCTTCACTCTTCTGTTGTTCAAGTACAATTCAATTTCCTGATTGTGAGATTGATGGATACTTGAACATTGATTTACTCAGAAAAAGTTTTAGGTGATTTCATCATTTTATTAAATACTAGGATTTGCGGATACTTACGTCTCTGTGTGTGACATATTGGGTTTTTACGTGTTTTGGGTCCAAAGCTCTGAATTCCACAATGACTGCAGTCCATGAGGTGACATCTCATTGAGTCATTTTGTCAAACAATTATCATGTTGAAGGACTATGTGGAAGGAATTTCAATTGGCTATTAACAAATCGATAAAGTTTTTTCAGTAATTGTCATAATTAGCAAACAAAACTTTTCTATGGGTAATAATAAAAGATACACCAGTTACAATGAAAGAAAACTCACTGCACATTTTGGCAGACCAATCGACCAGGAGACTAAGCAGTAGGCCACACCCACTACAAGATGTATAACTGACACAAAACTACCAACACAAATCCCATGAACCATTAGATTTGATAATCTTCTGATTGACACAATTTTACACAAAGCATGAAGGACTCAAAAGAATATCAAAACTTATAAATTTCTCATTTGAGCCAATAAGCAATGTCTAGCAGCGTATTTTATCTGAATCTACTGCATACAAAATGTTTTATCATTCTGCAAAGAAAATGAGACTCGTACACCACCAGCTATTAATTTCAAATATTCTTTTTAAACTGAAATACAAGAATAACAGTTGAGTGCTACTTTCAAATAGAAGGATACATGGAGACAAAAAACTTACTAGGGATGTGGGAAGCAGTTGTAGATATTCTTGTTTAAAATGTATAAATAACAATTAAAAAACACCTGCAACAAATAATAAACCTAAATGTAGAATATGTGGCTGAATAATCGTAGTTTACAAGTTTCATAGACATCATCCAAAAGAAGAATTACCAGACCGAGCAGAGCACAAAGCTTCGCACTCTATCTCAAATCTACACAATGTAATATCAAAAAACAAATAGGTCTGAACTATGATTAAAACACCATCCCAAATTTAAGATATTTTGGATTGTAGTCAGACTTTTCATGCCAAAAATTCTTTGCAAATCCAAATATTTGACCTTTCATGGAGATAATTTTTTATGTATCATATTGTTCATGGTTCCAAAAGGCGAGACTCGTTGAATCATATAACACAAGCAATAAAGAAAACTTTTAACAGTAGATGTAAGCAGTATAAACTGAAAGATAAATTATTATGAAACTTTTAGCATTATAATAAACAACTTGGCAGAAGCCAAAGGATATAATTTGATGTCTCAACATGGTAAAAGAAAATGGCTGGGCAAGTTTGGATATGTGACTTTGTAAGTTTTCTAGAGGCCAAATTGGTTGTTTGACCAATCAAAATGCATTTTCTCATTTAGAAAGTTGTTTATACAGTCGTACAGTTCTAAACATATTTTCCTAACTTTGATTGATTGTCCTGATGGTGTGTGGCTATCAAACAAAAACAGAGTAACATGATCCCATGGTACAGATAAGAAACCTTTAGAAAATAAAAACAAAAATTGCAACTTTTACAATCTTCTTGCATCGACAAATGCATTCATAGCACAAGCCACCAATCACCAGAAAACATCAAAGTATCATGTAAAAAATCCTTTGAGAAGGTACAGGTTGATAGTTGATTCTGGGTAATCTATGGTTGGAACTTGGGATGGGTATTTCATATGTCTCCTTAGATTTGTGTTCAACCATCATTCCAAGAGGTCCTTCACTATTACAAGATATTTGGCACGGTGCACATTATCATAGTACAAGCCTAATTTTCAGGTTATTTCATTTAGCATCACCAGTAATCTCCACAAGAGAATTGTCCCTATATATTTACAATGATGGAAATGGTTCAAGTCTCTTAGAATAATTTATCATGCAACTTAGACATAAATTTAGTTCCAGTGCGGAAATCAGAGCATACTTGAAGTTTCATAACAACTCTCATAGTTGATCTAGGGGGATATTCAACAAACCAAATAAAATTGTGAACTTTTCACTATGGGAGAGGATATATAATTATTTTTCCTCCTATACAACAACACAAGTGAATGTCTTGAATCTGGAAAATAAAAACAGCCATCACATCAGCACAAATTCAAAGTTGCAGTTAAATTTGAAGACTGACAAGAAACCATATTCTCTCTTTCTCTCTCTTTCAGAAACATCCAAGAAATCGTTGGCTCATAACCTCAATTTGACCCAGTATATAGCAGAAACACTATAATAATAATCAAGGATTTTCTCTCCATAATTTTACACATTATTGTGTGCCAAAACAAAGTGCTATTTTTGTTAGAGGCTTATTGGGATGTTAAGTTTCTAGTATCAAAATCAGAGTTATTGGGCATTTTTAGATCCACCATTAAAGTCCTCTCGTTCAATTGATTTTTGGAAATTTGTGAATTCCAACAACAGAAAATGTCTTCGACCAAAAGTGAATCAAATTTTTGGATGAGGAGAGGTTTTGTAGCTGGAATCCATGAATTCTCGAAAATAAATTGGTAGGCTATGAATTCTGAGGCAGTTCGGACAATCATCTTTAGGGAAAAATGAATGGGTTTGTTGTAGGTTGTGATTATGCTTATCATATATTTAACTGCAGCTATTGGAATTTTTAATACTGAGAATATTAATTTTATTTTTTGTGTATAATAGGTCTAACAAAGATCTCTGGAATATTCTAACCTTCATTCTTCCTACAACTAGGAAACAACAATTAACGTTGAGTGCTCTGTTTCTGATGCCCAGAAAAAAAATTGAATAGCGTTTCAATTTTGAAGAGAGATTTATTGTTGGTTAAGTAAATTGAAAAGTGATAAGAGAAGAGCAAAAGAAAAACAATAAACTTCAACAGTCCCTAAGGGTGAGGAAGAACAATACAAAGAATAAGAAGATACAAGGTACAGACATGCACACAACAATTCCAGTTTTTCTTGTGAACAATCTTTGTAATCAGTTAGTATTTTTTTCAAAATTATTTTAGATAAACAAAAAGTATGTTTTTCTCTTTTGATCTACATTGTTATTTTATTTGGTTTTATTCCAAGAATAGATGCATTCTTTAATTTGAGTTGTCCTAAGTTTTTAGCAAAGAATTAGATGTTAATGGATTTAGTAGTTATATTATGAGGCTTTTCATTTTAGAGGGCATGTTCACTTCCTTGGTCACTGTCAATTGCTCAAAAAGGGACTCACAGGTTAAAATGTTGAGGATAAGAAGAAAATGGTCATGTGAATGGCTATCAAGAATAGTTCAGATTTCTTTTCATCCACCAGCAAGGTCAACTAAAAAAATTCTAATCAGAAATGGACACCATTCCCCAAGTCTATAAAATGTGATACATGGAACCGGTTAGTGCCAAAGAGTATAGGAAGGTTTATGTTCTATTGGCCCCATTTTTGACAAGCCAAAAATTAAAATTTTGCATAAAATTCATTATTTGGCTAGTCAAGATGAATGTTTTGTAAAAATGTTTTCAAGATTTATCAACACGTGATTTCAGTCAAAGGCCTTCATTATGATTCTTGTGGTGAGTTGGTTGACATGTCTCTCATCTTCAAAAGCTGAACTTTTGGACTCCCTCCAATAGATTTATGGCACTACAACATTTATAATGATGATAGGACTCCTCCCAATAGATTTATGGCACTACAACATTTATAATGATGATAGGACTCCTCCCAATAGATTTATGGCACTATAACCTCATAAAGATGACAGGAGGTACCAAGAGGGAAATGAACTACAAGGCAAGGGAGAGGCCTCAATGGTTTTTGAACAGTGCAGAGCTTATGGTGGCCAAAGTAATCAATGTGCACTCTGTTGAGAAGGGCAGAAAATGATTCAACTTCAAGACACAAAAAGGAGACCTTAAAAGAGAAGGAAACTATTACCAATGAAGACAAAGGTCTCTAGTACACCGGTCAATGTCACAGCAAAATAGATTTTCTTATATTTTATTTTTTTACGTTAAGGAAATTTAAAGAATGTTAAATTTGTCATCAGTCAGTAAGGTCGGTGCACCATGACTTTTTTAACTATTCTTAACCATAAGGCATTTCAACTACTCTTTGTAGTTTCAATTTTTTTGTACTTTTTAATAATAACTAGAAATGTAAGATTTTTATCAGTATGGGGCTCGACAAAAGTTTATTGTCAAATTGGAAAACTAATTTTCACAGTTATCAGCCAGTCATGACTAATAATATTACAACAGTTATTTGACTGTTGTAATCTGATTTAAACAATTAAATGTCTTAGATATTTGGTGTAGAGAACATAATTAGTTGGAAGGAATTCATATATAATTTATATATTTCTGTTAAATCAGTTGCAAAACTACTAATCAAACTAAAAATTCACAGATAAATTTTCTTCCTCATTAAGAGTTTATTCTTGTGTAATAATTAGTTGTTCACCGTTAAAATACCTTGGGGACATAATCCCAGAGTTTTTCAGGTGTTCCCCAGAATGGAGATGTCTTAGGTGTAGCAGGATAGAGATGAAATGCCCTCCCACATTCAGAACTCCCCTGCATTGGAAAGACATCCCCAGAGATGTTCCCCACTAGGCGACTATCAAAGGTCATGCTATCATCCCTAGAACATCCCAGAGACATCCATACATCACTTATCCATTGTAGGAATAGAAGAATACTCATTACAACCATTTAATAAACATTTCAAAAAAAAATGAAAAACAAAATAGAAAACTGTTTTGACTGCACCAGCTGCAAAAATAGTATTTTTTCCCTGGTTCTATGATTCTTTAAGCATTTCTAAGTTTCAAAAGATTTTTCCAGATTAAATTGAAGTAATTAAATCCGAATTATTCTTTCTAATGTTGGGTCAATCCTGACTCCAAGTAATGCTACTATGGTTACAATCAAATGATTCATGAAGTGAAAAATAATCATCTTAGAGAAGATGCTTGGATTTCTTATAAAGGTGCCCTGGCCACGACTTGACTTGGACCTCTTTGTCATGTTCTACTTTTTAGTGAATCTCTTACTTCAAACATGTCAAAGCTCCTGATTGATATTAAAAAATATATCATTCAAAATTTGGTTGGCATTCATGAATCTACCTGTATATGTTTGATGACTAATACGGACGCCTAATAGTCATTTTTTGGAGGATGACTGGCAAATGGCAACAACTTGTACCATATTTGAAAACATCAATACAAAAACCAGCGTCAGAATTTGTGCAAATTGTTTGTAGAATGGCTGAGATGGGGACATCCATTCGTGCAGAAGATGATTCTACAATGTCTAACAATGGGGTTTTGGTCAATGGTACAATTCCCCCTGAAGATGCTGAAGATAGTTTTGCAACAAAGAGGGCATCTGATTTACAAAGCATCACCATGACAATGTGGTCTATTGTGGGTACTATGAAAAAGTGACACTAAATATGTGTGCCCACGCATCAGATCATCAATGTTCCAGAATCATCCTATCATAACAAAAAATAGAAACTGTTAGAAGGAATCTCCATTCACATCCCCAACTGTAGCCACAAAAATGGGGCAGTGTGAATCATATGATCCATCAAAACCCCGAGGACACCAAAATGGATACATATGTATCAAGATTCCAAATCTTCTTGAGACAACTCCCTGCTGAGTATTGAAAATGGGCATGCCGCAAAATTGGAATTTTACCTTTGAAAAATAATTGGGCTAATTTAATCAGCAATCCTAAGGCTATGACGGTTGTGCGTATAGACTATAAGCATACGATGGGACATTCGATATTACCAATAGATCTGATCTACTTCGTTCAAAACCAGGCTAGGAACAAAAAAACCCTAAAAGTACAAAAAGAATTGTGTACCTCTAATTATCTGGGTTGGGGGTATTTATATTTCATCAAATTATTCTTCTGTTGTTGGACAATATCACAAACCCTTGAACGGTGATTTTTATAGAACATGATAAAATAAAAGATTGCGAAACTTTTACCTGGACGAGATAGAGCAGCATTGACGTTTTGAGTGAGGCCTCTCTTTAGAGCATTGTATGCAATGTCCGCCATTAGAAGATGATGGCAGTTTCAAAACCAATTTATGTTTTTGGCTACTTCCCGCTGAATTCAGAGAGATGTAGTGTGAGCTACTATAGCTACTGCTTGGAGTGTGTGTTGTGAAGTTTTCACACCATCGTTCCCAAAGAATTTGGAGATCCCCCAATTTTGAGCAGGGCTTGACAATTTTCTTAGATCTGGGTATTTGAGTGTCTTAGTGAATTTTTGGGTGATTTCGAAGTTTTGAAATGAAAGTTTTACATTTCGGGTATTTTGAGGGATCCAAGGGGTATAGCTCATTTTCACCTTGCACGCGAAATGTTGATTTTTTTAAACTGTCAATTTTGTCTTTAGGCCAAATGGAATTAGAAGAGAACATTTTATTTTAATATCTGACGGGATAAAATTGCAAATTTTTGAACTTAGATAAATTTTTGAAAATTGATGAATTAAAAAAAAAAAAATTGAACGTTTTCGAAACTTGATTGTGAATTTGGTTACTTTTTGAAAATCTTGCAAATTTTTGGTGGTGAAAAATGGGAATTAAGTAAAAAATTGATTTGCCAAATAGAGATTGTAAATTGCAAAAAGGATAATAATAATAGTGAAATCAAATTGGACCTCTCACCTTGGTGAGACATATGGACAAATGGACACTTAGACTTAAATCTGCACATTAAAATATAAATCTTGGGTATTAAAATATAAATATGGGCATTGAAATTCAAAAATCTGGGCATTAAAATATAAATGTGGGCATTGAAATTCGAAAATTTGGGCATTAAAATATAAATCTGAGCATTGAAATTCGAAAATCTGAGTATTAAAATATAAAATCTGGGCATTAAAATATAAAATCTGAGCTTTAAAACATTAGATCTGGCCCCAAATTGAAACATGTGGCCTTGGAAAATAAGTTAGGCCCTGCCCTATATATATACACGTGAGGGCTAACAGTCTTTAATTCTATTGGAATTCAAAAATTAATGGACCCCAAATATGCCTTAAATAAAGCATTTATTACGAATTGCTCATAGTAAAAATTTTTAGCTAGGTCAGCCCTCTTAAGGGACAGCCTTTAATTGTAAAATTTATTTATTTTGGCCAGGTTGGCCCTCTAATTGAAGGCAAAATTTTGTATAAAGGAGCGGCATCCCCCCTCATTTATTCACTCATCTCTTGCATTGTCTTGGCAGCGAATTTTCAAGGGCTACAAGTCTGTGCAAGGCAGCAAATCTGGAGAAGTCAAAGGGCTATGAAATTGTCTAGGAGCTACAATATTCCAAGTGAGCTGCGAAATTTTCAGAGGGTTGCCTTGTGTCTCAACGGTGGAATCTGGGAGGAGCTGCAAATCTGAAAGACCTGCTATTGGATAGAAGGAGGCCACGAATTGGAGGAGTGTCTACGAATTTTGATAGGGTTGTGATCTTTTGGAGGGCCACGAAAATTCAGAGGGTAGAGCTTGCAAAAATTTGCCAAGGTTGCAAATTTCTAGAAGGGTGCTGCATTATTTTGGGGTAAGGATTGTAGATATTGAATGGCTTTCTTCTTTTTTGGATAGAGTTTATTCGGTATAGACAAGGAAGATTTTCAATTTTGAGTAAAGGTTGGTTGATAAAACAGAATTCTTCCTTGTTCTTATTTGGTTCTTTCCTCCATTTCTTGTTTGCATCATTCATCCATCACTTCATCATTTCATCTAGGGCTTGAAGTTGGGAGATATAAGTGTAGTTTTCATTCATAGGAAATTGGAGAAAGGAGATATAAGTGGTAGTCCCACCCCTAGGAACGAAGCTGGGAGATATAAGTGTAGTCCATCTCATAAGTTTTCGAAAAGGCAAAAATAAGTGGTATTTCCATCCCTAGGATTGGAGAGGCAGAGATAAGTGTAGTGTGATAGGAATTGAAGAGGTAGAAATAAGTGGTAGTTTCATTCCTAGGATTGGAGGGGTAAAGATAAGTGTAGTCCCATCTCATTGTAAAAAGAATAGGCAGAAATAAGGGTTAGGATGGCGGATGCTAGTGCAAGCAAGAACCCAAGGGGAATGAATACCAAGAAAGACAAGGAAGACATGATGCCCAAGACCACCTTCTTCTCAAAATTGAAGTGAGTTGGTGACATCAGCATTAGTACAGTGGATATGATATAGTTGAGAGATAGGTTGAAAGAAGGCCATTCCTCCATGGCAAAAAAGATCTACAAGTGTGGAGTTGTGCAAGTTGTCACCTTCCCTCCTACCTTGCCTTGTCTGGAGTTGGTAATGGAGTGTGCATCTCGGCTAGATATTGTGACTAAGTCCATCATCTTTGGTGAAGGAAAGAGGGTGTTGGCTAATATGAGTGGGCAGGTGGTAGAGGAAGTGTTCAATATACCCTAGAGCAAGGGCATGATAGTGGTGTTGATGGATCAAGCGGCCAAATTCTTTCAAGACAATCGGGATGCCTACCTCACTTTACTAAAGCAGAATTGGTTGCACAAAGGCAAGAAGGGAGTCACCAAGTCATCAAGGCTTAGCAGGTCAGATTTCAAATCAGAGTATGGCAATCTTGTTGTGCTTCTCAACCGAGTCATGGGCTCCGTTTAAGGTATGCAGTTTGAAACTTGGATGTACTATTTTATTGAAGGAATTGAAAATGGAAAAAGAAAGTTTGATTGGGCTAGAATTATAAGTGAAAATTTAGAGTTGCAACTTAAGACAGTGCAAAATCAGAAACAATTCCACATGGGGTCCTACCTTTTCTATTTGATTACAAGACTGTATGAACATCCTGGACTTAAGGCTACAGGGGTGATTGGCAATGGGTCCGGACAATGCTTGGTGCATGAGTGTTATCCACAACTTCATTTTCACAGCACCAAGGATTACAAGATATTTTATGATGCCTTTTCCATGAAGACAGTAAGGATATTGCAAGGGACACCCGCAAGGAGGCTCTCACCGAAAGCAGAGACAAAAGTTAAGAAGTATGGGAGTTGGTTCATCCAATTTTTGCAATTCACTTATATCAGAGTGGCTAGATGCACGGCTTGTCCCAAGAGGCTTCCAAGATACCCACCAGATAGGATAGTTTTGATGGAGTTGGCTAGGCAACTTGAGCAATATGACAAAATTATGAAGCTTAAGGGTGAGACAAGGGTTACCTTCTCACTCATGATAAGCAATGACAGTTGCCCCAATCCTGTCGCCTTTGCAACTGCGGAGAAAGAATTAGAAAATATCATCTAGGATGGTATAAGGCAAGGCAAGGATTTGATCCTAATGGTCTAGTCAAGGCATCTCATGGGGATCCATTCAAGCATATTCCTACTTTGCAGGATTTTTGGGCCAATGCACAGGATGACTTTCATGTGAGGAAGTTGGCTTTCTCAAGGTTATCGATGGGCATGATGAGGGCCATCAGATGGAGAAGTCTTGATATTTTGGACCAACTGGAAGAGGATGAAGATATGCTAAGGGAAGATTACAATATAGTAGAGGGAACAGAGTTGCGTCCAGTGGATTGGGATGATCCTCAGGATCCTTCCTTAGAGGCAGTAACAAGAACAGTTGATCTACACACTGAGTGGTGGTACAACAGAAAGTTAAGGCAATTACAAAGTCAAAAGGTACACCTTACCTATGAGAAGATGAGGCCAAAGGAGGATATCCCGACGGAGTCAGTCGGACAGCAAGGTGGGGGTAGTAGCCAGCAGCAAATAGTTAAGAGCAAGAAGAGGAGTTTGGAGGTTAAGAAAGGCAAAGAACATCAAGAGCCTCCAGCAAAGAAACAAAGTACAGTGCCATCAAGAGAGAGCATAGTTGAGGCTAGGAGCCAAGAGGTTGGTACAAGTGAGCAAAGGGCAGTGGTAGAGGTGAGCTCTGGTTCAAAATCAAGTGGTTATAGTAACAGTACAGGGTACTCTTCCCTCTCAGAGAACCAAGTTAAGGAGGATATGACAGTCACTAGTGGTGAAGGAGATAAGTTAATCAATATTGAGGCTCTATCAGTTGAGGAAGGAAGCCAAGCACCTAAGGTTGTTGGTGATGCTTTGCTAGTCGAACCGAATCCAGATTTGGGGAGATGCACTACACCACTATGGTTGAGATAGATGCTTATGCCGAGGGGCAAGGTTGTGGCCATCCAAACAATTGAGGATATTCAAGGGCTAGTGGAAAAGGAAGATGATGCCAGACATAAACAAATTGCAGGAATAGTGGCAAAGGTAGTCAGGAATGATGAGGATGGTCACCGAAAGGTTCATAATGCGGTGCCAAAGGTTAGCAAGGCAATAGACGAGATTGTGGCCCAAGACTATGAGATAGTAGAGCATGACATGGGAAGAATCACAGATGACATGGAGTGTGAGGAGGTTCAGGAAGGCATAGCTTCAATTAGAGAAAAGTTGAGGAAGGCGAATGAAAAGATTGTGAAGTTGGAAAATGAAAACAAGTATTGGAGAGATAGCTATCATGGAGTGTGTCAACCTATCCAACAGTTGCATTGGGCAGCCCTTCCACAACATAGTGGGAGCAATTTGGAAGAGATATCAACTAAAGAGAAAGAGACCAAAAGTTGGATCAGTGATCAATTCAAGAAGGGTGAAGGTTCTTGCCTTCCTTTATCTCATCATTCAGGGCATTTGTGTCTCTTAGGGATAAATTCAGAGCATTTGAAGGGGAGTGGAAGGATTTCCTTCCAATCTGTGACTTAGCCATTCCCAAGTTACAAGCGGCCATAAAGCTATCAGAGGGATCTTTGGTGAGGGCCAAGTTGGTCAATGAAGGAGGAAAGAGTATTGTTGAGTCTTGGTATGTTACCTTGACTATCAGATCAAGGGTACTTGAAGAGATAGAGGATGAGATTGCATAGTATAGTCCAAGCATCAACACTTACATTTCAAACATGCTAAGCGATGCGAGGGTTGCACTTGATTTTGAAGGCATCAAAGAGGAGAACATTAATGAGACAGAGTTTGGATTGAGATTGGATGAGTTGGGGAAGGTTGCCATCAGGAAGAAACAGGTGGGCATCCTTGCCTCTCTTAGGGCCCTTATCGAGTTTGCAAGGGATGATGAGAAGGAGAGTGAGAAGACACTGCAAGAAGCAAAGAACATGATGAACACAGGTGAGCTCAGAATGAGGCATACACCTTGCCCTCCCATGGAGGAAGTCAACAACATGTTAGCCGAATTCATTGCCTTTGCTAAGAAGATGAAAGAAAAGGGTAGAATTGTATTAGAAGATCATTTGATGTAAGCCCAAGTGGCAAATTCTCCTTTCTTCTTAGGTAGGATAAGTGTCTGATTCTGATTGGCTACCATTTTGGTGCCTTCTCATTGGTTGCCACTTTTCTTTTTTTTCATTGGTCCATTGATGAGGTGGCATCTTCTCATTGGCCGATAGGGTGGCAACCCTAATTAGGGTTTCTAGGATTTAATCTAGATCATTGATTTTGCCCCTTAATCTTGGCCACTCGTTGTAATTTTGAGCCTCTATATAAGGCCATGTACTCTCATTTGTAAAAGGGTTGAAGAAAATTGTTGCTTATATAATACCAAAATTGCTTCTCTTATCATTGTTGTGTCTTGCATGGTGATTAAGAAAACTTGGTGTTATTGCATGGTTTCTACTTCCAATTGTTAAAGTTAGATTTCATTGAGCTGTTAAAGTAGATTTCATTTCAAGAAAGTGTTAAAGTAAGAATAGAAGTAGATGGCTAGTTGTATGGTGATATTGGCAAATGTTTGATAGGGATCTATATACTAGGCCACTAGCATCTTAGTAGCTTGTTAAGGAGCCTTGTGTGGTAATCTAGTCTCATTCCCCTTGAATCATTGCATCTATGGAGGTAGCACCGCTGGCAAGCTTTCATTAGGTTCGATCCCTATCCATTTGCTAATCTTTCCATTCTATAGGAGTAGCAGTAAAGCAACAAGTAGTTTAGTAGTTAGAGTTTTGAAGAGCAAAATTGGAAGTGATATAAATTTGAGTATACATTGCAAAGCTAGATCCCATCATCATCATAACAAGAATTTGACATCCTTGAACGAACAACGTAAGCCCGCCTAAGTGATTACCAACAAATCACATTAATATAATTGAGTTAATATCCACAGGTGTAAGGAACCTTGGAGTTATCTCATGTTCTTCATGAGTATTTACTTTTCAAGAGAGGGTTGAGTGTTTGGTATTCTATATCAAGTATTCAATTTCTATATGTTATGTAGTGGTACAAAACTCACATCAATATTTTTTGGTGCTAGAAGGAGGGCTGATAGTGTTTCTTTGAGGACTTGTTGGCATTCAACTATGATGAAAGATGGTGCTTCCACATAGAGACATCATACCAGTCTTACAACCTAACCTCAGATTTGGAGACGACCAAGAAGACATCATCTTAGGATTGAACTCACTTGCTTGGAGAGTTAAGAGAAGTGCACCTAAATATATGTGAGTAAGCTTTGTGTTAGAAGAAGAAGAAGAAAAAGATGAAAGAATTGACAGAGAAATTCAGAAAAGATTGGAACGCCAAAGAGAGCTAGAAAGGAAACTTGAAAGAGAAAGGAAAGCACGAAGGTTATCTCAGTCTAGTGGTGAAAGAGAAATTGAAGAGATGAACTAAAATGGTACTACCTTCTTATGCTCATTTCCCAGTCGCACAGCCACAGTTAGATATTAGCTGGACACAAGGAGACATTGTTTCTAATTTGGGGGAGTTCATTTGGAATAATAAAGAAGACAATACACATTACCAATTTGCTAGAATTATCTTAGACCAAGAGGAGCAAGTTGGCATTGCATTCCAAAGAGAGAAACAAAGGATCGAAATAGAGATTCGACGAAGGTGGGAAAAGAGAACAAATAGAAAGGATTCAAAGAGAGAGAGAAGCCCATAGACTAGCTCAGGCCACCCTTGAGGAAAATTCAACTTGGGATAGTCAATCAAACTAAACTATAATGAAGCTGGATAGAAGAATTAGATCTTTCTCTCCCAAAAGGTTTGAGAAACTACAATCAGATAAGAAGCAAAGGTTACTTAGGTCTACACCACACCAGGAGGAGAACCTAGTTGAGTTGCAATTTCACAAGAAAGGAAGGAATCATTGGGTAGCCAATACTGCAAGTTTGGCAAACTCCTTGAGTATTCTGATTCAAGTTCCAAAGGTTTCAAACATACAAATCCCAGTAGGTCAGCCAGCTCAAGCTCAAGTCAATCAAGAGACAATGGCACAACAACAACCTCCATGGATCCAAAACAATGCCTCACCCATCTTGTTTCAACAATATCATGACCTACCGAAGAATCCATCAGGATTTTTCTCCAAGTTCTTCGTCAATGACCCCAACCACACAGTTGAGGAGCATATCAAAGTATTTGAAGATGCATTGTGCAATTGAAGGATTCAACATGAGGATGTAGTGTGTAGGCTTTTCCCTTACTCATTGGCGGAAGAGCCCTATTACTGGTTTGTCAATCTGCCAGTGTCATCTATAACAGGATGGCTTCAGCTCAGAGATGCATTTATAGGAAAATTTGGCATGCCCACCACACCATTGGAGTTGCATAGGTTGTTTGTGGACATTAGAAGACAAGATAAAGAATCAATAAGTTCCTTCAACAATCATTTTCACAAGGCTTACACAAGATTGCAAGCCCCTTACACAATTCAGGAGGCAGGTGCTTTGGAAGCATACTACAATGCCTTAGACAGTCAGACATCTATATTTACAAGGATGGAAAACCCCTCCCCTACAATGCTGAATGAAGCTTATGCTAAAGAAATTGAAATAGGGAAATAGTTAGGCCAACAAGGATTGGAGCTCCCAAGCATTCGGTATCCGAACAATCTAGTTCCACAACTTACATACCAGGTGCCTACAAATCAGCTTGTGGTACATCCAAGACCTTCATTGTCTCAAGCACCACCACCAATGCCAATCTATCTGCAAGGTGCAAGTTCATCAATGAGAACACAAGAGGAGAAAGATGAAATAAAGGAATTGATTGAGCAAGTCAAGAAGCTATCTACAGAGGTCACTTATTTGAGAAATCAGAACAATCAACTCCAAGCCAATCAGAGGAATAATCAAGGAAATAATTATCAAGGTGGAAATCATCAAGGAGGATATCAGAGGAATAATGATGAGAGTGGATACAAAAGGAACTATTAGGACAGAGATTATCAAAGAAACAACCAAGGTGGTGGTTATCAGAGGAATAATCAAAATAACAATCACCAAGGTGGTAACCAGTCACAAGATCAAGGATATAACAATCAGTCTAACCAAAAGAGGACATGGAACACAGGCCCAAACAATGGAAATGTGGTGTCACCACTTGATACAAGCTCCAACAGATAGTAGGCTAGTGGAGAGAATATTTCTAGTTGAGTCTGCCTTGTCTCAATATTGTAGATTCCATGAGACTGATCAACATTCGGAGTTAGGATGTGCTAAGTTCAAGAGGGCATCTAACCTATTCTAGAAAGTGGTGGATGAGTCGATGAATCAAGAAGATATTAAGGTCACAGGGTATGAAATTTTCCCATCCCCAAGTTATGCTCAATGCTTGAATTTTTAAGAGGTTTCATTTCCACCGGAGTTCGAGGCATATGAGGAACATCAAGGGAGATTCCCTCCTGAATTAGCCAATGGACCAGTTAGCGAGGTAATAGATCAAAATGGGTATAGAAATGGGTCAGATTTTTCTTTCCCACCATTGGGTGACTTTGTTCTAGTTCAAGGAACAAGTGGGAACCAGACATTTCAACAACCGGCTAGTAATGCAAGGTTTTATCAGAGGAACAATAATAGTAAGAGGAATGATGGAGCTTTCACATCCTCCATACCTCTGAACAATTACAATACGCCTCCACATCCCAATGCAAGTAATGTACCAAATCTCCCAAGGGATGCACCTAAATACAGACAAGGTAACCACAACCATGGTAATGGACAATAGAGTGCTCAGCAGAGCACACAACAAAGTAATCAAGGTGTTCAAGGGTCACAAAGTGTCGTGACAACACAAGAAGCAAACAAAGGAAGGGTGGTGAACAATTCTGTGAATAATGATGAGTTGAAAAGACTAGGACAGAGTGTGATAGAGGAGATGAAGAAGATCAAAGTTAGTCTCCCTTTGTTCGAATTGTTGAAGGTAACAGAAATTAGGGATACATTCCTTAATAGTTTGAAGGATAACAAATCACAAGGGTCTCACACTCAAAGTGCAACAATACCTACCCAAGTGACTCCTATAGCAGGGAGGCCTCCTCCCAACTCAGTACATGTAATCCAAGATGTTCCATGTGGGAACACAACAAATTCATCCCAAGGGATTTCATATGGTGAGATGGAGAACTCTACACAAGAGGTTGCATATGGCGACATCAAAGATTTCAATGGATAGCCAGAGCCTCAACGAGTTTATGTGGCTCAAGGATCAACGCTAGTGGCACAACAAGCTCAAAGGAGTCAGGATCCAGTAAAGAATAGATAAATAGTGAAGGTAGAAGAAGTGGTCCAACCAACAGATTTTGGGACAAAGCCTAAGAAAGTACACAAGACACCAGTAATATTTTATCAAGGGAAAGATGAACCAACCCCATTCTTGCTCTTAGTAAGGATATTTGGGAAGCTTCTTCATAATTGTTTGATAGATTCGGGAGCTTCGAGTAATGTCATGCCTTTGGCTATTTGTAGAAAGCTGGGAATCATGCCTTTAGGATCAAACAAGAAGGTTACCCAATTGGATAAGACTAAGGTCCCAGTGGTAGTTGAACTACATAACATACACATGCAGTTGGCTTCGGATCCAAGGATGGAACACATGGTCGATATTTCAGTAGTGGATGTGGTCAATTCCTATGGTTTGATCCTAGGTAGGGATTGGGCTAGAAGGTTGAATGGATACATGGCAACTAAATTTTCTCGCATGTAGCTCCCATGGAGAGGGCTTGCCAACCAAATCAAAATTGATAGCACCCCAAGGTTGAGATTGATAGTTACTGAGTATGGGGAACCAAATGTAGTATTGTTTGCAGAGACAAGCATGGGCATCTATAGGCCTAAGAAGGAAGAAGTGTTGACATTGAATGTCATAAGCGAAGCAAAAGAATCCATGGAAATTCTAATTGAGTCGGATCCTGACACTTCATCTGACAAAGGTGAAGGCATGTTCAAAAACTTTAGAAACTTTGTGATTAGAGCTGTACAACAAGGTATAGAGTTGGGTAACAGAACATTAGTGAGAGACTTATTATTGCCCAACTAATGCAGAATTCACAATGCCTTCCATTCAGAATTATCGTGATCCTTGTGTAAGGTCACATTAGAATAAGTGGAGAAGAGAATCTCAGGGGCGCTGAAACAAGATGATCAACATGGCAAACAAAAGGATGAAGTTCCACAAGTTAATGAAGCAAAAAGTAGCATGATGGATGAAACAAAGAATTGGATTGCACCACCCAATATTGAGGTGAGGAAGAATGGTGAATCGGAAAAGTCCAAGGATTCCCAAGCTGGTCATCAAGGAAGTGATGGAGTGTGCACATTAAGGTTTGATGGTTCCAAGACTAAGCAAGGGGCTGGAGCCAAATTTGAGTTGGTCAACCTGATAGAGGCAACATATTTGGAGGCACATAGATTGTAATTTCCATGTACCAACAACATGGCAGAATATGAAGCTTTGATTCTAGGCTTGTTGTGTGCTATAAAGAAAGGTGCCAAGATACTCCATGTGCTTGGGGATTCTTATTTAGTAACTAAGCAAGTGAAGCAGAAGTTTTCTTGCCATGACAAGAGACTAAAAAGGTATAGAAATAGAGTATGGGATCTGATAGAAGACTTAGATGCCTTCAATATCAAATTTAGCTATAGAGCAAGTAACCAGGTGGCTAACGCCCTCGCGCAGGCTACAAGCTCACTAGCACCAATCAATTTGGAAGGCTTGAAGAAATTTAAAGTTGAGTTAGCTTTGGTCCCATCTGTGCTAGATAATGTCTAGAACTTCCAAGTGTTCAAAGATGATAGACATATCCTCAAGTTCTTAACCAATTTAGATGTTTTCACAACACAAATCATTGATGGAGAAGTAGATGAAGAAGCGCAAATCAATCCAGAAGAAATTATGAACTTGAAGACAAATACTATTCCAAAGGGAATGATTGAGTTAGAAAGGATATTTGACATGGACCAATTCAACAAAGTGCCATATCAACCCACAGGGGGTGATGAGTGTGAAAAGGTAAATCTGGGAACAGAGGATAGTCCCAAAATAGTTCACATTGGGAAAGTTTGTACACCCAAGGAGAGAGCTAATATACTTGGTTTGATGAGAGAATTCCCAGATGTGATTGCTTGGGGATATGAAGATTTGAAAATGTACGATCCTTCTATCATCACACATACAATCCCAATGAAGGAAGGAAGGAAGCCATTCAGACATCGATAGAGGCCAGTTAATGCTTTGTTAGAGCCATTGATTTTCCAAGAGGTAAAGAAACTGATAAATGCATGAATCATCTTCCCAGTGAGGCATTCAATGTGGGTAGCCAATCTCATCCCAGTCAGAAAGAAAAATGGAGAAATAAGGCTATGTGTTAATTTTAGGAATTTGGATAGAGCGTCAGAAAAGGATAATTATCCATTACCATCACTAGATGAGGTTTTGAGAGTTTTGAATGGAGCACAAATGATGACATTTATGGATGGGTATTCGGGATATAATCAGGTGATTGTGGAAGAAGATAGACTAAAAATAGCTTTCACCATGAAGTGGGGAATGTTTGCATACATGAGGATGCCTTTTGGCTTGATCAACAAAGGTGAAACATTTCAAAGGGCCATGGATTATGCCTTTAAGGACTTAAAAGATAAGTGTATCATCATCTACATGGATGATATCATAGTATTTTCAAAGAACAAAGAAGATCACATTTTGGATCTAAGGAAAGTTTTCATGAGATGTAGAAAGTTCAGAGTTTCTTTGAATTCGAAGAAATGTATTTTTGGAGTGACCGAAGGGAAGCTCCTAGGACATGTAATTTCAGAGAAGGGAATCATGATAGATCCAGAGAGTGGAGGCAATTTCCAAACTTGGCCTACCAGCTAGCAAGAAAGAACTCAAGTCGTTCTTTGGAAAAATCAACTTCATAAGAAAGTTCATATCCGCATTCATAGAAATAGTGAAGCCAATGAATGACATGTTAAAGAAGGATGCAAAAATGGATTGGACTTCGATAGAAAAGAAGGCATTTGAAGAGATAAAGCAAGCTATTGTCAATGCACCAGTTTTAGTGAGTCCAGATTATGAGAGGTCATTCAATATATTCTTTCGCCTCTGATCATGCATGTGCTACCACCTTAACATAGAAGAATGAAGAAGGTGAAGAGCATCTAATAGCATTCATGAGTGCACCCTTCAGAGAGGCCAAATTGAATTATCCAAATATGGAGAAGCAAGCCTATGCCTTGGTGAAGGCAATGAAGAAGTTCAAGCATTACATCTTGAGAAGCAAAGTCCATGCAATTGTGCCTGACATAGCGGTAAAGACCCTTTTAATGCAAAACAAAATTGGAGAGAGAAGAGGAAAGTGGGTCGCCACTATCCAGGAATATGACATAGAAATTCAACCAATGAAGTTGGTCAGAGGTCAACAGCTAGCACAGACCATGGCATCAGAAGGACCTGGACTTATACAACAAGTATATGAGTTGGAGGATGTGCATCCCGATGAATTGTACCAGGACATAATCAATTATTTGCTAAATCATTGGTGCCCTTCACATTTGAATCTAGTACAGAAGAGGGTATTGAAATTCAAGAGCAAAAGGTACATGCTGCAAGGAGCAATGTTATATAAACAAAATCATGAGGGAATATATCTGAGGTGTGTTGGAAAAGATGAAGCTAGAAATATTTTGGAACATTTTCATGATAAATGGGGAACAGGACATGGATCGGATTTGGCCACATCACATTGGATACTAAGAGAAGGATACTATTGGCCAACCTTGTTCAAGGATACTCACGAGCATGTGAAGACTTGTCATGTTTGCCAGACATCAACAAAGAGGGAGAGGAACCCAACAATGCCTTTACAGCCAGTCACTAAGGTGAGACCTTTCGTGATGTGGGGACTTGACTTCATTGGTCCCATTAATCCACCTTCCTCAGTGTAGCACATGTATATTCTAACCATGACTGACTACTATACTCGGTGGTCAGAAGCTCAAGCTTTCAAGAATTACACTGCTGACATTGTCATCAAGTTCTTAGAGGAGAGAATCACTACAAGGTTTGGGTGTCCTTCTCCTTTTGTATGTGATAATGGTTCTGCTTTCATTTCCTTGAAGTTTCATAATTGGGCATTCGATCATGGGATCATTTTGAAATTTTCATTAGGATACTATCCCCAGGAAATGGCCTAGCTGAATCTACAAACAAGAACCTTTTGACTGTGATCAGAAAACTCTTAGACAAGAACCCAAGGGATTGGCACACTCAGCTAAGATACGCTTTGTGGGCAGATAGAACAAGAGTCAAAGAGTCAGTAGGAATTACTCCTTACCGTCTAGTTTATGGATAGGACCCAGTGTTTCCCATTCAATTGAAAATCCCAACTTTGAGGTTCATACAAGACTACTATGATGAAAATGAGGACCGAGTCCAAGTCAGGTTGGCTCAACTGATGCAGTTAGATGAAAGAAGAGATGAAGCCCTAGAAAAATTTTCTAAACATCAAGGGGTAGTAAAACATTGGTTTGATAGGAGAACACAAAACAAGGCCTTCAGGATCTCTAACTTGGTCTTATATTGGGATAAAGCCCATGAAAAGAAAGGACAACATGATAAATTTGACAAACTGTGGAAAGGTCCTTTTTCAGATTGCAAAAATTATCGAGGATAATGCATCTAGGCTTAAGACACTTATTGGTAGGGATGTCTCGTTGCCTATCAATAGGCAATTCCTCAAGCATTATTTCCAAGCCTAGGACTCCTCCTAGAGCCCTTTTGTACATAGTAGTTTAGTTTGCTTTCAGTTAGTAGATAGTTTGCTTTCTATTCTTAGAGTAGAGTTTGTCTTGGCCCAAGGGTTAGAGTAGTTTCCTTTCAGTTGGTTAGAGTAGGTTTTCTTTCGATTGTTTAGTTTAGGTGTTGTGAGGGAGCTCAGTGGTTAATTTGCACCAAGTAAGTTGACTTGGGATCTTTTAGCTTCCCTCAGTTGGAGAGCACTTTTGGTTTTGGAGCTTTGTAAGTGCAAAGGGGGTCCAGGTTATCACTCATGGGTGAGATGTGTAGATTTTACATTTTGGTGACAAAACAGGAGTCCGTCTTGTTCATTTCTTGAATATATTTGACAATGCTCAAGGATTTTAGGGTGTGCTTAGTCGTTACTCTGTGGTAGGACTTGTACTAAATTTGGGTTAGGCTCGATAAAGGTTCTTGAGTTACCTTTGACATGGTTACAACATTATACTCACACTTAATTGCTCTGAGTTCTTGGTGTTTTGAAGTGAAGTTGGACTAAGTGAAAATCATACACCTACTTTAGCACCACTATGGTCTGCCAAACCCTCCATGGGCTTCATTGCCTGCAAGCCAAATAAAATATTGAAAAGAGAAAGAAATATCATGAGAAAAAGAAAAAAAATGAAAATAAGCGCAAGATGAAAGGAAATATCAAAGTAAAAATAAAGATGAGAATTGGCTTTAAAGGGTGTGCAATCATCTCTACCGGTGCTACTAAGTAGTCACTAAAGGTAGAACCATGATTGTGGTGCCACAACGATAACTCCATCAAGGTTATAAACGCCTAACTGGCAGCGGGGCTCTATCTAGGATGCTTTTGAAGTAAGGATATTATAATAGCTAAGTCTAGTGGATCTAAGAGATTATCAAGTTCTTGTTGAGTAGGGAATAAATCATTTGCACACACGTGAGTAACTTATGGTCAGGCTACTTAGGTTCAACTTGAGATTTCTTTCCCGGGTTGAGTGCTCATCCTTAAGTAGATTTTTGGGTAGGTCATCCTGAGATTTTTGTTCTAAGTTATTTTATTCTTGAAATGTTCAAGAACATTTCACAAGTGGAGTCGCCAGGTGTTGTGAGGTTTTCACACCATCACCTCAAAGAATTTGGGGACCCCCCAATTTTTGAGAAGGCCTTAACAATTTTCCTAGATCTTGGTATTTGGGTGCCTTAGCAAATTTTTGGGTGGTCCAGAGGTTTTGAAATGAAATTTTTACACCTCGGATATTTTGAGGTGCCTAGGGGGGTATAGCTCATTTTCACCTTGCATGTGAAACGTTGATTTTCTTAAACTGTCAATTTTGTCTCTAGGCCAAATGGAATTCGAAGAGAACATTTTATTTTAATATCTGATGGGATAAAATTGCAATTTTTTGAACTTAGATGAATTTTTGAAAATTGATGAATTAAAAAAAAAAAACTTAAACATTTTCAAAACTTGATTGTGAATTTGGTTACTTTTTGAAAATCTTGCAAATTTTTGGTGGTGAAAAATGGGAATTAAGTAAAAAATTGATTTGCCAAATGGAGATTGTAAATTGCAAAAAGGATAATAACAGTAGTGAAATCAAATTGGACCTCTCACCTTGGTGAGACATTTGGACACTTAGACTTAAATTTGGGCATTAAAATATAAATCTAGGCATTGAAATTCAAAAATCTGGGCATTAAAATATAATTTTGGGCATTGAAATTTGAAAATTTGAGCATTAAAATATAAAATTTGGGCATTAAAATACAAAATCTGAGCTTTAAAACATTAGATCTGGCCCCAAATTGAAACGTGTGGCCTTGGAAACTAAGTTAGGGCCTACCCTATATATATACACATGAGGGTTAACAATCTTTAATTCTATTGGAATTCAAAAATTAATGGACCCCAAATCTGCCTTAAATAAAGCATTTATTACGAATTGCTCATAGTAAATTTTTTTAGCTAGGTCGGCCCTCTTAAGGGACAACATTTAATTATGAAATTTATTTATTTTGGCCAAGTCAACCCTCTAATTGGAGGAAAAATTTTGTATAAAGTAGCGGCCTCCCCCCTTATTTCTTCACTCATCTCTTGCATTGTCTTGGGAGCGAATTTCAAGGGCTACAAGTCTGTGCAAGGCAGCGAATCTGGAGAACTCAAAGGGTTGTGAAATTGTCTAGGAGCTACAATATTCCAAGTGAGCTGCAAAATTTTCAAAGGGATGCCTTGTGTCTCAATGGTGAAATCTGGGAGGAGCTGCAAATCTGGAAGACCTACTATTGGATAGAAGGAGGGCACAAATTTGAGGAGTGTCTACGAATTTTGATAGGGCTGTGATCTTTTGGAGGGCCATGAAAATTCAGAGGGTAGAGCTTGCAAAAATTTGCCAAGGTTGCAAATTTCTAGAAGGGTGCTGCATTATTTTGGGGTAAGGACTGCAGATATTGAATGGCTTTCTTCTTCTTTGGATAGAGTTTATTTGGTGTAGAAAAGGAAGATTTTCAATTTTGAGTAAAGGCTAGTTGATAAAGAAGAATTCTTCCTTGTTCTTATTTGGTTCTTTCCTCCATTTCTTGCTTGCATCATCCATCCATCACTTCATCATTTCATCTAGGGCTTGAAGTTGGGAGATATAAGTGTAGTTTTCATTCATAAGAAATTGGAGAAAGGAGATATAAGTGGTAGTCCCACCCCTAGGAATGAAGTTGGGAGATATAAGTGTAGTCCATCTCATAAGTTTTTGAAGAGGCAGAAATAAGTGGTAGTTCCATCCCTAGGATTGGAGAGGCAAAGATAAGTGTAGTGTGATAGGAATTGAAGAGGTAGAAATAAGTGGTAGTTCCATCCCTAGGATTGGAGGGGAAAAGATAAGTGTAGTCCCATCTCATTGTAGAAAGAAGAGGCAGAAATAAAGGTTAGGATGGCAGATGCTAGTGCAAGCAAGAACCCAAGGGGAATGAATACCAAGAAAGAGAAGGAAGACATGATGCCCAAGACCACCTTCTTCTCAAAATTGAAGCGATTCGATGATACCAACATCAGTACAATGGATATGATACAGTTACGAGATAGGTTGAAAGAAGGCCATTCCTCCATGGCAAAGAAGATCTACAAGTGTGGAGTTGTGCAAGCTGTCGCCTTCCCTCCTACCTTGCCTTATCTGGAGTTGGTAATGGAGTGTGCATCTTGGCTAGATATTATGACTAAGTTCATCATCTTTGGTGAAGGAAAGAGGGTGTTGGCTAATATGAGTGGGCAGGTAGTAGAGGAAGTGTTCAATATACCCCAGAGCAAGGGCGTGATAGTGTTGTTGATGGATCAAGCGGCCAAGTTCTTTCAAAACAATAAGGATGCCTACCTCGCTCTACTAAAGTAGAATTGGTTGCATGAAGGCAAGAAGGGAGTCACCAAGTCATCAAGGCTCACCAAGTCAGATTTCAAATCAGAGTATGGTGATCTTGTTGTGCTTCTCAACTGAGTCATGGGCTCCACTCAAGGTATGCAGTTTGAAACTTGGATGTACTATTTTATTGAAGGAAATGAAAATGGAAAATGAAATTTTGATTGGGCTAGAATTATAAGTGAAAATTTAGAGTTGCAACTTAGGACAGTGCAAAATCAAAAACAATTCTACATGGGGTCCTACCTTTTCTATTTGATTGCAAGACTGTATGAACATCCTGGACTTAAGGCTAGAGGGGTGATTGGTAATGGGCCCGGACAATGCTTGGTGCATGAGTGCTATCCACAACTTCATTTGCAAAGCACCAAGGATTACAAGATATTTTATGATGCCTTTTCCATGAAGACAGTAAGGATATTGCAAGGGACACCCGCAAGGAGGCTCTCACCGAAAGCAAAGATAAAAGGTAAGAAGTATGGGAGTTTGTTCATCTAGTTTTCGCAATTCATTTATATCATAGTGGCTGACTGCACAGCTTGTCCCAAGAGGCTTCCAAGATACCCACTAGATAGGATAGTTTTCATGGAGTTGGCTAGGCAACTTGAGCAATATGACAAAATGATGAAGCTTAAGGGTGAGACAGGGGTTACCTTATCACTCATGATAGGCAATGATAGTTGCCCCAATCCTATCGCCTTTGCAGCTACGAAGAAAGAATTAGAACAATATCATCTAGGATGGTATAGGGCAAGGCAATGATTCGATCCTAATGGTCTAGTCAAGGCATCTCATGGGGATCCATTCAAGCATATTCCTACTTTGCAGGATTTTTGGGCAAATGCATAGGATGAATTTCATGTGAGGAAGTTGGCTTTCTCAAGGTTATCGATGGGCATGATGAGGGCCATCAGATGGAGAAGTCTTGATATTTTGGACCAACTGGAAGAGGATGAAGATGTGCTAAGGGAAGATTACAATATAGTAGAGGGAACAAAGTTGCATCCAGTGGATTGGGATGATCCTTAGGATCCTTTCTTAGAGGCAGTATCAAGAAGAGTTGATCTACACACTGAGTGGTGGTACAATAGAATGTTAATGCAATTACAAAGTTAGAAGGTACACCTTAACTATGAGAAGATGAGGGCAAAGGAGGAGATCTCGGTGGAGTTAGTCAGAAAATAGGGTGGGGGTAGTAGCCAGTAGAAAATAGTTAAGAGCAAGAAGAGGAGTTTGGAGGTTAAGAAAGGAAAATAACATCAAGAGCCTCCAACAAAGAAACAAAGTACAGTGGCATCAAGAGAGAGCATAGTTGAGGCTAGGAGCCAAGAGGTTGGTACAAGTGAGCAAAGGGAAGTGGTAGAGGTGAGCTTTGGTTCAGAATCAAGTGGTTATGGTAACAGTACTGGGTACTCTCCCCTCTCAAAGAACCAAGTTAAGGAGGATATGACAATCACTAGTGGTGAAGGAGATAAGTTAATCGATATTGAGGCTCTATCAGTTGAGGAAGGAAGCCAAGCACCTAAGGTTGTTGGTGATGCTTTGCTAGTTGAACCAAATCCAGATTTGGGGAGATGCACTGCACCACTATGGTTGAGACAAATGCTTATGTCGAGCGATGAGGTTGTGGCCATCCGAACAATTGAGGATATTCAAGGGCTAGTGGAAAAGGAAGATGATGCCAAATAGAAACAAATTGCAGGAACAATGGAAAAGGTAATTAGGAATGATGAGGATGGTCATCGAAAGGTTTAGATTGTGGTGCCAAAGGTTAGCAAGGGAGTAGATGAGATTGTGGCCTAAGACTATGAGATAGTAGTGTAATGTCCTTGCCAGGGAACCCATAAGGAATCAGGTCTTATGACCAAAAATTGCAACTAACAAATTTCTTTCTAACATTACATCATTACTACTTCACATTTACATTCCTTAAGGTTCCCTTAATGAATTCATTTGCTAACATATTTACATTAATTATCCAAATTGAAATTCCATTTCCTTTCTTTACTTTCACATTTAGAACTTAATAGATAGGGTAAGAAAATAACATTTCATTTACAATTATATTGCTTTCTTTATATACTAATTTCATTTCTCCTTCCTATACATTAAATAACTATTCATTACAAATTACATTTTAACCTTAGCATAATAAACATTTTCTTTTACTGCAACAAAGGAGAGATAGAAAAGATAATTTCAACATGACATAATATATTTCCAACTTTGATCTTTCAACTAACAACCCTTGAAACAAAAGCCTAAAACTATCCCTCCCAATTACATGGCTTTGCTTTTTCAATTACATCTTTCTAATAATAGATCACATTACAATAAAAAGTACATGAATGGCCCAAAGGCATTACAAACATATCTTTTCATCTTTTCTTTTGAATAAAACATAATACAAAGTAAAATATCTGCATCCATACATAAATTTGAATGCATCCAAGTCACGAATGAGAAACAGGACCTCAAAAGATTTTTTGCCACCCAACCATGTGAAACTGGTGAAGTTCCACCCCTCGTGCTAGGAGATAGAACCAAGATACTCACAAGGTCCTAAGAAGTGTAAGGCTCAAAAGATGAAGAAATCCAAGACTCAAAAAGAACATAAAATATCACCATACTATAACATAGAGGTCAAGGTTCTAGAATACACCTAAGTGGGTGTCATCACACAACCTATGTATTGGGATCCTCCCTGGCAACCATGTAACCCCGGTCCCCCCTTTATGAATAGGGATCCACCCTGGTAGTTCTCCCTGGTCCCAGTACTCCAATCAGGTCTATGTGGCCATTATTATATTCTCTTTCATTATCTTTTGAATCCCCCCTTCCCAGGTTCATTTTTAAGGTTATCACTTTTTACAAACCCACCCATAGGATCATCTGGCAACCACTTTAGGGTTCCAACACCTATGGTGAGCCACTCACTTAAGGTTCCTATTCCCTTACCCCACACACACACAAGCCATGAAAACCTCAAGCAATCTCAAAAAGATCCATCTCTTAGGTCTGGGGAACCCTCCGGTGCGCTCAGGCCACCCGAACAAGTTCTGACCTTATATTTTGGACTCTACCAAAAGCCAAGTATGATCAAAAGCTTAAAATCAAATCCATGTATAGAAATTCATTAAACACAACATCAAACTTCCCACATGCATTTACACAACATTTCATAGCTTATTTCAAAAGTCTAAGGAAATCTCATGTAGCTGAAATTCGGTTAAGTCTGAATTTTTAAGAAATCTCAAAATTAGAAATTGCATCTTAACTCCCATGAATTTGAAACCTATCCCAATCATCTCAGAAGGTACGTAAACCCTTTATACAAGTATAACTTAAAGTATAAGAAATTAAAGTATGTAAAGCTTGTAACTTATGAGCCCCTAAAACCCTAAAAAATCCAAACAACTTTCCACACAGACTCATACAATAATGTGCATTCCAATACGACATTTGACCAACTGTCATATGGGTAGACTACACTGTCGTACGACAGTGTGAAACACTTACACAAAATTACATTTTAAACCCCCCCAAAAACACCTAAAATTGATTTTTAACCCATATGACTTTGTATGCATTCCCATACAACATTTTACCAAGTTCATATGAGTATGAACACAATGTCATATGATACTGTAGAACACTTTTACGAAAATAAATTTTAAACTTCCCAAAAACACTAAAAACTGGTTTCATTAGGTATGGAGAGTGCCTGGGAAAGGTTACCTAAGGTCAACCTGATGTAGGGACCTTAGCACCACATCCATCGCACATACTCAACATTACCTAAGCCTCAGAATAAATAAAAATAAAAGCAACCATTCACAAATAAGCTTGCAAGTGGAAAGAGTAGGGAAAAAGGACTGTATCTCAATCCTACACCTTCATGACCCTATCCTGAGCTGTCAAAAGATGTTCTCTAATCTTCTAAACCTGCTGCTCCATATCTTGTAACATCTAGGGGCCAAGTAATACTTTGTCCTTTAAGCGATCCCAACTCAGAGGGGTATGATAAGGATGACCATAAAGAGCCTAAAATGGTGACATCCCCAAAGAACTGTGATAGCCATTGTTGTAGGCAAATTCCACTAAGTACAAGTAATCTTCCCAATGAGTTTGTCTATCCATCACATACATCCTAAGCATGTCTTCAAGAACCTGATTAACTCACTCTATCTGACCATCGGTCTTTGAGTGGTATGCAGAACTAAAATTCAGTTGAGTCCCTAAGGCATGTTGCAAAGAGGTCCAAAACTCTGAAGTGAATACCTGATCTCTATCAGAGATAACCTTTCTAGGAACACCATGTAATCTAACTATGTCCTTCATGAAGACTCCAGCTACTGAGGTAGTAGTATAGGATGACTGCATAGGTGAGAAATGTGCTACCTTGGTTAACTTATCCACTGTGACCATGATAGCATCATGTCTCTGATACGTGACTGGTAGTCCCACAATAAAATCCATAGATATCATATCCCATTTCCATTCGGGAATCAAATGTGGTTGAAGGAGGCCTGCTAGGTGATGATGCTTGGCCTTGACCCTCTGACATTCTAGACACCTAGCCACAAAATTGGCTATATCCCTCTTCATACCAGACCAAAAATATAGTTGTCTTAGATTTGAATACATCTTCTTAACACTTGGATGAGCTGAATAGGGAGCACGGTGTGCTTCCACCATGATGACTCTTCAAAGATCACTTGAAAGCGGCATGTAAATTCTACCTTGATGTCTTAGTAGTCCATCTAACTCTAAGGAATACCTTGAGAACCTTCCTTCTAAGGTCCTTCCTGTCTCAATTTCTGCCTTAACTTCTTGATACAAAGTATCTAAAGAGAGCGATTGCAAAATCTGACTTCTCAAATCAGTCGAAAGGGAGAGCATGGATATCTCATGTCTCCTTTTTCTTAATGCATTTGCCACCACATTTTCCTTACCTTGGATATATCTGACCTCAAATTCATACTCACATAGGAACTCCATCCATCAACATTGCCTGGTGTTGAGATTAGGTTGAGTAAATATGTATTGAAGGCTTCGATGATCAGTGTGTAACTCAAACCGATGTCCCAATAAGAAGTGTCTCCAATGATTCAGGGCATGAACTACATCTGCTAACTCCAAATCAAGGGTGGGATAGTTAAGCTCATGGTCCTTAAGCTTTCTAGACTCATAAGCAATAACTCTTCCCTCTTGCATCAATATTGCCCCTATGCCTTCCAAGGAGGCATCAGTACAAACTAAAAATTTTTCAGTGGGGTCAGGTACCGCCAAAATTGGGGCATTGGTCAACGTATCCTTTAGGATCTAAAAATATTTTGAACATTTCTTAGTCGAAATGAACTTCTTCCCTTTCCTTTGCAAGGAAGTGATGGGGTGAGCTATTCTGGAGAATCCTTGGATGAAATATCTGTAGTACCCGGCTAAACCCATGAAATTGTGAACCTCTGAGATGTTGGTGGGGGTTGGCCATTCAACTATGGCTTGTATCTTGGTGGAATCAATTGCTATACCTTCTCCTGAGATAACATGACCAAGATACTTAACTTTAGTTTGAAAGAAATCACACTTCTCCAAGTTTGCAAATAACTAATTGTCATGAAGGCATTGTAACACTTGTTGAAGATGTTGCTCATGTTCTTCCACTGTCTTAGAATACACCAAAATATCATCTAGGAAAATTATGAAAAATTTATCCAAGAAGGTTTTGAATACCCCATTCATAAGGCTCATGAATACTGATGGTGCATTTGTGAGACCAAAAGGTACTACGGTAAATTCATAGTGTCCATACCGAGTACAAAAAGTTGTACGATGAATGTCAGCTTCATGAATTCTCAATTGATGATAACCCAAATTCAAATCGATCTTGGAAAACACCTTGGCTCCTTTCATTTGGTTAAATAGGTCATCAATTCTTGGCAAAGGGTACTGATTCTTAATGGTTCCTTTGTTGAGTTGACGATAATCAATGCACAACCATAGTGAACCATCCTTCTTTTTAACAAAGATAATCAGAGCTCCCCAAGGTGATACACTTGGTCTGATAAAGCCATTTTCTAAGAGTTCTGCTAATTGAACATTTAATTCACTCAACTCCTGAGTAGTCATGCAATAAGGAGCTTTAGAGATAGGCTCAGCTCCTAGCACCAGTTCTATGTGGAAATCAATATCCCTTTTGGGAGGCATTCCCAGAATCTTAGTTGGATATACATCTGTAAACTCTTGAAGCAAAGGGTGCTCGAGTATAGTTTCTCTATCTTCCTTTTCTATTAAATCATGAACTGAGACTGCAAAAAGTTGGCATCCTTTCCTCATGCATTTCTTAAGTTGCATAGCCGATATCATCCGGAGTGAAATAGGCCATTGAATTCCCAAAATTATGTTTGGCTTACCTAAATCATCCAAGAAATGAATGAGCTTTTTTATGCAATCTATCTTAGCTTCATGTGCTGTCAACCAATCCATTCCTAGGACAACTCCATACATTCCAAGAGGAATAACTTGAAGATCAATATTGGTAGAAAAAGGTCCTAATCCCAAGTTGCAACCTTGAACACACAAATTTGTGGTCCTTTTAGCCCCTGAGGCTAGCTCTACCTGCCACTTAACTCCTTGCCCTACTACTGCTAGCCCGCACTTTTTTATCAAAGAAGAAGATATGAAGGAGTCGGTTGCTCCTGAGTCAAAGAGAATAGAAATAGTTTTACCCTTTAACAAAACTAAAGTTTCTATGACAATGTTTTGGTGCTTAGCTTGTCTGTGTTCCACTATGGCAAACATACTGTGAGACCAACTGACATCTCCTACTGTTCATTCTGAAACTGCTTGATTTTGATTAGTGAAATTTGTGCATTGAGGGAAATGAACCGCAATATGTCCTTGTTGTCCACAAGAATAACACCCAGTATTCCTTCCCAAGTTCTTTGTAGGAGGTGCACTGGATTGTTGATAACCTCCTCTATTGAAATTTTGAGAATTATGGGATTGTGGAGGAGGAACCCTTTGTTGAGTCCAATAATTCCCTTGGTTTTGGGGTTGTTGAAACTTACCATTGTTTTTGTTATTGTTCTGAAACTTTTTCAAAGGGAAATTTTGTCCACTTTTGAAAGATGATTGCAGGTTCTTAGAGTTGGAATTTCCTTGATCAAAGTTCCCCTTAGAGCCTGATCCAGCATTGAATGTTTGGCTACTAGCATAGCCACCTCTTCCTTTGTCCTTCCTTTCAAGAAGGTATGCCTTAGTGATGGCATCCTGAAGATTCTGGGGTTGTAAGACTACTACTTGTTTGGATATTCGATCATTCAAACCTCTGATGAAATGTTGGACAAGTATGGGTCCATCATCTCTAAAGCCTGAGAAAGGCTTAAGTTCATAGAACTTTCTTTTGTACTCTTCCACTAACATGTTGGCTTTCTTGAGGTGGTGGAATTCTTCTACCCTTCCCTACCTCCACTGATCAGACATGAACTGATCCTTAAAGCTTCCTAGGAACAATTCCTATGAAATAGTGTTGATGGTGACTTGAAGCTTGTCTTCTTCCATACACCACCATGTAGATGCAAACTTCCTCAGATTCATAATGGTCCATCTGGCCTTAACATTGCTACTAAAAGGGTGCATGGAAAAACACCTCTCAAGGTCAAACAACCAGGTTTTCACTGAAGATCCCCCTTCATTGCCATAGAAGAGGGGTACCTTGACTTTGAGCAAGTCCCTCATATGAGTGGTATCCCTATCTTCAGATTCTTTCCTAACTTTCCTTCTCCTAGGGCTTCTCTCTCTTTCCCTATCTTGATGTTCAGCTTGGTTTCCTTCTTCGAAATTGACTCTATTTTCAAGGTTGTCAAGTCTCTGCAGAAGTTGTTGCATAAGTTGTCTAAGTTGGGCTCCTTTAGAGTCATTACTTTGACTCTCATTCCTATGGTTATCTTGATTTTGTTGTCCCTTATGTTCCACATGGGAACTCTCTGGGCAAGATCTAGAGGAAGATTGTTGAGTTCTGTCCCTAGCTCTTTTGTGGGTAATGAGAGGCATCCTGGGAGAGCGATGCAGTATTAGTTTTAAGTGCATGTTTAAAAGTAGCATTCAATGTGTTGAAAAGTTTTGAGTTTCAACATAACTAGACCCTGAGCTCCCAGTGTAGAAACCAGGGCTTTGATACCAAATATAATGTCCTCGCCAAGGAACCCATAAGGAATTAGGTCTTATGACCAAAAATTGCAACTAACAAATTTTTTTCTAACATTACATCATTACTACTTCACATTTACATTCCTTAAGGTTCCCGTAATGAATTCATTTGCTAACATATTTACATTAATTATCCAAATTGGAATTCCATTTCCTTTCTTTACTTTCACATTTAGAACTTAAGAGATAGGGTAAGAAAATAACATTTCATTTACAATTATATTCCTTACTTTATATACTAATTTCATTTCTCCTTCCTACACATTGAATAACTATTCATTACAAATTACATTTTAACCTTAGCATAATAAACATTTTCTTTTATTGCAACAAAGGAGAGATAGAAAAGATAATTCAAACATGACATAATATATTTCCAACTTTGATCTTTCAAATAACAACCCTTGAAACAAAAGCCTAAAACTATCCCTCCCAATTACATGGCTTTGCTTTTTCAATTACATCTTTCTGATAATAGATCACATTACAATAAAAAGTACGTGAATGGCCCAAAGGCATTACAAACATATCTTTTCATCTTTCCTTTTGAATAAAACATAATACAAAATACAATATTTGCATCCATACATAAATTTGAACGCATCCAAGTCACAAACCATGAACAGGACCTCGAAAGATTTTTTTCCACCCAACCATGTGAAACTGGTGAAGTTCCACCCCTCGTGCTAGGAGATAGAACCAAGATACTCAAAAGGTCCTAAGAAGTGTAAGGCTCAAAAGATGAAGAAATCCAAGATTCAAAAAGAACATAAAATATCACCATACTATAACATAGAGGTCAAGGTTCTAGAATACACCTAAGTGGGTGTCATCACACAACCTATGTATTGGGATCCTCCCTGGCAACCATGTAACCCCGGTCCCCCCTTTATGAATAGGGATCCACCCTGGTAGTTCTCCTTGGTCCCAGTACTCCAATCAGGTCTATGTGGCCATTATTATATTCTCTTTCATTATCTTTTGAATCCCCCCTTCCCAGGTTCATTTTTAAGGTTATCACTTTTTACAAACCCACCCATAGGATCATCTGGCAACCACTTTAGGGTTCCAACACCTATGGTGAGCCACTCACTTAAGGTTCCTATTCCCTTACCCCACACACACACAAGCCATGAAAACCTCAAGCAATCTCAAAAAGATCCATCTCTTAGGTCTGGGGAACCCTCCGGTGCGCTCAGGCCACCCGAACAAGTTCTGACCTTATATTTTGGACTCTACCAAAAGCCAAGTATGATCAAAAGCTTAAAATCAAATCCATGTATAGAAATTCATTAAACACAACATAAAACTTCCCACATGCATTTACACAACATTTCATAGCTTATTTCAAAAGTCTAAGGAAATCTCATGTAGCTGAAATTCGGTTAAGTCTGAATTTTTAAGAAATCTCAAAATTAGAAATTGCATCTTAACTCCCATGAATTTGAAACCTATCCCAATCATCTCAGAAGGTACGTAAACCCTTTATACAAGTATAACTTAAAGTATAATAAATTAAAGTACGTAAAGCCTGTAACTTATGAGCCCCTAAAACCCTAAAAACTCTGAATGAATTTCCACACAGACTCGTATGAAAATGTGCATTCCCATATGACATTTGACCAACTATCGTATGGGTAGACTACATTGTCGTACGACAACGTAAAACACTTACACAAAATTACATTTTAAACCCCCCTGAAAACACCTAAAATTGATTTTTAACCCATACGACTTTGTATGCATTCCCATATGAAATTTTCCCAAGTGTCATACAAGTATGAACACAATGTTGTATGACACTGCAGAACACTTTTACAAAAATAAATTTTAAACTTCCTGAAAACACTAAAAACTGGTTTCGTTAGGCATGGAGAGTGCCTGGGAAAGGTTACCTGAGGTCAACCTGATGTAGGGACCTTAGCTCCACATCCATCACACATACTCAACATTACCTAAGCCTCTAAATAAATAAAAATAAAAGCAACCATTCACAAATAAGCCTGCAAGCGGAAAGAGTAGGGAAAAAGGACTGTATCTTAGTCCTACACCTTCATGACCCTCCCTATTTCTTCCTAGACTTCCCTATTTCATTTAGAACTAGATAAACACATCCTCCTACATGACCACAAGTATTTCTAACTTCCTAGGAAGATTTTGAAATACAAAGTAAATAAAAACTATATAATCATACATAATTTACTTCCCGGAAACACAGTAGAATACACAGAGCATAAAACATTTACATATCATTTTGGATACATAGTAAAACAATCATATTATAATTTATATCATATCATATACAACACATTCATACACAATAGAGGAAGAATGGAGATTCTTCCTAGTTTAGACCCTACCTTGGGTCCTGCGGAGAATCCTCTTCCCTTGGCTGGAGAACCTCTATGAAACTTCAATCCTTGAGTAGATATCCTTCTATAAATCTTCCTCCAAGCAATCCTCACACACTTGACTTCACAAACCAGAGACTCTCAACTCACAGAAAAATTTCTGGAAAAATCAATTATAGACCACTCAAACGAAAATCAATCCTCCAGAATTATCAACCAAAATTATCATCCCCTTCACACCAAAAATCTTCAATTATTTATCCTCCAACTATGTGGTTGGAGGAGTTGCTTTACAGGAAGCAACTTCTCCAACTTCCATAGTTGGTTGGAGGAACAACCAAATAATTCCCGTAAGGACTTAATCAAGGTTTTATTAAATTTAGTTAAAAAAATCCTTCAAATAAAACCATAACAAGAATAATAGACAATTACCTTACAAGAATAACACATAGCACAATAGGAAAACAAGTAGCCTAACTTCTAGGAGGTCTCGAGTTCAACTCCCTCCTAGCTAGTTTTACTACAAAGAGAATTTTCCTTTTATTATTATTTTTACTTTTTATTTAATACATTCATTAAATATACTTTATTTAATTCACTTTATTTATTTATTATAAATAACATGCCATTAACATAATTAATGAAAACATACAATTATTATTATTTATATAAGCATGGATATATGTGTGTGCACCCACATATACACACACCTATATAACATACAAATAATTATAACATATTTATAACATAATTATTATACATATAAAACAAATTAATTCTAACTCATAACATAAACTCAGACCAACATCAAATCAAGTCCATAACATAAACTGCATTCTACTTCCCCAACTAGGATAACTTCCTAAACAGAATTCTAAGTCCATGGGTAACCTCGAGAGTATCTTAGTTAAATCTCCACACATCAACAGTTTGAGGATTTTGAAGGCACACTCAGACCTGTGTAGCCAGGTGGAGACGATGCCTAGTACCTGCATCCTGCATCACCAACTATTATGAATATACAAATATATAAATATAAAAAACATTGGCAAACAAGGAGGGAGAGTGCAACATCATGTAGATCTCCCGTAGGAGTAACTACGACTGCCCCTCCTCATCCTACACTCACATCAACCAGTGAACATCAAACCATAATAGGGTTAGTAGGGTTAGATCATAATATAAACATCATAACACAAATCAATGTAAAACATTTTACTGATAGTTCATTTCTAGCCATTTATCATTAAAATTATAACTCATTTAATATTCCCAAATAGACTGCAGTAACCAAATATATATGCTCAAATGTCTCATAAAATGCTAGCTAAATAATAATCATAGTCCATCATAAAATCCAAAGTGCCAAAACAATAGTGCTGTCAATCTAACATAAGAAGATGCTAGGGTGGGCATTACAAGTAGAGCATGACATGGGAAGAATCACATATGACATGGAGTGTGAGGAGGTTCAGGAAGGCATAGCTTCAATTAGAGAAAAGTTGAGGAAGGTGAATGAAAAGATTGTGAAGTTGGAAAATGAAAACAAGTATTGGAGAGATAGCTATCATGGAGTGTGTCAACCTATCCAATAGTTGCATTAGGCAGCCCTTCCACAAAATAGTGGGAGTAATCTGGAAGAGATATCAGCTAAAGAGCAAGAGACCAAAAGTTGGATCAGTGATACAATTCAAGAAGGGCGAAGGTTCTTGCCTTCCTTTATCTCAACATTTAGGGCATTTATGTCTCGTAGGGACAAATTCAGAGCATTTGAAGGGGAGTGGAAGGATTTCCTTCCAATCCGTGACTTAGCCATTCCCAGGTTACAGGTGGCCATAAAGCTATCAGAGGGATATTTGGTGAGGGCCAAGTTGGTCAATGAAGGAGGAAAGAGTATTGTTGAGTCTTGGTATGTTACCTTGACTTTCAAATTGAGGGTACTCGAAGAGATACAAGATGAAATTGCATAGTATAGTCCAAGTATCGACACTTACATTTCAAACATGCTGAGCGATGCAAGGGTTGCACTTGATTTTGAAGGCATAAAAGAGGAGAATATTAATGAGACAAATTTTGGATTGAGATTGGATGAGTTGGGGAAGGTTGCCATCAGGAAGAAACAAGTGGGCATGCTTGCCTCTCTCAGGGCCCTTATCAAGTTTGCAAGGGATGATTAGAAGGAGAGTGAGAAGACACTACAAGAAGCAAAGAACATGATGAACATAGGTGAGCTCAGAATGAGGCATGCACCTTGCCCTCCCATGGAGGAAGTCAACAACATGTTAGCCAAATTCATTGCCTTTGCTAAGAAGATGAAATAAAAGGGTAGAATTGTATTATAAGATCATTTGATGTAAGCCCAAGTGGAAAATTCTCCTTTCTTCTTAGGTAGGATAGGTGTTTGATTCTGATTGGATACCATTTTGGTGCCTTCTCATTGGTCCATTGATGAGGTGGTGTCTTCTCATTGGCCGATGGGGTGGCAACCCTAATTAGGGTTTCTAGGATTTAATCTAGATCATTGATTTTGCCCTTAATCTTGGCCACTCGTTGTAATTTTGAGCCTCTATATAAGGCCATGTACTCTCATTTGTAAAGGGTTGAAGAAAATTGTTGCTTATATAATACCAAAATTGCTTCTCTAATCATTTTTGTGTCTTGCATGGTGATTAAGAACACTTGGTGTTATTGCATGGTTTCTATTTCCAATTGTTAAAGTTAGATTTCATTGAGTTGTTAAAGTAGATTTCATTTCAAGAAAGTGTTAAAGTAAGATTAGAAGTAGATGGCTAGTTGTATGGTGATATTGGCAAATGTTTGATAGGGATCTATATACTAGGCCACTAGCATCTTAGCGGCTTGTTAAGGAGCCTTGTGTGGTAATCTAGTCTCATTCCCCTTGAATCATTGCATCTATGGAGGTAGCGCTGCTAGCAATATTTCATTAGGTTTGATCCCCGTCCATTTGCTAATCTTTCCATTCTATAGGAGTAGCAGTAAAGCAACAAGTAGTTTAGTAGTTAGAGTTTTGAAGAGCAAAGTTGGAAGTGATATAAATTTGAGTATACATTGCAAAGATAGATCCCATCATCATCATAACAAGAATTTGACATCCTTGAAGGAAAAACATAAGCCCACCTAAGTGATTACTAGAAAATAACATTAATATAACTGAGCTAGTATCCACAAGTGTAAGGAACCTTGGAGTTATCTCATGTTCTTCACGAGTATTTACTTTTCAAGAGAGGGTTGAGTTTTTGGTATTCTATATCAAGTATTCAATTGCTATATGTTATGTAGTGGTACAAAACTCACATCAATGGTGTGTTATTGCAGATTACATGAGAGTACAAATTTTCAAATTAAATTATGGACGAAGTTAAAAAGACAACAAGAGAAAGTATAACAACCTTCTTATCATCATATAAATCTATAATATTGTAATTCGACATTACTATCTTTTGATTTTGTTAGTTATAATGTAATAGTATTGAAAAATTATGATAGTAGTTTTATAATAATGAATAATTTGATCTTTTATTTAGTATAACTATTGTGAATGTAATAAGTCAAAGGATTTGTGGTCAATTATTAGGACCATTTGGTTCTTATTTTGAAGATAAGATTCAATTTCAAGGCATCTAAGATTGGGTCTATGTAGGGGGCTTTCTAAAAAAATTCAATGGGTGTTGTTGAGTTTTTTAAGGATTATTTTAAGGGAGGTGATCTCATGAATTTGTTAGTATAATTTAGGTTTAAAAGTTTATGTTTTGAAAAAAATCTAAATAATCATGTAACAAAAACTTTTTGGCTTCATGGGACAACCCCCTTCTTAAAAATAGACCATGAAGACCCCCTCATTGAACCCTAGGCTAAAACTAAAAGGGCATTCTAGAATGATAATTTCACTCCAATGATCCTGTGTCATGGGCCTTCAAGTGACAAGAGAAGAAAGTAGTGAAGTATAATGAGTAGTTTCCTTATAGAGGATAGAAAAAACGTAAGTGGGTGTCATGTAAGAAAGGAAAGGAGGTGATAAGAAGGGAAAGCATGGAATGATAAAATCATAGCGGGAGTACGAGTCCAAAATGTAATATGGTGAAATCACCCACTGGTAGAGAATTAATTAAATGTGTTTTTTGAACAAAAATCTCACACTTAAAGGTTGGGAACTCAATAGAAACAACATTAATTACTATTTAAAAAATATACTTTTCTAATAAGGTTTCACATGATTAGATATTATTTTAGTTTGATTTATTTTAATAATGGGAAACCTCATTTTGGGTTATTTTCACTCCCTTTCTCTCACTTTTTGGTCCTTTTCTTAGCTCTCAAATTTTTAAGGAGCATGGTTTGCAAGTAATCTAAGTCTTTCCTTGTCCAACTAATTGATCATGAAGTGTGCAGTTGTTAACTATTAATGCTAAAAGGACTACATAGTTAGATTTGGAAGTGCTCTCTCTCCCAATAATTGAATACAAAAATGTCATCTCTTATAAAACATAAATAATTTAGAAATCCTACCTAAATGTGAGTTAGCTTTGAACAAGGGTTTAAATTTAATGATCACTTAAGGTACTCTAGCAATATTTATGTGACAACTAATTTTAAAGTTGACTTATAATTAATAACTAGACTTTCTCTAGATGATAATATTTTTCCAATTCAATCTAAAACATTAAATAGAACTAATTTACACAAGTGATTTAGAAGTATTTTAATCATTTATATGGATTGTGAAAACCTTTTGTTAACTAAAGGGTTGGGAATCAATTGACCAAACACAATTAGCTAACATGATGATATATTCCTTGAGTAGTACATCATCCAAAAATGTTCAAATCCTTTAGGATGAGATTATACCCCAAGCAACTTTGATATCCACTTTGCTCTTTGTGCACATTAGTATACTTCATTCTTCTTTCCATATTATTAAGCTGGAAACTCATTTGCAATAGGGGATATTATTGAGGAAACTCTTTCTCAGTGTAAAAGAAAGATATATGATTCTAGGGAAAATTAGAGTTAAAATTATATTACTTATTATTAAGAGGAATATTATGGTTCTACGGATATATGATATATTAGAATTAGTAGTCAGATTATATTATTTATTATTTAGAATTTTGAGTTCTTAAAATAATAAATAATATGTGTTTAAATTTTATTGTTTGATATACAAGTTGTCTTTCTTACTTATGTTCATAGATTATAATAGAATTCTATTTTTACAATTCTCATACCAAAAGCTATCATTGTTATTTCTATTTCACATTATTAAGATGGGTGAGTCTATCAACTCCAAGAAAAGATAATATAAGAAGTGAATCAAATCTTCATTTTCATATTCATAATATAATTTTCTTTAAGGGAAAAAGCTTTATTTTCAGTAAACTGGACCACTACATTTCTACAATCCATATTGTAAATTGAATCTAATTGCTTCTAGAAATAAATACTTTGAAACAGTAAACCATGAGTAAGCATTTGTTTGATGGTAACTATTCCTTGTGATAATTCTATCTCTAAATATTGTTTATTGATCAATTTTGAAATCACCTGAAAGCCAGATTTCTGGCATGGGACATGTGTAGATGGATTGCTCACGTAATAAGCCTATTGATGAACAAGCATTACTAGTGAAATGAAACTTCTAAGTATATAAGTCTATGATATTATCAAATGTTATTATAAAGGAGTCATACTCATTCATTTAGTCATTTTTGTTTGGATGACTAATTATTTAGTAATTTATCTAGTCATTTTTATTTGGGTGACTAATTGTTTAGTCATTTATTTAGTCATTTTTAGTTGTTTGGCCTTGTGAGTTTATCCGATGACCAAATTAGTCATTTATACTTGTGCATTGTAAATAATTAGTAGAATTTGATCAGTTTTAGTCATGTGACTAAAATTTTTAGACTCGTGACTAAAAGATTTAGTCATGTAGTCATTTATTTCCCAAATTCTACTAGTGAGAGATATGGTGCCTCACATAGACTAGAGTGCATCATTGCACGGATGAATGGAGGGATCATCATGTCAGATCATCAGCATAGTGGTATTTTGATAGGTTTGGTCCCTATGGTTGCACACTTGATGGATAGTCCTTCTGAGCTTGGATGGGGAAAGTGTTTATTAGCTCATATGTTCAGCGAGATGCATGAGATCATGTATCATAAGGCAAAGAATTTCACCTCAGGTGCTTTAGTTCTTCAGATCTGGGCTTGGGAACACATTACTATATGCCAGCCAGTATCTCAGGATGAGTGACAACCTCAGGAGCCTGTCATATATAGATATTCAGGATATGTTACATAGGTTCAGATGGGCCAGACAGAGTATTGGAGGCGTGTGCTTGATGACATGACTTTCTTCATCTAGAGGCCTTAATTGCATATAGAGGCGTGGCTGACTACTCATGCTCAGTTTGGTTACTTTTTTTAGAGTAGGATCCTTATAGGGAGATCTACCACCATATTAGAGAGATTCATCATTACTTGTGTCTCACTGCAGGTTGGCATTATTCAGGATGCCCCTAAGGAGTTTTCCACATAAGCCTGATTAGTTCATGAGCTTGGACTAGGATGGACAACTTGATTGTCTTATGCACTATGCAATCAGGAGTATATTGGGTATGTTGCCAGAGATTGGGATTATAGACCACAAGTTGTAGATGCTGGAGTGACTGATGTGTTCATTGCTTGGTTAGCAGAGCATCTAATGAGGCATTTCTCATATCCTATCAAGCTCATTCCCACTATGGAGGATGTTGAGGATGTGACAGGTGCCCCTATGGGTAGAGGCTAGAGGCACAAAGAGGTGCAGATACTAGTAGTGCATCCTACACCACCCCATCCTAGAGCATTGATAACCCCACCGAGGCCATCAAGATAGATGAGACACCCTCACCCTTAGAGTGTTGTAGTAGGTAGGCTTTCAATTTTACAAAGGAGATACACCAGAGATGAGAGTGGTATACTTGGCAGTGTGGGTAGTGTGGATGAGGTCTTGGGAGAATAGCAGGATGCTCCGATGGAGGATGCACAGGATGCTCCTGATTTTGATTTAGGTGCAGAGGTTCATCGCTGTAAGGCGCATAGAGGAGCTAGTGCATAACAACTGATAGAGGAGGCAAATATAGTGGCAGTTGAGGTGGATCTTGGATTGAAACAGATGCCACGGGAGATCATTAGGCGACTTCGGCTATAGATACATGATTTGAAGTTATAGAGTGCCACTTTTGAGGTCCAACTCAGAGAGTTTAAGAGACAACGACTAGAGCAGGAGGCTGATGTGAGACAACTACAGGCTGAGGTGATCCATCAGATGAGTCAGGCCTCTTATTATTTAAGGGTACCTACTGATTAGAGAGTGTCATCATATTCTGAGTACATGATTTCTTTGGAGGGAGCCAGAGCATCACGTGTTGACCCACCACTAGATGCACCTACCGAAGGAGAGGCACCAAATGTTGAGGACCAGACAGACAACTGATCTATCATAGTGTTCTCATGTTTTTGTCATTTTTGTCCATACATTGATTATATCTGATAGCTCAGTCATGCTCATTCTTTTGTATATTGTGCCATTAGTGTACCCTATTGTACTCTAATATTTTGATATATATATATATATATATATATATATATATATATATATATATATATATATATATATATATATATATATATATATATATATATATATATATATATATATATATATATATATATATATATATATATATATATATATATATATATATATATATATATATATATATATATATATATATATATATATATATATATATATATATATATATGGGATCGAATTTGGTTGTGACTTCATATGCACTTGTCATTTTGGTTTATTATTATTATATCATGTGATGCAAATGTATGAAATGATTTGATTAGTGTAGAATGTATGGATTTTGGAATGCAATATTTTCTTTCAAATGTATGGATAATGCAATGAAATGATAGATAGAAAATGTAGATGTTATGCTTATGCTTCGTGGATGCTCATGTATGTATGCAAATGGATTTATGGAATGTTTATGATATGTAATGTAAATGCAGTGATACACATGATATGTTTTGCAGGTATTGATGAAGACAAGTGTTCGATCATTTGTCAAAATGGATGTTTAACCCAGGATGGTGACTACTTGTTGATTTGTTAAGGAGACCTTCATGCGATGCACAGTCCTTGTTTCATGTTTATCATAGTTTTAGAGAATCATTAAGCATCAAGCTGAACTTGAAATCATGGGATAAATGCAATCATGTAAAGTGCAAAATGAAATGTAGACCTAGGACCTAGGACTTAGTCACTAATCATGTGTCAGCCTTTTTCAACACTGAATATTTATTAGGTAACCGGATAAATCAATATAATGTTCACTAGTTAGGAAACCATGAACATATGAATATTGATTTTTATTTTGAAATGTTGGATTAGATATAAGCACCAAGGAAAAAAAGCCAGGATGACCTGAATATCATGTCCATTTTGATATAGCAATTTTTATAAGCATCAAAACATAAATGTTGTGATGACCTGAATATACCTTGCAGACAAACAAACCAAGTAGTTTAGGAGATCATTCTCATTCTCAAGTGAATTTACCCACAGTGACCCTTTATCATTCACATCCTTGGATAATTTTGTGTTTCACAATAGAGAAGTAGAAATCACTCAAAAGAAAAAGTTAGATCAAACTTCCTTGAATTTTATAGGTATCAATGGTTGAGGTACACATGGCCATCCAATACATGATGGAGGCACTTATAGTGGACACCAATTCAATCCAGAATTTCCAAAGTCATTAGATTTTCACTCAAAGAAGGAAACAAATAAAATATTATGCCCCCAGTCGTCACTCTCTAAATCCTATGAAGGACATCATCAAGGAGCTCGAGAGGACAAAATATGCAGAAATCTCAATGTGAATCAGTAAGCATACAAAGAAGATTTAAGCATGTCGCAGATATTGTTTTCAGTTTGTTGTTGTTGTTTGTGCTATTGGTGCAAAATCCTTTCCTAGTGAGGAGACTGACTAACTGACTTAGACATAGCTTCGGAAGGATCTTGACTGGAAATGACTCATCTGAAGATACTGAGGGTCTCAAGATATGACATTGATTGCCCCCAAGTTTGGAACATTGATAGGATATCGACACTTTTGTTGGATGATGCTCAAACTGACTTTATTGAAAATAGGAGATATGTACAAACTAAAGCATGACCGAAAGCTGGGAAAGACCAAGATTGTGCTGATAGATGAAGCATTTTGAACAAGTGGCACCCGTTTACTAGGTTTTCACCATCTTGGTAGAGATTCTATTTTTTCTACCAAGGCACCTGTTTCCAAGTTTTCCCAAGGCACTTTTTCTTTTTCTTCTTTTTTTTTTGTATTTTTCAGTTTTTCAATTTTTTTGTATATTTTTTTTGTGATAGATCAAGGCACCTATTGCTAGGTTTTCACCAAGATGATCATTTTTTCAAGACTTTTTTTTATTTTTATGATTTTTTCAAGACATGTTAACATAGACTGAATGCCTTAGGCATAGAATTTCTTTAGATGGAGAATGTTGATTGGTTCTCAAAGCTGTTCTCCTTCAGGTGTTGAGAGTTGATAGGCTCTAGAACCAAAATTAGAAGTGATGACAAAGGGACCTAGCTAGTTGGGTTCAAACTTCCCCTTGTGCTCTCGATGGGATTGAATTTTAGGATTTTCTCTCAAGACTAGATCACCAACCTGAAATTCTCTGTGTTTGACTTTCTTGTTGTAGCCTCTAGACATTCTCTTATGATATACTCTGAGATGATCATACACAACTTGTCTGTGCTCATCTAGTAGTTCAAGTTCTTGCAACCTAGACACTCTGTAATCATTATAGGTTACTAGACCATGCATTCTGATTCTTAGTGATGGGATTTCAACCTCAATAGGTAGTACCACTTCAGACCCATAAACTAAAGTGAAAGGAGTAGCCCTAGTGGGCATTCTAATACTTGTTCTGTAGGCCCAAAGTGCTAGATTAATCATGAGATTCCAGTCTCTTCCTATCTTGTTGACTGTGTGATGTAGGATCTTCAACAGATTTTTGTTTGACGCTTATGCATGTCCATTCCCTTGAGGATAGTATATGGACAACCAATGTTGTGTAATCTTGAATTTAAAGTACAAGGAATCTAAGTCCTTATTCTTGAATTGGCCACCATTATCTTTGACTATTGAATGTGGAATGCCATACCAACAAATGATATAGTTCAGAATGAACATTAAAATTTGTTTGCCAGTTGCTTGAGTCAAAGGAACTTCTTCTACCCATTTTGTAAAATAGTCTGTAGTTATAATGATACGAGTATGTCCATTAGAAGAATGTGGATATATAGCTCCTATAAGATCAAATGCCCATTGTTGAAAAGGCCATTGTGTAGTAAAGGGAATAAGATCTCTCCCTGGTGCATGAATTAAGTTACCATGTACTTGGCACTTTTGACAGTTCTTAACATATTTGTGTATCATCTTAAAATGGAAGCACTTCCATGGTAAGAGCAGTTAGCCCTCTGAGTAAGTGGTTTGGGGTCATGTCGAACACCTTGAATGGATATTCGACTTGGATCTAGCTTTTCCCCTTGTTCTACCCCATTTTCCACTTCTTCCTAGCATTTTCATAGCATTCTGGACTATGAACATGAGGTTTTTGACCATAAGGTCAAAGTCAACCTTATGGGGTCAAAGTTGACCTCGATCCTGACTAGGTCAAGATCAAGCTTGATCTTGACCTAGTCAGGTTCGAGTTCAATCTTGACCCTAGGGTCTGGGATCCTCGGGGTTAGCTTCTTGTTTCGGGATTTCATCAAAATCTTGTCTTTTCCCTCTTCGGGGCCATTATTTCTCAGATTAAGTGTCAAATTCTCAAATTAATATTTGAGGTGGACCTCTCTTGAGATTTTTATAGGATTCCTAATTTATTATTGGAGATTAGCCTTTCTTGAGTTTTGTGCCTAATGCTCAAATTAACTTTGGGGTTGGCCTTACCTCAAATTTTGTAACAAGGCTCTTTAAATAATTATTTTATTTCTATATTAAGGCTGGTCCCCTCCTAGAGTTTTGTGTCAAGACTTTAATTTAATTTTCTCTCTATGTGCACCTGTCTAGAGTTTTGTGCCATGGACCCTTAATTATTATTTTCTATGAGGCCCCTCTTGTGCCCTAGATCACTATAAAAGGGAGCCTTCCTCTCTCATTTTCTCCATCAAGTTTCTCGATCTCTTAAGCTCTTAAGCAAGAAGATCAATCATTCAAGCCTTCAAGCATTCAAGCATTCAATTCATCAAGGAGATCCATTAGAAGCCATTGAAGGATTCAAGCTCTATGGAGCTCTCTTGTTGAAGATTCCTCCATTTCCATTCAAGCCTCTTCCAAATTCAAGATCCATTCAAGATTGGTGTTGAAGATCTAAAGACAATTGATTGGAGACATCCTACATTTGATTCTACATTCATCCATTCTTGTGGATTCAAGGATTTGAATCCTCCATAAAGGTTTCAACTCAAGCAAGGTGAATTGTTCCATTTACTTTGTTTATTCTAGCAATTTCAATTTAATTTCAAGGTTAATTCCTAAATTGGGGTTTGATTGAGGCAAACCCCTTCCCCCCAACAAACAAAACCATTTTTCTTGGAGGTATAGGTGTGGAACTTCAAATCTGAGAGTAGATTTGGATACCCTTTTCACCGAACTTCCAAGATCCACAAACAAAGTCAAAATCAACCTTCAGAATAAAAATGTAGATCCTGACCTAGTTAGTTACAACCTCGATCCTGACCTGGTCAGGTACAACCTCGATCCTGACTTGGTTAGGTACAACCTCGATCCTGACCTAGTTAGGTACAACCTTGATCCTGACCTAGTCAAGTACAACCTTGATTTTGATCCAACATCAACCTGATTCAATCTCAGAAAAAGATTTATGGGTTTTGTAGATCTCACAGTTTTGGTTAAGAGTAGCGAAAATCAATAGTTTTTGAGATCATTTGATAGGGTTTTCAGCCAATTCTTTTTCGGAGGTAAGTACCTTTATTTCTTAATTTCAATATTAATCATCTACATTTACTTTCTATATCAATACAATTCAAATGTATGTTTAAAATATTGGTTTTGGGGTCTCTTTTAGATGCAAGCCATTGCCCTAGGACTTCATACACTATTTTATCCTTTACAATTTGATAGCCTCTTTTTCCATTTCAGGCCAATAGTACCTAGCCCTAATAAGTTTTCAAGCTAGTGTTAAACTATTGGAATGTAATCCACGTATACCTTCATGGACTTCCTCTAATGCTCGTTGAGACTCTTCATGTTCTAAACACCTAAGAAGTGTACCATCTAGACTCTATTTTAATAGATCATTACCTATGATGACATACCGTGATGGGTTTCAGATAAGGTATCATTTATCATGGTGGTTGAAGGTATCATGAATGATTTGGTCTTGAAGGTAGGAGAAAAGGTGTTTGTTGTTGGAATAATCATGACCAATAATAGTGCAGATCATGTAGGTTTCGGGGGAGTCATATGCAGGAAATGACAGTACTTCCATCAGGAACTCATAACGTAGCTCATGTACGGGCTATTGTAGTAGAGATGATAGGATTGCCATAGCATCAACAACTTTATTCTCTGTTCTAGGAATCTACTCAAAAGTGACTGAGATGATACTTCTTTAAGTCATCTACCATGCATTTGTATGGAACTAGTTTCTCATCTTTTATCTGGTATACATCGTTGACTTGGTGTATGAATAGCTATGAGTCTCCATGAATGTGCAACTTTGTCACTCACCACTCAATTGCTATCTTCATGCCATTAAGTAAAGCTTCATATTCATCAATATTATTTGTGCAAGGAAATTTTATTCTGAATGCTTTAGGTATTGAGTAACCTTGTGGTGTTATGAATAATATGCCTGCTCTAGATCCATTCTGTGTGTAAGATCCATCAAAGAAAAGATGCCAAGTCCTTGAAGATATGTGCATGATGGATGAATCAGGAAATTCCATCTGTAATGGTGTATCATCAAACATTGGTGCTTTAGTTAACTGATCTACAATGACTTGTCCTTTGATAGCTTTCCTTTCAACATATTCTATGTCAAATTCTCTCAATAGCATCACCCATTAAGCTAATCTACCTATGAGGGCAGCTTTGCTCAATAAGTATTTCAATGGATCTATCTTAGCTATCAATTGTGTTGTATGAGCTAACATGTAGTGTCTCAATTTTTGTGATGCAAAGATAATAGCTAGACAAGCTTTCTCAATGACATAATAGTTCTTTTCATAAGCTACCAATGTTCTACTAATGTGGTAGATAGCACTCTCCTTCTTATTTTCATCATGTTGTGCTAGTGATGCCGCCAATGATGTATCTATGGTGGAGACATACATAATCAATGGATTCCCTTGAATAGGAGGCATCAAAATAGGAGGCATCAAAATAGGAGGATTTGATAGATATTTCATGATGTGGTTGAAGTTCTTTTCACATTCCTCATTCCATGAGAAGGTCACACCTTTATGTAATGTTTTTATGAAAGGTTGTGATATGTCTGCTAGCTGAGATATTAATCATTTGATTGATTGCACCCTTCCTTGTAAGGTTCTCATTTGACTGATATTTTTAGGGGGTTGCATCTCCATGATGGCCTTGAATTTAGCAGGATCTACTTCAATGCCTTTCTTTGAAACAATATAGCCTAGGATCTTTCCAGAAGTGACACCAAAAGCACACTTTTTAGGGTTCAGTTTGAGACTAAACTTCTCCATTATGTTTAGTATTTTGTTCAAGTCATTTAGATGTTTAGATCTTATCATTATTTAGCTAAGGGGTCATCAACATAGTCTTCCATAGTTTGATGCATCATATCATGGAAGATAGATGTCATGGCTCATTGATATGTAGCTCCGACATTCTTGAGACCAAATGGCATGACATTCCAACACATGTAAAAGCTATTTTCTCTTGATCTTCTAGAGAAATTTTGATTTGGTTGCATCTAAAGAAACCATCCATTAAGGAATACATTTCAAAGCTCATAGTCATGTCCACTATCATATTGATGTTTGGTAGTGGAAAGTCATCCTTAGGGCATGCTTTGTTTACATCTTTTAAGTCTATGCATACTCTTATAGATTTAGCTAGTTTTGAAACTAGAACTATGTTTGAGATCCACTTTGCATAATCTATGACTCAGATAAATCCAACTTTTAGTAACTCTTCTAGCTCAACTTTGACTAAGAGTGCAACATGTGGATGTATCTTTCACAATTTATGTTTAATAGGTTTGACTCCTGGAGCTATAGAGAGATGATGCATGATGAGATCAGGATCTAACCCTAGCATATCTGAATATTTCCATGCAAAGTTAATTTTCTTCTCCTTTAGGAAAGTAGTGAATGTTTGTTTCTCTTTCTCTGATAGGGATTGAGCTACATGAATCAGTTGTGGTTCCTCTGTTGTACCCAAGTTGATAGATTGAGGTGGTTCTATCAATACTAGAGATCTGTCCTGTAAATGACTCAAAAGGACATTAAATATCTCATCCTTAGGCACCTCAAAGAGGTTTTCACCTTTAGATACATCTTATATTTTTACTATTTCAGGTTCTAAGACTGCCACAAAGTGGTTTTCACCCTCAGAACTCTTTTTCTTTTTACTTTTGTTTTTCTGACTAAGATATTTGATATCCGTCTCTGTCATGTTAATGCTAGGTTCACCAATGGAAGTCATCATAGGTTCCACTGCATTGAGGTAACATGCAAGAATGTAGTTAGTTTGAAAGGTATGGATATCTTGGTTTGGATCGGTAGATGTTTGGTCAATAAGCTCTGGATGTTGGATAGTCAACATAGGGGAGGCTTGGGAAATGATGTTCACACATACGGTGTTGTCATCATTGGTTCTAACCCGACTCTCAAATTAAAAGGTGATATTACTACTCAAAATGTTTAGTTCACAAATCATTTCAACGTCATTATTGGATTCCACTTTAGCAGTAGGTGGATCAGACTCGTGAAGTTCATCATTTCACTCTAGACTCATGTCAAATTTAGGTGAATATTGGTGAATGATATCAATGTGTTTTTCAGTGATAAGCTCATCTTCTTTTGGAATAACTCCCCATTCATAGCCATTTGATTCATCCTCTAATTCTTCATCTAGACCTTTGGGAAATCTGAGAACATGTGTAAAGTCAGGATGAATCCCCCAAGCAGGATTACCTTCAGATTCAGAGCTGAATTCATACTCCTAGGAGTCTGTCTCATAATCACTATTGTATCCCAAATGTTCAGCTATTGTGAGAGGTTTACCTTCTTCTTGTTTAGTAGTAGGTTCTTGTGTATCTACTACATTGGTATTCTCCTTAGGTTTCTCTTCATCCTTAAGAAGATCTAGTATGTTTTGAGGTAAATGTGCATAAGGAATAAGATCAGTAGTGTTTGAATCATCACTATCTGGTTTTTTTATTTCTTCCTCTTTAGTTTTATCCACTTCTAGTTCTATCTATTCTATCACACGAGGAGAGTTTCCACTGAGATGGAAATATTTCTTCTAATAACCTAGACTTGTAGTATCTTTGTTTGTCTAGCCACACTATGCAATGGGTGATATAAGACCTTTACCACATGTTCCCAGAGGTCCTTTTCCTGTGTATCTAATTTTAGACATGAGTTTGTGACCTGGTCCATATGACTTTGAAGGAATCTTGTTTGGCTTGGAGTCACATTTTTGAACTAATTTAGATTGAGAATAATCTTTGTATAGCCATGCAAGCACAACTTCATCCTCTTCAAACTCTTTCTTGGACACTTGCTCTGTGACAAAAATTCCCTTGTAGATAGCTTGAGGTTCTTTAGATGCTTGTTTTATCTATTTTAAAGGCTTCCCATAAGATTTAAGTGAGACTGGGAGAGATGTTAGAGATAGGACTGGTTCCATAGTATATTCTCCCATGCCTGTATCCTTGATTTTTACCTCTTTGGAAATGCCTTCTATCTTGGATGTAGATGCAATGTCCATTTTCTTAGTGGAAGATTCTCTATTATGGGGAACAAGTTTTTCAGCACTCTCTTTCAAGGCATTGCAAGATGTAGATATGTCAGTTGGAATCGTTACCTCTAATCCATCATAAAGAAATTTCACACATTGATGGTATGTGGATGGAATAGCTTACATTTCATGTATCCAAGGTCTCCCTAGAAGAATGTTGTAGGCCAATGGAAGATCCAGAACTTGACAAGTGATGTATCTGATAACTGGTCCTATTCTGATAGGTAGTAAAATTGTTCCCTTGGAAGATCTTTCTTTCTCATCATATGCTTTTATGGTTATCTTATTTTTAGGATCAATAGCATCTTTTGACAATCCCAATTGTGTGACCAATTTGTAGGAACAGATGTTTAGACCAACACCTCCATCTATCAACACACATTTGACATGATAGTTTTGGATTAAGACTTCAATGTGCAAGGGCTGGTTATGCGAATGACTCAATGAATTGTCATCTTCCTCTAAAAAGGAGATATACTAGGGTGATGTCAGATGACCAAGCATAGTCTAAAATCCATCTAGATCAAGATTGTCAGGAACATTGGAACCGAGCAGAGCTTTATCCAGAATAGCCCTATGAGAAGGAGATATCCGAAGCAACTCAAACATGGATATTTTAGCATTGGTATGCTAGAGTTGTTGGACAATACTGTATGATGTTGTCCTAGTCTCTTTAGGATTTGATGATTTTGAGGCAGCCCTCTATTTAGAAGCAAATGAAAGATTAAAAGGCACCTTAGGGGCATTTGATGAACCCAACTTTTGTCCTTGTAGATGTACTTGAGCTTGTGATCAAGTTACTGCATTTTCTATTTGATTATCCCTATCTCTTCTTATAATGGTGATGATGTTGCAATGTTCAGATAGGCATGGTTCAACGATGTTTATGACAACATTGTTTCCAGATTAGTCGTAATTAACTTTAGCACCCATGTTAGGCTTAAAAGATGAATCTCCTTGAGTATGCTTCGGAAATGGTTCCATGATTGTTGTATGATCATTATTGGTCTTATGGTTGTTAATTAAAATTTCTCCATCATCAATTTTGTCTTGTATGAGATGCTTTAAGCGCATGCAGTTATTAGTTTTATGACCATTGTTTTGGTGGAAGTCATAGAAATTGGTCTCTTTCCACCATTTAGGTTTTACTTTGGGATCATATGGTTTTATCTCAGGAAATGTGATGATTTTGTTTGCCCATAGTGTTTTCATGGCATATTCTAAGACTCACCCAAAGGAGTGAACTCGTGCTTTGGTTTTGTAACCCATGGTTTATAGTCATTAGAATTTTTAGAAGATTCAGATGCCTTTTGTTTAGAAGCTTTTATGGCTTGGGTGCCAACGGTGAGATTGAATGTTGGTGTCTTTGATGGAGCACTAATGTGATCTACAACACTATCTATCACAACATTTTTGTTCTTGTTCCAAAATTTGACTTTACCTTTGTTGTTGGAACTAGAACCTGATTCATACTTGCTATCTTTATTAAGTGATATATCTCCCTTACGAGAAAGTACATTTTCAATCTTTACGGAATTTTCCACCATTTTCTCAAAAGAAGTATGATTTTGCATTTGCAAATGATAATTGAGTTCCAAAATCAGATTGTTGATGAAGATCTTGAGTTTTTCAATTTTTGGAATAGGTCGAGCATAGCATGAAAAATTCTTCCTCTATCGTTTGAGGAAGGTCAGGAAGGGTTCTCCTAAGTTTTTCTCTAGATTGCAGATGTTGATCATGGTGACCGAATGTTGAATATTGTAGGCATATTATTGGTAGAACAGTTTGATTAGCTCCTCAAAGGTTTTGATAGTTGGAGGCATTTTAGAGAACCAATGAATGGCTTCTCCTCCCAGAGATCGTGGGAAAAGACACATTAAGTAGGTTGGTTCATGCATAAACTCCATGGATTGAGTACAAAATTCTCTGACATGATCTTGGGGGTCAGAGTTTCTATCATATTTGTCATATTTTGGCATCTCCACTCTTTTTGGGAATGGTGACATGTATAATTTTTTATCAAATGGAAAGGGGCATAGAGCCTCTATAGAGAATTATTTAGGTTCCTTCTCTTTTTTCTAGCTTGTTGAGCTTAACTTTCATAGCATGCATCTTTTTCATCATGGTTGTGATGGGAGTTTCTTTCTCTTGTGTGATGATATTATCAACATTAAAGTATTGAGGAAGCTTGGCTCCTTGTTGAGCTAGGTGTAAGAAATAGGCCTCTTTCTCTTCTTGCGTGAAGTGTTTCATCATTTTTTGAAAGGCATAATCATTTCTATATCATTCAATTTTAGATGCTGTTGGTCTGGGATCTCCACCATGATTAGATTGGTGACCTTGGGAGCCTTGGTTTTCTCCTCCTTGAGACATTGTGGTGTTGTGAGGAATACCAGGGATTGATTGATGTGGAATTGATTGGTTACCTCTATGAGTTGATTGAGGAGGATTAGAAAAACCTTCTTTTAGATGTAGATTACCTAGAGTGTCTTCTTTGTAACTAGTTGTATCGTAAGGTTGATTAATGGATTGAACAACATAAGAAGACAAAGGTGATAATTTTGATTCTTCTCTAGGTTTTCTATGTGAGGAAGCTCTAGTTTCCACCATTAACCTCAAGTGAATCGGAAGAGTAAGATTAAGACAACTGATGAATGACTTGAGTCAGGAAAATTGAATGACGCAACCTTGTCAAGATTGGATTTGATAAAGATTGATTGGATGTAAGTGCAGGATACTATGCCCTACATGTATGGGTAGATGCCCAAAAGATAGAGGACATGAGCTTGCAACACTTAGTCATTTTGAGGATTGAATTCAAAGATTATTTTGACACAAGATGAAATAGGATTCAAATCGATAGATTAGAAGCCTGGATCAAACTCAAGAGACCACTTTAGGAAAATAAATTGGATTTTTCTAGTTTTTTTGCTCTGTTCCTGACACAGTGAATTTTCTGACAAAATCTGATGGTTGACTACAATGATTGAATTTCTAAAAAATTTGAAGGTTTTCTAAAAATTTTGACACAACACTCATATGACTTTATCCAGGCTTGTATGAGTTAGGATTGGGTCTGATACAACAATCTGCAAAATTCGTACGACAATCGACACTAGGGTTCAATTTTTCTTAAGATTTGTTGACAACACTCATACACCAATATAGGACTTCCTGTATGACTTTCTGGGGGTTTTGATATGACAATTGGCAAAGACTCGTACGACTCTTGAATTTTGAGGATGACAGTTTACACCAAAAAAAGATTTTTCTTCAGATTTTGCAAGTTTTTTAGATTGTTGGTTGATTTTGGTGGCTAGATTTGTTCATTTTAAATGACCAACTAGATGCATTAACAAATTTTTATCATAGATCAGGCACACCAGACAATAATCAAGGGAGTTCAAGAAATCAATTGTCTTCAAACAATGAGCAAGGGACAAAGAAACCTTGCACATGAATAAGAATAGTGACTTATGATTCTACTCCTTAAGAATTCTACTTGTGTATGTTCTCAAATTTTTTTTGCATTCACGCACATAGTCCTAGAAAATAAAAAGTTGGTTGCACTATGGTTCATAGTAATGGTCAACTCTACAACTTTTGTAATCTCAAGAGGGTGAACTCCAATCCAAGCACACTGGGGTTTTGACACATTCTGAGAATTTAATCAATTAGAGATGCTGAGGAGATATGACAGCCCAACAAGAAACTACACCTGTGGAGATTTCTTCCACAAGGACATTTATATAGCGGTTGCTGCTACCATGAAATACATGGCTATTACCACTTGAGGTTCCATCCATGTGGTTTACCCAATAAAGGGAATGTCCACTACGGTTAACCCTTGCTATCAAAGAAGACTCACAAAAATGGACCACATGGGTACTTAGCTTGGATTCAAGGATCTGAGTTTCTGATGTGCCCAAAAAGGGAACAAAGCATAATCCTCTAGCCTCTTCACCTCACCCAAACATAGCAAGCAAATTGATTGACATGCTAAATTGAAACCACCTCACCAAGGTTCGTATGTCAACAACAATGACTACCGATCTCTCTAAGTGGGTCCAAGAGAAAATGTACCATCAAAGATTGAAGACTAAACCAAGTAAGACCCTGAGATGATAACAAATCCTTCCCTACCTACAAGGGGATCTATCTTCAAGAAGAGCTTCACATGTAAAATAAGTGAATGAAGTCCACTCTCTCAAGAACACCACAAATAGTTCTTATAGGGCCTAATTACTATGTGATACAGATATGTAAGAAAGAAAATCTATATTCCTTTTAGAGCAAAAATGAACGTGTGATCTATAAAAGCAAGAAACACTCAAGCTAAACATGTGAGTGGTTCATTTTATTTCCCAAAATTGAAATGTTATAGAGATGTGGTGAAACACCTTAGATCCAAAGCAACACACTTAGTAGATTTTACCTTATTTTTATTTTTGTTGAGCTTTTCCATGAGCAAAAATAATTAGAAACAATAAATATCAATCGTTAGGGTTAGCTGTCAGCAAAAGTATGAAATTAAAATCTGAAAAGATTGCTTGAAATTCTGATATGACAATTGAAATTCTGGTGTCAAAAGTCATACGCCAATATGCTACTTTTGATATAAAAAATTCAGACATGATACGATAGTGGATTAGTATGCATACAATAATTTAGCTCTCATACGATAATGCACATACAATCGACATGACACTTCAGATTGTCATTTGTCATACGACAGACAAGGGGTCCTGATACAACAATCTATGGAATGTCGTACGACATTGTACGAACAAAAAATTAAAAATCGCAATTTTAAGAAAAAATGTTAGAAAATTGAAATTCAGAATGGAAACCCATTGTAGGGCCCCACGGTGGGCACCAAAAATGTGTGTGTGAATTTTGTACCTAGATGTGGACACAACACTTCAATAAAACATTAGAGGTTAGCAAATCAAGAAATATGTAAATGAAATAACGAAGCTAACCAGGTGATTTACTACCTTCTAGTAGGTATGAGTTTGATATTCTCAAATTATGACCGAGACCAGTGACAATGCAATACTTAAATGAAGGATTTAAATGATTGAAAGATGGATGAAAATGAATGAAAATTAATCTATATTTTTGGATTTTCTATGCAATATGATGAAAACTGATATGAAATTGATTCTAAAATGGATTGAAATGAATTGCAAATCTAATCTATCAATGCTATGAAATGCTATGAATTAATTGAAAACAATGAATGAAAATTGCAAAAATTTCATAATCGCCTATTCACAAGAGCTCGATTCTCCAAGTAATTGAAAGCGCAGTTGAAAAGGACCTTTTGTGAAGGGATGAGCCTTGTTTATATAGAAATCCAAGATTTTTGAAAGCTCATGGAAAGCCAAAAATCTCTCCCTGATTAACTCAGATTGATTTTTGAGTTATCAAGAAATCAGAATTAGTTAACTCACAAAATCATGCAAAATCAGCTTTTTAACTCAAATCAAAAGTTTAGATCACTTTTTAACTCGAAATAGATGTTGAGTTCAAAAAGATAAAAAATTGAATTGATTTATTGATTTAAAGTTTGATTGCTTTTCTAAATGTGCATGGATAATTATGAATTAATTTAATAATTCAAATGAATTATTCTCAACTTAATTGATTTTTCAATTAAAACAACTGATTTATGGGTTAATCAATTATTTAATCAAACTTTATTCCAAAACTATATCATTAAATATTGACAGCTGGATTTAATTAATTAAATAAGAATTTAATCAATTATTCATAGGTTTTTTGATTTATTGTCAAAATTAAATAATATTAATTAGGAATAAATATAATTAAATCTAATTAAATGATTAAGTGGTAGAATTAAATTAATTAATCAAATATTTAACATATTCAATTAATTAACTTTAGGATAAATAATGTCATTTATTGCCAAATAATATTCAATCAAAGATAATTAGGATAGATTAGGAATATTTAGGAAATATTCCCCGATGCAGAATTAAGATTAAATCGATTAGGATTTTGATAATTTGATGCACCGATGTGCCTTTGGTTAGGAATTTTGTGTAGATTTTGATTGATTTGTCAATGTAGGAAGTCAATGGTCCTATAGCCCATATTTGGGGTATTACAGGAAGCAGTTGTGAAAGTTATGACCTCTGGTCCTAGTGAGCATATAAGTGAGTCTGATCAAGCAGTTGAAGAAGAACACCAAAAAAATCCATCACCAACACCGCCACCATCTATTAATATTGCAGAAGAGTCTATGAATTTTGAAGGAACAAACATCACTTTGGACAGTGAAGAAAATTTGTTCAATGATCATGAGGACATTGTTGACAATTCAACTGATGAGTAGTAGGACATGGTAGAAAAAGAGGAAGTAGAAGTTGAAACAAGAAGGGAAGAAGAAGTAGAAGTAACACAAGAAGAACCACATGTTAATGTAGTAGCAAAGCAGGAAGTTCCACAAGAGAAGATAGAAATAATTCCTGAGCCCAAGGAAGCAGCAAAAAAACCACAGATTGAATCAATATTTGCTAGTCTTGGACAGGAAGTTGATGATGATGATCAAATAGAGTTGATCTCATCTTTGAACAAGATTATTGGAAAGAATAAGAAGGTAAAAAGCCTTGAAGGAATGTTACTTGAGGTAATTGAGAAACAAGAAAGCACAATATCTAGTCAAATTAGTGAGGCAGATCCACAGGGAAAAGAAAAAGAAGTTGTGAAAGCTTTTGATGTAGAATTCACTAACTTATCAGATATAGCCACAATAAAAGCTCAAGAATCTCATGAAGCTAAAATATTCCAAGATGTATGTCAGAATATAAAAAATGATATAGACAATCTGAATATTTGTATTAAAGAGTTAAGAAGATGTTTGGAAAGAGGAAAAGCATTGTACATTCAGTGTACAAAATCAGAAAACCATATATCAAAAATAATAGAGAAAATAAAGATCAAAGAGGCAGAGATACAAGCGGTGGTAAACCTTATTTCAGGCCCTAATGTGAAGATCTCAGACATTGAAAGGAACATCAGTAAAATCTATGATGATGTGAGACTTTTGAATAATGAGAAGGAGAAAAGATTGAAGAGAATCGCTCTATTAAGAGAGCATGTATCAATTAAGTTGAGTATTCTTGAAACTCAATTAGAGGAATGTCTTTCTTCAAAGACATCTTATGGAAAATTTCACTACGAAAACCTAAAGGCATGTTAAATTGCATCTTTTGGCCTATGTGCACTACTAAGCATTTTAGATGTAGTAAAAAAATCATGGGATAAGGAGATAGAGAGTCTAAAGAAAAATTCTGGAGATTGTATTGCAAGCTTACCGGCCTTGCTATTCTGAAGTCTTAAGGTAAACCAATTTTTGACATAAGTTCTTTTGACACCTTTATCATTGTTGTCAAAGGGGGAGTAGTATTAGCAGAAAATTGTATGTATAGATAGTATATGTATAGCACAGAGTATACTCTTAGGGGGAGTATAGATATTTCAAAGATATAGATATTTTGGAGATATAAGTAGTTGTATGAATGGCCATAATTTTGTATCTTAAAGCTTTTGGGACTTAGCCAATTTTCTTATATGTTGCCACCAATGAAAAAGGGGGATATTGTTGGAAATTTGGTTGAGTAGTATATTAGATTTTTGTCATTATGGAAACATGTAATCACCATGTTGATTGCATAATAGAAGAAAGTAGTTTTGTATGAGCACAAGTGAAAATTGTCTAAGTACAATAATATTTACCAGCCTAATCAGAGCTAGTTTTGGTTAGTGATGTTCACAGAAGTAGGTTCAGTGCACACACACTTGAACATGGATAATTCTATCTATATCAAAGCTACATGTTAAAGTTCAAGTCTGTATGACATGTACAGAAGGAGATATTAGAAGATTACAGAGACAGTGTTGAAGCTGACCTGAACAGAGCAAGAAGACAAAATGAGAATATTAAGTTAAGGGATTATTATTTTTTATCAAAATAATGACTTAACCATCTAAGGATGACATCATATATGTTAACCCTTAGGCAACATGAATTAATTTTGTATTTTGGACAGAGTCTATGTTTAGTAAAGCCGACAGGGAGTTATTATTCTTAATAACTTGTATATATGTAAGAGGCATGTAATGCAAAGATGTAACAAGTCTTGTAATATTGTAATGTTGTGATGGAAAGTTGTATATTGTAAGAAGAAAAGAAAGAAGACTCTGTGTATGAAAGTGAAGAGCCTAGAAAGCTAAATCAGAATAGTAAATCTATTCGACAACAGTAAAAGGTTATGTACTTTACCTTTGTATTCAGATATCATTGTATATTGCATGTTTGGACAATGTGCTCATCTTGCATAGATCCTATTTTTGTAATACAAATTCCGAACAGGGTTGAGGCTTCTAACAAGGCCTATAGTCCTTTAATCAAGACATAGACACTATATGTATATAATAGACTTTTTGTAGGGTCAACATCCTTAACCGGATACTTTTGATTAGTAGATAAGTTGTGGGTATCATCCCCATCGGGGTTTTCCCTTGGCCAAGGTTTCCTTGAAAAAAAACATGGTGTTATGAGTTTATTTTCTTTATTGATATGCTAGTTATTTATTTTACTTTGTTATGCAAGCTTCAAGTTAATTTCTTATATCCATAATTGGGCAAAAGTAAAAGTTTGTGAAATACTGATTCACCCCCCCCCTCTCAGTATTCCCTATTTCTAACACACTTCTGGTTCTAGTTCCTGCCCTTGAACTCCCAACACCACCATCCAACATAATAGTTGTATTCTACTACATGCTATTCTCCAAATGGTTATACAGAGCCTTAAGATTCATCACTAAAATAATAAGACCCTCATTGTTGTGCTTAAAAACTTCATTGACGATGTGCCCATTGTAGTTGATTTTCTTAGTTAGGTTCTTCAGCTTCTCGTCCACCATTGCTTTGATTTCTATTGTCTTTTCCTCATTCTCTTTATTATTTTTTACCTTCATCAGAAACTCCATTTCCAAATTTTCAGCTTTGCTTTTAGGGGTTCCATAGTTTCTTCCATGGCGTTTAGGTGACGCTTCATTTCTTGCATCTCCTGGCTAATCCACTTTTCCATGTTGATGACATGACCTTCCTTTCTTTTAACCTCCTTTAGAATACGATCATCCAAGTCAAAACCAATAGTAGCCTCATTATGACTTTCCCCACCCCTGTGTCTAGACTATCCCTTTGACTCCTCCTTATCAATGGCTTCCTCTTTGATTTCCTCTTGTTTTTCTTCTTCCATATTATCTTCCTCTTCTTCCACCTTCTCTTCTTCATTTTCCTTATTGTCCTCTTCTTCTTCACCTCTAGCATTATCTATCTCCTCATTATCTTCCTCCTTCTCACTTTCCCCAGTAATCAAGTCCTTAGCTTCTGTAGCTTCCTCCTCATTCTCAGGCTCCTCCTCAGTATCTTCATCCAGGATAGCAACCTCATTCCTTTCCTAAGAAGAAGGGTGAGGTTCTATAGTTTTTTCCACGCTATCATGAAGACTCTTTTTATTTTTCCTACCCTTCTTGTAGGTATCAAACTTGATCTCTTCCTCTTCATTTTTCTTTCTTTTTCCCATAACCCTTTTAGGAATGGGTTCTGGAATCATATCCCTGGCATAGTCCGCTATGAGAAAAATCAAACCCTCATGAAGTACAGGGTTGCTTGTTTTTTTCCTGTTCTCTGTTATGTTGTTATTCAGGGAGCTACAAAGAAATTAAGGAAAGGAAAATTTCTTGTTATGCCTAAAATGGTTAGCTAAAATGAAATGCAATTTATAAATCTTATAATAGCAACCATCTAGAGTAAAATACTCTATCATCACCCTAAGAGTTTTTTCCTAGATTTTCTTAATCTTCACAATTTCAACATAATCCCTTGGCCCTTTGCTCAACAAAGCTTCTTCATCAACATTTTTACGAAAAATTTTAAAAGCTTCAGACCCTATTTGTTTATTATCCCTATAGAAATTCATTCCTTCAAGAGATAAACCAGTTATCTCAGAAACTAGACTTAGAGTAAGCGGAAAGGATTTACCTCATAGATTAACTTTTCCATTAACCCATCCCTCAGCAAAATTTTTGGTTACCTTTTTGTCAAATCCATGAAGCTTTTCCATGTACGGGGTAATACCACCTCTTTCTAGTTTTTTCCACACTTTTTTATCCTATCTCCATTTCTCATAATCTAGGGACTCCTCCCTTCTTAGACCACCTCCCATTTTCTCAGAGCTTAGAAAACACTGGTTTCTCAAGTTACCAAAGCAAAAAAAAACAATTTTCATCCGGTTCTTACAAATCAAGTTGTTTAAAATTGTCCACAATCCATGTGTCACTAACTCCGTAATAATTTTCTCACACCTTACCTGGAAACTTTCTTTCCTCTATAAATTAATTGTCCTTTTTATCATTAGTTTTAATTATGTTGCTCTCCTTGTGATTAAGTTTATCATAATTGATAAGACTTAAGATCTCAGAATTGAGATTCACTTCCCCATTCCAAATTTTTGTGACATCATTATGGGCCCCCACATTAGCTATACTATCTACAGGCTTGTTTCCTTCCCGGTAGATGTGGGTTATGTAGCTTTCCTCAAAGATTTGTAATGTCATTTTAATTTTTTCAATAATGTGGGCTATAGTCTAGGAGATATCACTTTTACCTTTAATGTAGTTAATGATATTAAGTGAATCTCCTTCCAGCTAAAACTTCACACAGCCCAACTCTTTTTCCAGCAACACGACATGTAAAGCCATCTCAACTTCAAGAACATGATTGGTTTGGATTCCCAGCGGGGCTGCTGCCACAGCTCCCAGGCAATTAAAAACCCAGTCTCTTATTAATCCTCCCACTCCTTCCCTTCCAGGATTCCCCTTAGCAGCTCCATCAAAGTTACCTTTAGCCATCTTGTTGGAGGAGCAGTCCACATGATATTATCTTTGGGGTTTGGGTCTTTATTTCTTTTATGACTATCCCAAGAAAGAATGTCTTCTATTTTTTGTGATTTGTTCCATAACTATGAGTCTCTTAGAATGGTGCTTCTGAAATTTTTCATGAGGCTTCTACAAACAAGATTAGAAGTCTTGTCATGAGGAGTGTGTTTGTCTTTAAAGACTCTATTATTTCTCTCCTTCCAAATTTTCCAAGTGAAGTGAGGAAGAAAGAGATCCCAAAGAACTTTCTCTTCTTTTCTAGGAAAAGGACACTGCTACTAAAGAACAAGATCCTACAGATTCTGAGGTTTCACCCATTCCAAGTGAATTCTATTAATGATGGAATCCCACACATTTCTAGTATAGGAACAATGTATCATCATGTGATTACAAGATCCAGCCGCTTCATAGCATAGGAAACATCTATTGGGCATGTAACAACCCCTTCTTGTGAAGTTATCTATAGTTAGGATTTTATTGTGGACAAGCAACTAGAAAAACATGTTAATTTTTGGGATAAGGTTTTTTTTCCATACCTGGGAGTAGAGAGGTTGATCTTCCTGGGAAATAAGAAGAGAAGAAGCCAAAGAGACAAAGTATTTGCCATTGTTTTTTGGGCCCCATATCAAGTCATCTTGCACATTTTCTCTAATGAACCAGTTGTTGAGTTATTTACTCACTTCTTTAAATTTTACATCCTTTTGAATAAGATCTATCTAGTCATCATCAATCCAATAGTCAGATACCATTTCCCCAATTGTCTCTTTGCATTCCTAAATAATATTTATGATGCATGAGCATCTCAGGTCCTTGGCAACCTGTGTCACCAAAAAGATTTTGAAGTTTGTCTATGTTGCTCGGTTCCTGCTTTGACTAAGTTGGTCGATTTCCTTTGGTTACCAAGTGTGGTCGGTTATCTCCTGGGTAGTCAGTTGTTTCTCTGGCACTCGACGATGCTTTTCTGTTGCTCAATCATCCTTGCTTACCGAGTAGTTTATTTTGAGTTTTTGTTGAGGCTGACTTGTGCATTGATTATGGGCCATAAATTTAGTACTGGTATCCATCATTGGGAAGTGTGTGGTCCTAGATCTAATCGTTCCTTCTATTGATTATGGATCTAAAGGCTGACTCAGTTCGATAGCCTCTTGTATAAGTATAGCTATTTGGTTAGAGTTTAGGGAGTCAATTTTTAGACAGAAGATAGAAGATAGGAGAATCAAGATTGTTGGCAGATCCTCGCATGTTTGAGGACTTCTATAATCCATTGTAATATCTGGTTGTAACTAGGAAGGCCTTACAGCCTGACATGTATGAATCAATTTGAATGAAGTTAATATATCAATGATCCTACTTTCTCTCTCTCACTGTGTTATTGTTGCTTTTGCGTGGTGTTGAGTAGGGCTACATCTGTAGGGTGTGCCATCTTTTGGCCTCTTAGGTCTCTTCCCTTGCACTAGGTGGTATCAGATTGAGTTGAGATCTAGATCTAGGTCTACGAATCTAGGTTTGTAGGTTCCTTCTTGCGAAGCCCTAGTTGAATTGTTGTGGGGTGACATATTGTGATCTGACCTACAATGGCAAAGGGTTCTCAGGATAGTTCATGGGAGGCGAGAAGTGGATCTAGGATTGGCAGGCATGTTGAGACAACTTGTTGCTAGATTATAAGCTATTGAAATAGCCTAGAGAAGAGGCAGACATATTGAAGATGTTAGTGATGATGAAGTTGAAGTGGAACAAGGTGAAGCTGAACCTGCACCTGTGATGGATCAGGGTGAGGAAAGATTCTTGAAGGCATTGACAAGTTTGAAGTCAACACCACATTTCAATCCTCCTGAATATAGTGGAAAATTGGATTCTAATGAATTGATAGATGTATATAGTCGAATGTGGACCTCAAATCCAACTACACACGCAACATGGTCATTACTCACATGATCGAATTACAAGAGAGAGTATGAATTACTCAATCTGAAATCTATGGTGAAGCGACCCATTGCCTCCTATGTAGATGGGGTGTTTAATTACTCTCAAATTGGAGAGCCAACAACCATTAGACTGATTCTACAATGGAGGATTTTCAAAAGCTATAATGATAAGCAAATACTGAAATTAAGCTAGAATGAGTGCAATTTAATCTAAGATGTTTTGAAAGAAATATGACATTAATCTAGATATCTTGAAAGGAAATATGAAGTGCAGATTATTCTAAAGTACTTGAAAGAAATATGAGATTAGACTAAGCTATGAGAAAATAAGCCAAACTAAGCATATGAATATGCAATATTAAACTAAATGAAAATTATAATAAAATGCAATTAAAATCTTTGAAATTAAGACAAAAAAATACTATAGTACAATTACTCTAAAAAATTCCCCCCCTTGAATGAAGAAATGAGGCTCATTAAATAGAAAAGCCCCGGAAGAGAATGAAGGGGTTCTTGATTTGAAACTCCTGACCCTTCATTCCCATTTGAGACAAAAATGCATAAATTACTTAATTAAAAGAATGGAAAATGCCACACAGGGTGACCTTTCGAATATTGTGAATTATTAATTAAAAAATGAGTGTCCATTAAAATAACAAGTAATTATTAATTCCTTTTCATGTATATTAGCCAAATGGGGTGGGTTTTAATTTAATTCCAAGTACTTAGGACTTTAGGATTAAATTAATTTATCATAGGGGTAATTTAGCTAATAAAAGTTGAAGACTTTAGGAATTAATTTTAATATTTGATTAATGCAATTTAGGGTCTTTGCAATTGACATCAAGTCGAATTAAGTCAGGTAGGAGAGAGAAAATTGCCTAGGAAACTAGGACTTTGGAGATGTAAAAATTGATGAAAAGGCACCAAAATTGATTAAATTTATTAGGTGCCAAATTTAGGGTATTACATTTTCCCCTCTTTGAATTGATGTGCGAACACCATGTTGATTCAAAGAATAGCCTGAAGTGATAAATGACAAGAAATTTAGAAGTCTAGGTTAGGTTGCCAAGACACCGAACAGATCAAAGCATGATTTTTCAAAGTCCAAATTAGATTGCGAAGACAATGGTCTTGAGAGAAGATGAGAATCGGGGTTAGGTTGTCCCAATGCCCAGAATGAGATTCAGATGCAAACTTAGGACTGTCTCTAGAATCAGGGTTAGATTGCCCCAATACGAAGCTCAGCCCTCCGAGACCTAGGTTAGATTGCCTAGATAATAGTCTAAGAGAGATTTCGAGAGCCATCTCTAGAACAAAGCTTGACTCCCAGGAATTAAGGTTAGATTGCCCCAATACCTAAAATATTTTGAGAACCATCTCCAGAATGAAGCTTGATTCCCGAGGATCTGAGTTAGATTGCTCAGATACCTATTAGATAGATGACCAGATAGCAAGATGTGAGGCACGAAGATGGCCCTGGAAATGAGAACTAATGATTCAGATCAGACTGATTCAAGAATTGATTTGATGAGATTTAAATGATGCAATCATTTTTCCCCCTCAGGAGCGAAATTGAAAGATGACATAAGAGGGATGATTGACAACAAGAGGTTGCAGAGAAGAAGCAATTAGACTAGATTCAAGAAGCTGCAAAAGAAAATCAGAGCAAAGTAGAGGTCCTGTTGACCAAGTTTGACCATGGTTGACTAGATTTGACTAGAGTTGACTTTGATGAAAAGAGAAAAGATCTTGAGAACATGATGCAAAGATGAGGGTTTGATAGGAAGATGATGCCAGAAGGTTGATTGCACAAGCGTCTGATCCCAAAAGGGTCTCAAAATTTAAAATGCAATTTCAAGCTATTTAGAGATGTCAAATTTCAATTTTGATCCTGAAAATGGATTCAAAGTAGTCGATTTAGCCAAGGGTGCAATTTTCGCACAAAATGGAGCACTTTTGAAAATTAGGTCAAAAGCTATATAAGGCCCAGAGGGGTCATTTTCAATTCATTATTCACCTTCATCTTCTTGTGATTTTGAGCTCTGAGAGAGAAATGGAGGGTCTTCTATTGCATACACATTGATTTGAGCACTCCCGATGACACACTTGGCCAACAAAGTATGACACACCTGTAAGTAGTCGATAAACCTCCTTGTATTTCAATTCATACCACTTTTTAGGTCAATTTAGGGTAGATTTGATAACTTTTAGGTCATGTTCTTCTAATCTTGAATGAGGAAGTAGTTTCCTCATGCCGGCCTAGGTCTCCCTTCATGCGAGGAAGTAGTTTCCTTGTGCTAGTTAGGTCTTCTTCACACGGGCTCTGTTTGGAAGCTCATGCGAGCTGAAAGGTGGTCCCACATGAGATTATAGCAGTTCACACAAGGTTAAGTCTTGTCTCGCATAAGGAAATAGTTTCCTCACACAAAAAATTGTTGCAGAGTTTGAATTCTCTTACCGAAATTCATCAAATTTGTGTAAAATCAGCCAAATATAACGTCATAGAGCCTTATTTAGGATAGATGTCTTGCTGCCTTTGCTGTTGTTGTGTTGAAACCATCATATCGAGATACTGATCCAATGTCATCGCTTGCTTTGTAGGTTGACTTCCTTGACGTTGCCTTTTGGATGCACCATCCTATGATTACCACCCTAGTGCAGAGACTAATAGATGTAGAGAGTGCTCATATTGAGGGACTCTGTTTGGGATTCTTGCATGATTTACCTGATATTTGGGTAAATCATTATCTTCTTGGTGCATTGGTAGAGTGTTTCCATTCGGAGATGAACACTTTTCACTTTTCGATGGGGGAGATGACAGTGACTCCCGAGGGTGTATATAGGATTCTATGGATACCAGTCCATGGTGCTCAAGTAGAGTACAAGACACATTTATGGTAGGGTATAGTAGCCTTGAGGATGATCTACTGATGGGCTGGGCCATCTCCTGGGATGATTTGATCAGCAGGCATGACAATGTTCATCCATTTGTCATTGTTCTTGCTATGTTTTTGAGCTGCTACCTTGTTCCAAATTGAGGTCAGCATGGTCTAGAGTGCGGCTGGGGCATGATGCTACAGAGGATGTTGGAGAGGCCAGCCATCAGGTTTGGATGGGGAGAGTGCATGCTTGCCCACATGTATCATGAGATGCATGAGATAGTATATTGCAGTGCGAGGATGATGGTGGCAGGTGTCTTCATCTTATAGATCTGGGCTTGGGAGCATTTCCCCATTTGTAGGCCTATCTTCCATGACACATGGCAGTAGCTTGAGCTATATATTTATAGGTACGTAGGTCTGATGACCCAGCCTCTACTGGGTAAGATGAAGCAGTGTAGAGGATAGCTGGATGACATGGAAACTATAGTTTGGAGACCTTGGATTGCCATCAAGCCATGGGATGCTCAAAGAGAGCTCTCACATATGTTTGTATCATGTTCACTGATTGGATGAAGTGTCACCATCATCAAGAGATTCCTTGTTACATGTGTCTTGTGCTAGTTTGGTAGGCAATAGGACATATCACAGGAGTACTGCCCCTACATCTGCTTCTCCAATGAGGAGAAGAAGGGGTGGCACATGAGACTGGATCTAGGGTGGTGTACAATAGGCACACATTCCAATAGTGTGATGGGATTATATGGTGGGTGTCACCAATGCAGGGGTGACACCTGCATACAGGGATCAGTTGATTGCATGTCCACATCTGAGATTCATAGATCCTCTTGGCATGGGAGCACAGTAGCAGCCTGTACAGTAGCAATAGGTACCAGATCAGTAGCGACCAGCCCAATAGCCACCAGCCTAGTAGCCTACATAGTAGCAGGTTGCACAATAGGGACAATAGTAGCAGAGAGTGTTGAGACCTCGAGCAAGATAGATTAGCATCCCTGCTAGGATGATGGGCTCAGATGCAGGAGCTGGGAGTAGTGGGGCCCAGTAGAGGTCCACCAGGCAGCGGACAGGTGATACGTCACAACAAGCACCACCAAATGATGATACTGATATGCCTAACATTCTAGCAGGAGTAGGTACATCACAGCTATAGGAGGCTCTTAGGAAGAGCCATGAGAGGGTACGATAGGTCCAGCGGGAGTGCGATGACTACCACACTTGAGTCATTAGGGAGGAGACCCAAGTAGCTGATAGGGATGCAGAGATCAGACAACTATGGGAGGAGCTAGCACGATCATGGATTGAGACCAGATATGAGGCTGCTCAGGTAGCATATTACTATGCAGCTTACTACAGGGTCATTCCAGATCTGTCAGAGCAGGTACCACCTTTTGCTAATTATGTTGGAGCTCTGCAGGTGTAATACCCCAAAAATGGGCTATAAGTTCATTAATCTCCTACATCTTCAATTCAAATGAAATCGACATCAAAGTCCTAATCTAAGGCACATCTAAACATCATCGAATCATAATTGATTATCTTAAATTCTACATCGGGGAATATTCCTAGTAATATTCCTAATCATCATAATTATCTTTAATTTTATAATTATTTGGCAATAAATCACATTTATCCTAAAATTTGATTAATTAAATATTTTGCATATTTAATTAATTAGATTTAATATTTGCCACTTAATTGTTTAATTAAATTTAAGTATATCTATTATTAATTATATTATTTAATTTTGACAATAAATCAAAATTCCTATGAATAATTGATTAAATTCTTATTTAATTAATTAAAGCATGTTGTCATTATTTAATAATATAATTTTTAATAAAAGTTTGGTAAAATAGTTAATTAACCCATAAATTAATTATTTTATTTCAAAAAGCAGTTAAGTTGAGAATAAATCACTTTATTTATTTATTAAATCATAATTATCCATGTGCACATTCAAGGACTAGTTAAACTCAAAATTGGAAAATCAATGCAAGTTGTTAGCTTTTTGAAACTCAACATCTTTTCGAGTTTTAAAGTTGATCTAAACTTCTAATTCAAGTTGAACTGTGCTTTTGCATGATTTTTGTGACTTAATTATCTTTATTTAAAAATAACTCAAAAATCAAGTTGAGTTATTTGAGTGATTTATGGCTTTTTCTCATGCACCTCCAAAGCGGTGGATTTCTATAAAAACAAGCCTCAGCTCATCTCAAAATCATCTCATATTTTGCACAATCACGCTGGAGAATTGGAATTGAAGAATCAAAGCTCTTGTGAATCGACATCTTTGTGAGATCAATCTTATTTTTGCATTCATAGCATATCAGTTTTCAATAGCATTCATAGCTATCAGTTTATCATTCTTATTGCATAGAAAATATCAAAAATATAGATTAATTGCATTCAATTTCATATCCATCTTTTTGCATTCAAATCCTTCATTTAGGTGTCGTCTAGGTCATTGATCTCGATTACAATCTGAGAACATTAATCTCGCACCTACTAGAAGGCAGTAAATCACTTGGTTAGATAGATTTCAATTTTGCACGATTTTGATTATAGCTAACCTCTAATGTTTTCCTGAGTGTTGTGTCTACAGATCAGGTACAATTTTCACACACACATTTTTGGCGCCCACCGTGGGGCCCTGAAATGGGCTTACCTTGATTTCTATCAATCTTCTATCATTTCTCTATCAGAATTCCCTTGCTCTTGCCCGTTCTGGTGGTATTCTCAGTAGGATGTTATTTTTTGTTTCTTTTTTGCCTGCAAAAAAGAATTTTTTTTTTTTTGGGCACTTTTTCTATCAAAGCTGTCCGTACAGTGCGATTTTTAATTTCGGTCCGTACATCTATCATACGAGTTTTGGCATCAGGATTCGACTGTCGTATGGTAAGAGACCCACTATCGTACGAGTTTTGGCATCAGGATTCAATTGTCGTATGGTAAGAGACCCACTGTTGTACGAGCTTTTTTAGATTGTCGTTTCATCAGACACCCAGTGTCGTATGGTAAGAGACCCACTATCATATGAGTTTCGGTATCAGGATTTGACTGTCGTATGGTAAGATACCCACTGTCGTATGAGTTTCAGCATTAGGATTTAATTGTCGTATGGTAAGATACCCAGTGTCGTACGAGTTTCTGGACTGTCGTCTGGGAGCATACCCACTATCATACGAGTTTTGGTACTAGATTTCAATTGTCATTTCATTTTTGCAGACAGTTTGTCAGATTTGATTTTTGGATTTTGATTGACAGCTAACCCTAACAATTGAAATTTACTATTTCTGATTGATTTTCTACTAGTTTTGATTGGGAAAAGTGCAAGAATTGCTAAAAATCAGGTAAAATCTACTAAGCGCGTTGCGAGGATCACCAGGTATTCTCCTTGTTCTAAAAATATTTCAATTTGGACTTAAAATAAATCTCTCTCGTGTCAAGCTTGTGTGCATCTTTTCATGCTTTTGATCTATTTCTACACACTTGCATAATTTGATACTAGGTTGTGATCCCTTAAGGATTCATTAAGTAGTCTTATAATACTTGTGATTGATCTTGATTGCTATCTTGGGTTATTAGACTCGCTAATCCACTGGCCCCTCATTTCCGCCCCGTGGTTGCAATCTCAGCGCCATAAAGGGGAGGGGTCAACAGGACAGAAGCGTTAAATGTTCCACTTGGCAACCCTTTTGTGCTTTTAGGAACTCACTTGTTTTCTAAGTTGGGGACTCATTTTTAGCTTGTGTGAGGTGTTAAGTGTTCCACTTTGTGGACTCATCTCATATTCGCTTTAAGTGTTAAGTGTTCCTCTTTCTACTTTTTGGATGCTTTTGGTAGATTTACTTTCGGAACATATATCTATGCTCACATAGTAATTAGGCCCTATGAACACTATTCAAGATTCTTGAGAGATTGGATTCCTAGCGAAATCTTTCTTGACGACAGAATCCTTGTAGGTAGGGAGGATACTTAGTGCGTTTCACATTCAACCTGGTTAGTGCGTCTTCTCTTATTGATTGACACATTCTCTCTCTGGAGAGGTTGATAGATCACGTAAAGTTGATATCATGAGCTTTGGTGAATCAAAATTGGTTAGTGCGTCTTCTCTTATTGATTGATACATTCTCTCCCCGGAGAGGTTGATAGATCATGTGGAGTTGATATCACAGACCTTGGTGGAACATAACTTTGTCTTAGCATGTCGGATTAATCTGCTTGCTTTGTTTGGGTTAAAAGTGAAGAGGTGTCAAAAACCTTGAATTTGGAGCCAAGTCCCCTTGTGGTATACTATTGTGAGTCATCTTTAGAGAGGGTTAACCGTAGCAGACAATCCCTTCACAGGGCAAACTGCATTGACGGAACCTCAAGCGATAATAGCCATTTTCACCATGGTAGTGATAGTCGCTATATAAATGTCCTTGTGGAAGAAATCTCCATGGGTATGGTTCATTGTTGGGTTGTTAGATATCCCTAGCAGCTCTTGAAGATTAAGTTCTCAGACTGTGTCAAAACCCTGGTGCGCCGAGATTGGAGTTCACCCCTTTGAATCATAAAAGTTGCAGAGTCAAACCATTACTAAAAACCCTAGAGAGGCCAATTTTTCATTCTTAGGTATATGTGTGTTATTGCAAAACTTTTTAGAACATACACAATTAGTATTCTCAGGGATTAGCACAATTTGGTCACTTGATTGTTCATGCACAAGGTTGCTTTTGCCCTTGTTCATTATTTTCAGACGTGCTTGGAATCACTTGCTTACTATTCTGCGTGCTTATTTATCTACTTGGCTATTAAAAATGATCAAATATGGTATAACCTTCAAAATCTGGACAGTACAATTTGCAAACAATCCAAAACTGAAGACCTTAAATTTTGCAAAAATTGACGTAAAATTTTTTTTTTGAGTCAAAAGTCATTTCAAGAAGTCAAAAGTTGTACGAGTTTTGTCAAGTGTCATTTCAGTATTTCCCATCTGTCATATGATTGAGAACCCAGTGTCATGCGAGTTTTCAAACCAGCAAATTCAAGAAAGTCAAAACCCTGTTAGCAAGTATCGTACGAGTTTTGTCAACTATCATTTCATTGCTTCCCAACTATCGTACGAGTTTAGCAATTGTCATTTCATAGACTACCCAGTGTCGTACGAGTCTGCAGAGTGTCGTTTGGAAAAATTTGAGAGAGTTGTCAGAAATTGTCAGAATTGCCAGATACTTAGCCTTTTTAGCATATTTCCTGAATCTGTCATACCAATCATTGTGTCAAGAACAAATCAGTAGCTATTGAAAATCAGTACACATGTCTCAAAGAATCAGTACACATGAGGAAGAAATTTAGATCACCGCTATGATGAAGCAGCTGCAAGCTCTGCAAGTCCAGCTTGACAAACTTGAGAAAGAAAAGGAACCTCTATACTCTTTTCCATTTGATAAAGACTTGTACATGTCACTATGCCCCCGGAAAAAATTTGAGCAATATGCTACCTCTTCCACAAAGAGTGACACATCTAGCTTTGGAGACTATGATGACTATGATGATAGACAATGTAATGATACCTATGACACCTCTATTCCTAAGAGTCCTCCTCATCATTCATTCCTGCTTACTACAAATGGGCCGTCACATTGGATAGATCATGATGGTGATCCATATGATTTTGATTTTGAAAGAGACTTTGATGGCTTTTGTGGACAATACCTTGATGATGATCCATCTACTACTACTAAGGACTATAAAATACATCGTGCTAGCTTGAAATGTCAATACTATAAGGATCTCTCCTCTAAGAACTCTCCAGCTGAAAATAAAGATTACACTCTCAAGCAAGATCATGTTAATGCTGAACCTTTGTCTGGTGATGGTTCCCTTCCATCCCCTACTTCCTCCAATACCTGTACATTTCTTAAAGCTTTCAAGTCTTTCAAATCTTTCACAGAACCTTCATTCGACACAAGCCCTGATACTTTTCATGTGGTTCCCTATAGTTATCCTCCAGGGCTACCTCTTAAAGAAACTCAAGCTATCCTTCACTTGGCTGCAAATACTTTTAATGATGATAAACCTAAAGAGCCTAAGCCTTCATATGCTATAATCCCTACTTTAGCTAGTCCTCCACCATCTCTTCCAAAGTCATCCATACAATCCCAACATGCTTCCTTGTCCTTAGAAGTGGCTCCATGTCAAGAGGACTCTAAAAATGATGAAGAAAAGAACATAAAGAAAGATCAAGATCAAGAACCCTCCATGTCATCCACTCCTTTTCATGATGTCTCTTATCTGCCTCAGGGTTCTTTTGATCCTGTACCCCCTTTTTCATGCATTCCACCATGTCTTAAGTCTTCGCCTAAGCAAGATCAAGCTACTACTTACACTGTTGAGCTTATTGATAATCAAAATAACCTTACTATGCTTGCGCTTTCCAAAGATGATACTTCCATTAAGGTTGGTAAAAATGGTGTTCCTTCCAATGTTAAGCCTATTGAAAAACAAGAGAAAAATTATGCGCTTATGCTATCCGAAGATCCTTGTCAAGATCAAAGTCTTTCATCTTCTTGTTCTACCACTCCATGTTCATTTCCACTTTCTACTATTCCTAAGTCTTTGCAAGCTTTAAACAATCCTATCAAAGAAGGTGCTCATATTCAAGATGTCCATGATTCTATTGAAAATTTTAATGTTCACTCTAAAGATGCTGATATCCTTGGTTGTCATATAGATGTTGATGAACTTATTGATTATCCTTTTGCATCTTCCACTTCCATCCTTGGACCTCTTCCACCACTACCAAGGACTTCACGTCTTCTTTCCATATTGGGTCCTTATGTCCCTTCACTTTCCCCTCCTAACTCTCCTAATTCACCATCCATCTTGGGTCCTTACATACCTCCATCTCCCATCTTTCCTCAAGATCAACATAAATGCATACCCTTGAATCCTTTTCATCCACCCACCCATCTAAACCAGTCATATCCTCCCTCTTCTACAAATCCCAAGTCTTTTGGAAGTAACTTGAATGTTCAATACAAGAAAAAGAAGCAATACAAGAATCCATCAAAAAGAGAAGATCACCATGTCTCCTCTAAACGACATGGAGGCATAAAGTCAAAAGAGATATCTAAAAAAAAAATTACAAGACAAGTATGGGTTCCAAAATTCATCATTGAAGATATTATCTCTAAATCATCAAAAGGAAATAAAAAGCCTATGGCTATATGGATTCCAAAGTCTCTCTTGAAAGAGTCTGGTGTTGAGCAAAAAGTGAAATTGACATTCAAGCTTCCAAAGGCTTCCACTTCATCTCCCTCCAAAAATATTCTTCCATTCTATGTGCCTAAACCACAACCTCTGCTATCCATTCACCATATTCCTTCACGTATTCCCTCATTCACATGTCCTCCACCCTCTCACCACCCTTCAAGGTATGTGTTGATGTTGAGCTTGCCTTCCTTTCCATCTACCCTTTCACAATCTTTCCATGCATTATCCTTCTACCTTCTATCATTTTTCCTCATTTGCCTATTCCTCCTATCTTCCATCCTCACTCGCTTTACATAAAACCCTATCCTCCATTTTCCTCCTCCATATTCCTTTCCCTATCAGTATCTTTGAGCATATCATTTTGAATCCTTGGCATATCATGGTTTATCTTTTCAAGGAGCACTATCTAAAAATCTTGCCTTCTTCCAAAAATTTAAAAAAAAAAAGAAAAAAAAATTAAAAATGTGCCTTGGTGAAAACTTGGAAACAGGCACCTTGGTAGCAAAAGTAAAGAGAAATAAATTCATCCTATGGTGAAAACCACTCCCTTGTGGCACCTTGGATAAGTACCATGATGAAAACTTGGCAATCAGGCATCATGCGTAGTTCTTCTACATATTTCATCCATTCCATCTTCTCTCTTTGATCTTGACAATGTTGATCTATACACGAACATTTGGCTATTTTGTGAGCTATCTTATGATGATCTTGCTTTCATTCCTTCCATGTTTAGCCTTCATATCCATTTTCCTCCATTCATTCTAGCCTTTCACTATCATTTTCCCTTTGGTCTTGATCTAATAAGAAAAGAAAGAAAGAGTAAAACATAGTGCTATGAAGCCTCTTGACATGTCTACTCTTTTGGACTACATCCTTTCCTTCTTTGGCATTATGCTTTTGTGACTTATCCTATGCTATCCTTTCATTGCTTGTCCAAATGTGCTTTACATGACAATTTTTCCCTAGCTTGGATATTCTTGAGGAGTTTTCCCTTGAGGATTTCTTCCCTTCATTCTCCTTCATTCTCTTGTCTTCCAACTCTTCCACCAGCTTGCCAATCCCTCTTGTTCTCCACCTTGCTAGACATTGGGACTGCATGATATGATCTTGCTTGGGAGTTTGCAATAGAAAAATATGCTATCAAGTATACCCAATATCAGAACCAGTATCAGAACCAGTATCAGAACTAGTATCAGAACAAGTATCAGAACCAGTATCAGCACAAGTATCAGAAAAAGCATCTCATGATTAATCTAGCTCTATGGGCCTACAAAACAAGTATCAGAACACCTACAAGGGCTACACCTTTCGCTTTAGTTTATGGGTCTGAAGCGCTACTGCCTATTGAGGTTGAAATCCCATCACTCAGAATCAGAATGCATGGACTTGTCATTGATGAAGACTATAGAGTGTCTAGGTTACAAGAACTTGAATTACTAGATGAGCGCAGACAAGCAGCGTATGATCATCTCAGAGTGTATTAGAAAAGAATGTCTAGAGGCTACAACAAGAAAGTCAGACACAGAGAATTTCAGGTTGGTGAACTAGTGTTGAGAGAAAATCCTAAAAATCAATCACATTGAGAACGCAAGGGGAAGTTCAAACCCAATTGGCTGGGTCCCTTTGTTATCACTGCTACTTTTGGCTCTGGTGCCTATCAACTCTCAATGATTGAAGGAGAAAAGCTCTGAGAACCAATCAACATTCTCTATCTGAAGAAATTCTATGCCTAAGGCATTCAGTCTATGGTTAAATATCCTGAAAAAAATCCTAAAAATTGGAAAAAGTCCTAAAAAAATGAACATCTTGGTGAAAACCTAGCAATAGGCACCTTGATGATTCACAAAAAAATAAAAAAATATCAAAAATTCAAAAAAATCAAAAAATATCAAAAGTACAAAAAAATTGAAAAAATGAAAAATACAAAACATGAAAAAAAAGAAAAAGTGCCTTGGTGAAAACCTGGAAACAGGCGCCTTGGTAGCAAAAATAGAATCTCTGCCAAGATGGTGAAAACCCAGCAAATGGGCACCACTTGTTCAAAATGCTCCATCTATCAGCACAATCTTGGTCTTTCCTAGCTTTCAGTCTTGCTTTAGTTTGTACATATCTCCCAGTTTGTTTCTGCATTTCCAGTTTTCAATAAGTCGGTCTGTACACCAATCAGCTCAAGCATCTGTATCCTATCAATGTTTAACACTTGGGGGCAATCAATGTCATATCCTATGGTCTCCCATGTATCTTAGATGGATCATATCTAGTCATAGTCCTTTGAAGCTTCATGTGAGTCAGTCAGTCTGTCTTGTCTCCAGAAAGGATTTTGCATCTACAACAACGCAATCAAACATCAAAACAAACTAAAAACAATCTATGCTTCGTGCTTTTATCTCCTTGTATGCTTACTGATTCGCATTGAGATTTTTGCATATTGTGTCCCTTCGAGCTCCTCAATAATGTCCTTTATAGGATTTAGAGAGTGATGACTGGGGGCATAATCTTTTCTTTGTCTTCTGCTTGTATGTGAAAATCTAACAACTTTGGAAATTCCAGATTGAAATGGTGTCCGACTATAAGACCCTCTATCTTGAATTGGATGGCCATGCGTACCTCGACCATTGATACCTAGAAAATTCAAGGAAGTTTGATCTAACTATTGTCTTTTTGAAGTGAATTCTTTCTCCTACTGTGAAACGCGATCTTGCCTAAGGATGTGAATGATAAAGGGTCACTACAGGTAATTCACATTGGATTTAGAATGATCTCTTGACTGTTTGATGTGTTTGCAACGCAAAGCATACTCAGGTCATCATTACGTTTATGTTTTGATGCTTATACAAATTGCTATATCAAAATGGACATGATATTCAGGTCATCCTGGTGTTTATGCCTTGGTGCTTATATCTAATCTGACATTCTGAAAATAAAATCAATATTCATATATCCATGGTTGTTGACCAGTGGGTGTTGTATTAATTCTTTCGCATACAAATCGATATTCATATGTCTATGGTTTCATGGCTAGTGGGCATTGTATTGATTTATCCGGTTACCTAAAAGTTCAATGATGATAACAAATCGACATATGATTAGTGAGTAGGTCCTAGGTCTTAGGTTGCATTTCATTTTGCATGTCTCTTTGCATTTTTCATCTTTGCATGATCTCACAATGATTAAACGAACTTCAATGCTTAAATGATTCTTCAAATCGCATCTTCAAGTCTAACAAGAGTTGAATCTCACACGAAGGTTCCTCCAATGAAACAGTAAGTAGAATCCTTTTTCGGGATCAAAATTCAAATCTGAGATCATTCATATTATTAACTACTTGCATAATCGACCTTCTATCATCACAAAAATCCAGTATACAACTTAACTGATTATTTAACATCAAACTATCAAAATTTCAACTTGGTCAACCCTGGTCAACTCATGGTCAAACCTAGTCAAACTTGGTCTCCAAGACCTCTAAACGATGCAGAATGCATTCACCAGATGTGTTTAACCACTTCTCAAATCAATTAACATGCTTCTAAACTCTCAACACTGACTTTTCTTGTCAGATTTCAATTTTAATCCCGAAGGGGGCATGGTATTGCATATCATTCAAAGTCTGTAATCAAATTGGAAATCAATATCTTTCATTAGTAATCAAGACAATAATCACGTCTAGTTACTGATTCATCAAAAAGACCTCATCGCTCGGGGCAAATCTACCATCACTTGGGGCATATCAGATTCATCAAGATCCATATCAATCTGGTATTCTCCTAATCTTGTAAACTATATCAGTTTTTGCACCCATCGGTTCATCAGTGTTCTTCCCTTGGTTCTTTGGCAACTGAAGGATTTGGATGTGATACCTGCTAGTTCTGCTAAGAACGGGTCACTCACTTCTTTGCAATCCTAAGGTTTGGAATCAGGTGTTTTGACACTTTTTCGCAATCTGCGATTCATCGCTGCTATAGTGAACATTATCTTTGGTCATTCAGGACCTATTATCTTCATATCAAATCAATATCAATCAGCTTCTGTCTCATATCAATTATCAATTTCGCATCAGTTTCATATCTCTATCAAACACAAACTTTCTTTGAACCACTGCGCTTCGCACAGTAATTCAAAGAGGGGCAAAATGTAATACCCCAAAAATGGGCTATAAGTTCATTAATCTCCTACATCTTCAATTCGAATGAAATCAAGATCAAAGTCCTAATCTAAGGCACATCTAAACATCATCGAATCATAATTGATTATCTTAAATTTTACATCGGGGAATATTCCTAGTAATATTCCTAATCATCATAATTATCTTTAATTTTATAATTATTTGGCAATAAATCACATTTATCCTAAAATTTGATTAATTAAATATTTTGCATATTTAATTAATTAGATTTAATATTTGCCACTTAATTGTTTAATTAAATTTAAGTATATCTATTATTAATTGTATTATTTAATTTTGACAATAAATCAAAATTCCTATGAATAATTGATTAAATTCTTATTTAATTAATTAAAGCATGTTGTCATTATTTAATAATATAATTTTTAATAAAAGTTTGGTAAAATAGTTAATTAACCCATAAATTAATTATTTTATTTCAAAAAGTAGTTAAGTTGAGAATAAATCACTTTATTTATTTATTAAATCATAATTATCCATGTGCACATTCAAGGACCAGTTAAACTCAAAATTGAAAAATCAATGCAAGTTGTTAGCTTTTTGAAACTCAACATCTTTTCGAGTTTTAAAGTTAATCTAAACTTCTAATTCAAGTTGAACTGTGCTTTTGCATAATTTTTGTGACTTAATTATCTTTATTTAAAAATAACTCAAAAATCAAGTTGAGTTATTTGAGTGATTTATGGCTTTTTCTCATGCACCTCCAAAGCCTTGGATTTCTATAAAAACAAGCCTTAGCTCATCTCAAAATCATCTCATATTTTGCACAATCACGCTGGAGAATTGGAATTGAAGAATCAAAGCTCTTGCGAATCGACATCTTTGTGAGATCAATCTTATTTTTGCATTCATAGCATATCAATTTTCAATAGCATTCATAGCATATCAGTTTATCATTCTTATTGCATAGAAAATATCAAAAATATAGATTAATTGCATTCAATTTCATAGCCATCTTTTTGCATTCAAATCCTTCATTTAGGTGTCATCTAGGTCACTGATCTCGATTACAATCTGAGAACATTAATCTCGCACCTACTAGAAGGCAGTAAATCGCTTGGTTAGATAGATTTCAATTTTGCATGATTTTGATTATAGCTAACCTCTAATGTTTTACTGAGTGTTGTGTCTACAGATCAGGTACAATTTTCACACACACAACAGGCACCTCCACCAGCACCTCCATAGGCACCACCATAGGCACCACCACAGGCACCACAATAGGCACCACATGCACCATAGGCACCTCGTCAGCATGCACCTCCACAACGGCCAATGCCCCTTCCCCAGAGACCATTGCCACCACCTCCTCCAGGTGGTGCAAGACCTAGTTAGCACACTTGATATACTTGTACATTGTAGCCCTGTTAGTCCATTTTCCTGTCAATGCAAAATCTTATGAAAATGGCCTATTCCTTGCAAAGTTTTTGTTAAGTATCCTATCATGCCTGCAAGCACAGTTTTGTCTTGCGAAGTAGATCCACTTGGTTTTATGGTGTGTGCCCTTAACCCTGTGTTCTTCATATAGTCACCATGCTCTAGTCCAGATCGCACCTCCTAAATCGCAAAAACCTAGGGGAGTTATTAAAGTTTTAAGGTCTGTAAGAAATAATTTCAGAATCTGCCTAAGTGTCGAAGACCCACAATGTTTTTGAAAATCCATGATGTTTTCAGTCTGTGTGAAAAACTTCATTATTTTTGACCTTATGCCTTCCCGCTTTTGTGCACTTGTCTTCTAGCATTGAAAACTCTATGTGTTTTTAGTCTTTCGCTGTGTCAAAAACTTTATGTGTTTTTGACCCCAATCTTAACTGTGCAAGTGCGATCGGTTGGTGGGACCTTTTCCTTGTCAAGGGGTTAAAATTTAGTAAGATCTCATGGTTGTTGTTATACCGCTAGGGAAAGCTGCTCATTTTTTTAAGATCATGGTATAGCGACAATCGTCGATCTTCTTCAACGATGCAATGGATCGTGGGACCGCTGTCAGAGGATGCTGAGGTGGTAGAGTTCTATTGGATGCAGAGCGGTGATGTGGTGAAGTTGCTAGTCACGGGCCTGATTGTCAGATCCCTTTGATCTTGCGGCTATTGCATGACCACAAGGAATATTATTTCCCCTTGCGATCATGCGACAACTATCTGATCTTCCAGTGATTCAAAAGGGCAACAGTGCGGTGGATCCGGTTGTCAGTTTGTTGTGACATGTGCACTTTTCATTGGTCGGGGAGTAGTGACTTGTTTTTTTTGTCAATGGGGCTGAGGGTTGCAGTGTTTAAAGGGGTCCAGTTGATTGGTCTCCATGATGAGGTTGTTCTTGATTGGCCAGCGGGTGACAAGGTGGTAGTCTTGTGGCCTTGTCGCATGATCGCAAGGGCCATCTTTTGGCCATGCAATCATGCGACCATTGTTTGGATGTCGCGGTTGCAGAGTTAAGGCGGGTCCACGGTGCCAGTGCTGTCAAGGTGTTCTTTTTCGATTGGTTGTTGACTACTGACTCAACCGATGACTTTTCAAGGGGCCCGTGATTGTTATGAATTAAATGTGACCGCCTGATTTGCTGGGAAAAGAAAGAGATCGACGACCGCATTTTAAATTTTGCCAATTAGCTGTTGGATTTTTTAATTTCAAACTTGCTGAGGGTTTCTTGTGACCAAAAGGACTAAAATTAAATGCTTTCCTGGCAGATTTTCTTGCTGGTTTGATGGTGGTAGGTGTTGCGATCTGGCCCGAGGGTCTATGTGGTTGGCTGCATGATGATTTTGTACCTGGTGGAGTTTGTTTTTGAGCTTGAGAAGTTGTTTTCCAGTGGCCAATTTGACTAGTTTTCATGGCTATCCCTAGTGTCCTGTACTGAGCTAGCAGATTTTCATGATTGCAGATCTGCTTGAGATTTGTTTCCTCTAGGTTGCTTGGTTTCCAACCCCTGCAATAAGTTTTTGACCATTTCCAATTGGTATGGCAGTTGTAACCCTAACCCTAGCTGTCTGTAGCTTGTTGCAACCTATTTTGGGTTTCCAAGGCAGCTAGTGGTATAAGTTGTAGCTTTTCTGACTTAGAAGGGGTTCAAATTTTAACCAGTTCCAAGGGTTTTGATTTTGATTAGTTCCAGTGTGAAGTAGTAAAATTCTGTCACATTGTAGGAGGCTGAATATAATTTCTTTGCATCTTTTGCAGGTTATTGAAGTGGTTGCCTCATCTCTGGTATAGACATGTACATGATTCATCATACTTAATATTATTGTTTCAAGCTTTCAAGTCTCTCCTTGGTGTTAGTCTTATGAGTTTTAGATTTTCTGGTCCATTGCATAAGGTTACCTTTGCATATGTTCTAGTCTTTAGTTCTTGATCTAGGATCAAGTGAAAAATACTTTGGATAGGGCATAGATTCATTAGATTTGTCTACAGAAGGATCTTATAAGTAGTGGATGGGCTGGAATAGTTGTATTTATGGCTTTGAGTCTTTGACAGTAGTTGGTTCATGTTCTATATTTGTTTTTGAGTGCTGCCCAATGGATAATGGCACTGATCAAGGACTAGTATATTCAGCTGAGTCCAATGCTTGATGGTTTTTGGCTATTTCCTGCATCTTTGAATATCAACACCATTTCAAGTCTTTTTCATTATTTGGTTGATAGTAGTAATACCCTTCACAAGACCATTTTACCTTGCATAGTAGAGTTGATTCAATGAATACCTAGTTAGTATTTAGTAATCCTTTACTGTAATCTGCTATATGAATCCAGAAGTATAAGGTGTGTAGTGAGCTGAGTCTTATCTAGATTAGGTGTACCCACCTTAGTTTTGCAGAGCCAGAAGCAAAAGAGGGCATATTAAGACCCTATAGTTGGTCCAGTTGCCTTGCAAAGCTCTCATACTTGGAATTAACCACTCCTAACATTAGTCTCAAGGCATATTGGTAGCCCTAAGTGGCGTAAGCATTTTTGAATACCAACAAGCCCATTTTTGATATTGTGCTCGAGTAGCACCTTCTCTTTTGTATATGACATTGTTCAATATATATATATATATATATATATATATATATATATATATATATATATATATATATATATATATATATATATATATATGAGATCGAAAGTTTGATATCATTGTACTTGTTGTTATATTGCTTTGATATTAATGTTTATGAGATATTTTCATATACTTAGATGTATGGATAGAAATGTATGAAATGCACATGTTTCCTTTTATGAATATGAATATGCACATGGTCATTTTTATGATGATGTAGTGATAGATGGATAAAATGTATGCATATGTGTAATGTATGATTTGAGTTATGCTTATAGTTGATGCACATGTAAATGAATATGCAAATGAATTTATGGATGAAAATGGAAATGAAATGAAAATGAAATGGATATGTAATGTATATGGTACTAATCATCTCATGCATGGTTGTTGCAATATATGACAGGTACTAATCAAAAAGATTACGTTTCAAAGATCAAGAGCGAGGACTGGACACTTGTGCAACCAAGATGGAACCGAGACAAAAGAATGAGAACCTTTGATGAATAGAAAGCAATCAAGAGAGTAACAAGATATCATCTCAAATCCAAGCTTAGCATGAACATGCAAGCCTAAGCTAAATGCAAGCCTAGAATGAAAATGCAAGCCCTAGGACTTGGTTGTTGGACTCACCATATTTATCATCATCGAGTTCATTTAAGCACGAGATGATCACAAGATGTCATACAATCCTCACTAACATTGCAATTATGAGAATATGAATATGACATAAGTCTTAGATTTGTCAGAATGAGGTGTAAGCATTAAGGCACAAGAAGCTAGAATAACCTGAACACCTATTCCTTTTGATTTAGCAAGTTAACATAAGCATCAAAGCATGATTGCTAGAATGACCTAAATGTTGCTTGTGAACAAACACACCAGACACGTGAGAGTTCCTTCTTTTGCTAAAGAGTGCTCACAGTGACCCTTACATTCACTTAGCAGGACGAGTGTTAGCAATTTTTCTTATGGCAGAAAGAAGTCACTCAAAACAGACAAGGAGAAGAACCAACCTCACCAAAGCATCCATATAAAAGGAGTCGAGGTACACATGGCCATCCAATACAAGATGAAGCCTCTTATAGATAGAAGCCCCTCTTAGATAGATTCTTTGGATCATTGGAACTAAACCAGCAAATAGAAAGCAAAATAAAGATCATGCCCCCAGTCTTCATGTTTCTCAGTCAAGAAAGACGTCTTAGATTCACTCGAGGAGAAATGATAAAGCAAAAAAACAAACAAGCAAAGGAAAATATCAGCATGCTTCAAAGGAACACAAAATCAATTTTTAGTTTCAATTTACATTTGTGTTCAAGCGGATTGAAGTCAAATCAAAAGCGTACAACATTTGAAGTCTCAATGGGATAGCGATAGCACACAGACATAGTGAGAACCATTGGTGACCTTTGTGAGAGACAAAGTCTCAAGAAGATATCAGAGCGTGAACCAAGTATCAGTAGGTGAATGTAGTGAGAACCACTGGTGACCAATACAAGGAAGATTCTCAAAAGAGAGAATAAAACATGAGCGAAACATCAGCAGGCAGACGTAGTGAGAACCACTGGTGACTGATGTAAGGAAGAGATCCCAAAAGAGAGAGGTTTGAATGAGAGCCAAGTATCAGTAGGTAGGCATAGTGAGAACCATTGGCAACTGATACATGAGAGATCCTCAAAGAGAGAAATCTCAAAAGTAGCTAGGCATCAACAGGCAGATGCAGCGAGAATCGCTGGTGATTGATGCACAAACAAAACTTCCAAAAGTGATAGGACAGTGCCCCCTAGATTAGGAAGGTGCCCCCAAGTATGAACCAGTTCTAATCCATGAAGAGTCAAGGAAAATCTCAAAGACAACTGAAGGCAAGTGCATGAGCTAGCAAACTAAAGCAGGAAATGAACTAAAAGTAGGAAACAAAATAAAGCAGGAATGCAAAGAGACTAAAGCAGGAAATTAAGAGCCAAGCGATGCTGAGATGAGATGTAGCTTCAGGAAACAAGAGGTGCCTATTTACTAGGTTTTCACCATCTTGGCAGAGATTCTATTTTTGCTACCATGATGCCTATTCACTAGGTTTTCATCAGTAGCACATTTTCTTCTTTTTCAATTTTTTTTTTTTGTATTTTTCTCTTTTTTTGTATTTTTGAATATTTCATTTTTTTTGTATTTTTGAATATTTCATTTTTTTTGTATTTTTTTTATTATTATCAAGGCACCTGTTTACCAGGTTTTCACCAAGATAATAGATACATCAAAGGGCCTATTTGCCAGGTTTTCACTAAGATGATCATTTTTTCAGGACATTTTGCAATTTTTAGGATTTTTTTCAATATATCATTTTTTTGGATTTTTTCAGGACCAATAAATATGTACATAGGCATGCTGAGAATGTCTCAACTATAGAACTTCTTTAGATGAAGAGCATTGATAGGCTCTTTGAGTTTCTCTCCTTCAGTGGTGGAGAGTCGATAAGTGCCAGACCCAAATGCTGCAGTAATGACATATGGACCAAGCCAGTTTGGTTCAAATTTCCCTTTTTGGACTTGCTGCTACTGATTTTTGGGGTTCTCCCTCAGGACAAGATCACCCACTTAGAATTCTCTTTGTCTGACTTTCCTATTGTAGGCTTTAGACATCCTCTTTTGGTATGCTCTCAGATGATCAAATGCCACCTTTTGACGTTCATCAAGTAACTCAAGCTCTTGAACCTTGATATTATTTTTTCTTCATCAGTGATGAGGCCCCTCAGAGAGGTTCACAATGTCAAAATCTCAACCTCAATAGGTAATACTACCTCTACTCCATAAACCAAGGCAAAGGGAGTGGCCCCCATTGGTGTTCGAATACTTGTTCTGTAGGCCCACAAAGCTGGATTAATCTAGAGATGCTAATCTCTACCAGATTTATGAACTGTTTAGTGCAATATTTTCAAAATTGTCTTATTAGAAGCCTCTACTTGTCCATTACCCTGAGGGTAATAGATAGATGAACAATGCTGAATAATTCTGAATTTAGTGCATAAGTCTGTCAGGTCCTTATTTTTGAATTGTCCTCCATTGTCAGTGATAATAGATGAGGGTATACTGTATCTGCAAATGATATAGTTTAGTATGAACAGAGTAATGGTCTTGCCATTAGCTACAGCTAGAGGCACTGCCTCAACCCACTTGGTAAAGTAATTAGTAGCTGTGATGATGAACTTGTGCCCTCTTGAACAAGAAGGATGTATATGACTGACCAAGTCGAAGGCCCATTGCTGAAATGGCTAGAAACTGATGAGAGGACTAAGCTCATTAGCAGGAGCATGAATTAGATTGCTGTGAAATTGGCATTGCTTGCAAGTCTTGGCATATTGAATAGCTTCTTTTTCCATGTCTGGCCAGTAATAACCATCTCTAATAAGTTTTCGGGCTAACGTCAAACCACTAGAATGAGACCCACAGATACCTTCATGTACCTCAGCTAGCACACATTTGGACTCATCGGGTTCTAAGCACCTAAGGAGGGTACCGTCTAGACCCTGTCTATACAAGTCATTTTCTATGAGGACATACCATGAAGCAGTATGAATGAGGTGATGCTTTTCATTTCAAGTATAGGTGTCTGGAATGATCTGGTCACAAAGGTAGGAAAAGATATGGTGGTAGCGAGATGAATCATGTCTAATGACTAAACAGATCATCCTGGATTTAGGAATATCATAGGTAGGGTAGTGTAATGCCTCCACCAGGAATTCGTGTCTAAAGTCATTTTCTGGCATTTGTAACATTGAAGCAAGAGTGGCCATTGCATCAGCTACTTTATTGTCTGCCCTCAAAATCTATTGGAAAGAAATGTGTGCAAAGTATTGTTTGAGATCATCCACCATCCTTTTGTAAGGTATTATCTTGTCATCTTTTGTTTGGTAGACATCGTTGACTTGATTGATGATTAAATGCAAGTATCCAAAGACTTTGAGCTCATCCACATGCCATTCAAGGGCTATCTTCATTCCATTAATGAGAGCTTCATATTCAACTATGTTGTTTATGCAGGGAAACAACATTTTATACGCTTTTGGCAATGAGTATCTTTGAGGTGTAACAAATAGAATTCCCGCACCAGATCCTTGCTGAGTGAATGATCCATCAAAGAACATGCTCCAAGATTGATGTGTGAGAAGCATGATGGATTCATCTAGGAATTCAATACTCAAAGTTTTGTGATCTTTCAAAGGAGCTTTTGCCAGTTGATCAGCAATTTCTTGTCCCTTAATAGATTTTCTTTCCACGTACTCAATGTCAAATTCACTAAGTATCATTACCCATTTCGCTAACCTACCTGTGAGGGAAGCTTTTCTTAGTAGGTACTTTAGTGGATCAATTTTTGCAATAAGCCTTGTGGTATGAGCTAGCATATAATGCTACAACTTCTAAGAAGCAAATACCACTACTAAACAAGCCTTCTCAATGATAGAATAATTCATTTCATAGGAGACCAATGTTCTGTTGATATAGTATATGGCTCTTTCTTTGTTGTTCTGATCTTCTTGAGCTAGGAGAGCACCCAAAGATGTGTTTGTTGCTCAGATGTATAGTATAAGAAACTTCCCATGAATATGAGACATCAAAATTGGCGGATTAGCAAGATACTATTTTATTTGAGTAAGTCCCTTGTCACATTCCTCATTCCATTCATAAGTCACATTCTTATGCAAAGTTTAGTAAATGGTTGTGACTTGTCAGCCAACTGTGAAATAAAATGCTAGATAGATTGTAGCCTTCCTTGTAATCCTCTTATTTGACTCATATTCTTGGGTGGAGGCATGTCCATAATAGCTTGCACCTTTTCAGGATCAACTTCTATGCCTTTAGCTAAAATGATATAACTCAAGAGTTTCCTAGAAGTAACATTAAAAGCACATTTCTTTGGATTAAGCCTGAGACTGAATTATTCCATGTAGTCAAGGATGGGACCCAAATCTATGAGATGAGTTCTTTGCTGCATGCTTTTGGCTAAAGTATCATCCACATAATCCTCCATCATTTTATGCATCATATCGTGGAAAATAGTAGTAACAACTCTCTAATATGTTGCTCCAACATTCTTAAGCCCAAAATGCATGACATTCCAAAAAAAGGTGCCCCAGGCACATGTAAAAGTGGTCTTTTCTTGATCTTCTAGCACAATTTTGATTTGATTATAGCCAAAAAATCCATCCATCAAGGAATACATCTCATATCCTACTATCATGTCAACTATCATATCAATATTAGGCAGTGGGAAGTCATCTTTTGGACATGCCTTATTTAGATCTCTGAAATCTGTACACACACGAATGGATTTGTCATGTTTAGTGACTAGAACAATGTTTGAAATCCATTCTAAATAATCAATAGTTCTTATGAAACCAGCCTTAAGAAGCTTTTCTAGCTCTGCTTTAACCAAAAGCGCTACGTGTGGATGCATTTTTCACAACTTTTTTTTAACAGGTTTGATACCTGGTGCAATGGAAAAATGATGCATGATTAGATTGGGGTCTAATCCAGGCATGTCAGAGTTGGTCCATGCAAAGTTTATTTTTTTTCTCTGAAAGAAGCTTGTGAACTCTTATTTTTCTTCAGCAGACAATGATTATGCTAGATGAATAATTTGTGGAGCAGCCTTTGTACCCAAATTGACCGGCTGTGTCTGCTCAATCAATACTGATGACCTCTCTTGAAAGTGGCTCGAAAGCATATCAAGTATCTCATCCTTGGGTGCCTCAGAGAGGTTTTCACCCTCGGATACATCTTTTATTTTTACTATTTTTAGCTCTGATACTGCCACAAAGTGGTTTTCACCATCAGAGCATCTATTTTTTCTTCTTTTAATTTTTTGACTAAGATACTTGATATCCACCTCTATCATGTTGACACTGCTTTCATTCATGGAGGAAATCATAGGTTCAATAACATGGAGGTAACAAGATAGATCATAATCATTCTGGAACATTAGGACTTCATTGGATTCGGAAGGGGAGTTCTAGTTTATCAGATCAGGATGACGGAGTGAAAGGGAAGTAGTGACTGGTTCAACTGCGTTCACAGTATAACCCTCAAAAGCACTGACAAGCAAGTCAATACCTAGAGTGATCTCATCCAAAGGAGCATTTGAATCCCTATAAGACCTTACATCAGAAGTAGAGGACATGTTAACATTAGTGGTGTCTAATTCATGTGGCCTAGCGCTAGACCCTTCACCTACTTCGAGGAGTCTTTCATACATGTGAATAGTATCTATGTCTTCATAAGTAGCATTAGACAAAGAGTTTAACTCATATTCATGTGAGTCAGTACTTGATGTGGGAATTTCATTAGTAGCATCATCAGACTCATTATTATCCCTAGTGGCATTAACAACTTGCTGAAGTTGTTCTTGTTCAAAGTACTTTTGAAAATGTGGTGGCCTATATCATTCACCTTGAAAATTAGGATCATCATTTAGTGTTTCTTTCCATTCCTCATTGTGTGTGTGAAAATTGTACCTAATCTGTAGACACAACACTTCAGTAAAACATTAGAGGTTAGCAAAAATGAAATCATGCAATGAATTGAAAGCTAAACTAACCAGATGATTTATTGCCTTCTAATAGGTGCGAGTATGATGTTGTCAGATTGTTATCCAGATCAGTGACCTTGACGACATCTAAATGAAGGATTTGAATGCAAAACTAATATAAAATATGAATGAAATTAATCTATTTTTTTGGATTTTAGATGCAATAATATGAAAAAAACTTGATATGAAATCTAATCTATATGAAATTGATCTAACAATAAAATGAAAACAAAAGTGATCTCACAAAACGTGGTTGATTCACAAAGAAGCTCCGATTCTCCAGATAGCAATTCACTAGCATAAGTTCACAAATTATGAGATGATTTATGAACAGCTGAGCCTTGATTTTATAGAAATCCAGGGCTTTGGAGGTGCATAAAAAAAAGCCATAAATCACTCAAATAACTCAGGTTGATTTTTGAGTTATTTTTAAATAAAGGATAATTTAACTCACAAAAACATGCAAAAGTAGAGTTTAACTCAAAATAAAGTTTAGCTTTAATTGATAATTGACAGTTGTCTACTTTTCTTGATTGTGCATGATTTAATTATAAATTAATTTAAAAAATAAAGTGATTTATTCTCAACTTAACTGATTTTAAAATTAAAACAATTGATTTATGGGTTAATCAATTATTAAAATCAAACTTTTATTCAAAAATAATATCATTAAATATGACAACTTGCTTTAATTAATTAAATAAGAATTTAATCAATTAATGATAGGAATTTTGATTTATTGTCAAATTTAAACGATAATACTTAGGAGTAAATACAATTAAATTCAATTAAATAATTAAGTGGCAGAATTAAATCAATTAATTAAATATTCATCATATTCAATTAATCAAATTTTAGGATAAATAGGATTTATCGTCAAATAATCATTAAATTAAAGATAATTAAGATGATTAGGAATATTACTAGGAATATTCCCCAATGTAGAATTTATGATAATCAATTAGGATTCGATGATGTTTAGATGTGCCTTAGGTTAGGACTTCGATGTCGATTTCATTCGATGTGTCGATATAGGAGCTTAATGAACTTATAGCCCATTTTTGGAGTATTACACTCATATGTGAATTGGTACACTGAAGAAGTTTTATCAGAATCATTATCAGTATCAGTATCTGTCTCTACCATATGAACAGGCATGATAGGCTCATCAGGTTCAGCAAAGAGTGCCGCAAGATCTGGAGGAATAGGATATGGAAATGTATCTTCATTAGAGCTAGCCTCTAGATTCACTTCTGGAGTGGCATCTTCAATTTCTTGTTCAGGTTCAGGTTCAGGCTCAGGATCTGACACAAATTTCTTGGTCCCCAAATGAAAGGGAGTCTTTTTGAAGCCTTAGCCACTAGTATCTTTTGTGCGGCGGCCTGTAGCTTCAATGGGTTTTAGTAAGCCATTATCATTTTTCCCTATATGACCACTCCCCTTATAACCAAAGTGCTTCATGATCTTGAAGGCCTCACTGTTGTAATACCCTAAAATTGGCACCTATTAAATTCAATGAATTTTGGTGCATTTTCTTCAATTTTACATCTCCAAAGTCTTAGTTTCCTAGGTAATTTTCTCTCTCCTACTTGACTTAATTTGACTTGATGTTAATTGCAAAGACCATAAATTGCATTAATTAAATATCAAAATTAATTCCTAAAGTCCTTGACTTTAATTAGCTAAATTACCCCTATGATAATTTAATTTAATCCTAAAGTCTTAAGTGCTTAGAATTAAATTAAATCCACCCCATTTGGCTAATTACCCATAAAAGGAATTAATAATTGCTTGATATTCGAATGGACACATCTTTTTGAATTAATAATTCAAGATATTCGAAAGGCCACCTGTGTGGCATTTTCCATTCTTTTTATTAAGTAATTCTATGCATTTTTGTCTCAAATGGAAATGAAGGGTCATGAGTTTCAAATCAAGAACCCCTTCATTCCCTCCTCAGGCTTGCTTATTTAATGGACCTCATTTCTTCATTTGAAAAAAGGCAATTTGTGAGAGCATCCTTACTATAGAAATTTTTAGTCTCATTTTACTTCAAAAAGCTTTTTCATTACATAATTAAGCTCATATCTCATTTTAGTATAATTGCATATCATATTAGATTAAATTTGCTTATTTGTTCTTAGAATAACATCATCTTTAATTCAAGTGCTCTAAAATAGATTTGCATTTCATATTTATTTCAAAAGTATTTCTAGATTAATGGCATTCATCTTAGTTTAATTTCAGTTTTGCATATCATCATAGTTTTGAAAATCCTCCATTGTGGGAATTGTCTATGGTTGTTGGCTCTCGTTCTGAGAGTAATTATACACCCCATCCACATAGGAGGCAACAGGTCGATTTAATTGATGTTGTGGTATGGACAATTCATGTTCATACTCACCATCTCATGATTGAGCAATGACTATGTTGGGTTTGTGCCTAATTTAGAGGTCCACATTCAGACACACAGATTTTGGCACCCATTGTGGGGCAAAAAATCTGATTTTTGGCCTCATTCTCATCTTTTTCTGATAAAAATTTGAACTCTACCGTGCGTCTGTACTCTCTATGTCTGGATCCTCACGCGAGAATCCACAGCATCCCATGTGAGGTTTCACTCCCTGTAGGACTCTCTCGTGCAAGCTTTTGCATCATCATGTGGGCTTGTGTACTTTCTCATGTGAGCCCTTGTACTTTCTCATGTGAGTCTTCATACATTCTCACGCGGGCTTGTACTTTCTCATGTGCGCTTCGGTACTTTCTTGTGTGGCTAGTACTATCTCGTGCGACATTTTGTGATAGACAGAGACCAAAATTCTAGATTTGTCAGTTTTACTTGCTATTTTCAATTTTCCTACTTTTTTGAAAATTTTAGCATTTTCAAAATCCGTGCCACTCTGGAAAACTGGCACCCATTTTTGAGAAATTTTCACATACGGTATCAAAAATTTAAGTGTGATATATCATTGGAAAGCTCTTTCCGAGCCTGATCCAACCATGTTGGTTTCATTTTCAAATTTTTCCATTTGATCAGCTATTTTATTTGTAGAAAATCTGATTTTTGATGTGCTAACCATTGTGGAGCTAACAAGTTGTGCTTGTAGGTGCTCTCATTGCTTGAAATATTTTCTTAAAAGAATGCATGTTAAAGCACTAAGAACATAAAACATGCTAATGGTTTGATTGCAAGATGATAGTTGAAGACTTGCTAAAATGTTGTGTTTATTTCTTGCTTTCATTCACATAGTCTAAATAGGGCTCCGTTAAAATTTCTTGAGGATTTTGATAGTGAGTAGGGAATTTGGCTCTTCATTACATGGAGGTGATGACCATGAATGAACCTAAAATCCTAATGATCTTACTAATATGACAAATTCTTGGGGAAGTGGAGAAAGGTAGTGAATCTTTACGCTTCTATTAGCTAGGGGATTTTGCTCTTCTCTCTTTGAGAGAAATAGAAACCCAAAAGCTTGTAGTTGTGGTGGAGTGAAGCTAACTCAGTGATGAATCTTCTTGATGTATTTGGGTGAGGAAAAGGGATAGAGAAGTATGCTCTTCTCCCTTTGGGAGAACCAGAAAATCTAACCCCCGAATTTGAACCAAGTCCAGTCTCACCTTTAGAGGGCCTACTAGTATTGAACCTCTGGGAATGACCCAAGTGAGTACGCACCTATCACCGGTGATTCCACCTCACTCTAATAAAGAATGTTTTATTGAGTCTAAAGACTCCAAAACCATGTTAGCTTCCTTCTTAAGACTTTGACTATCATCTTGAGAAGGCTCCGTCTATTATACTGAGCGGCGCCGCTCCTAGCCCTGCTTGCAGGGGTGTATGACTTTCGGGTGTTGGTGTGGCTGTGAGGCCTCAACCCTGTATCAGGGGCACCAAAGGTTAGCATGAATGGAAGTCTACTAAGAACTTGTCATAGCTAATGGCCTACTTGGTTCACCTCTGAAAGGAGTCATAATCTTTGCACAAGGAGGGGGAAGAATCTCTCTCGTAGATTCCCATCATAGGCATACACCTGGATGCTTGAAGGTGGTTGCAACACTGGCCCCTGCTACAGGGGTAACCTTTGAATGTACACTATTGAATCCTTGGAAACACCAAAAACATGGGCACCCTCTAGGGGGTGACACGGCTATGTGAGGTGCACGTATGCGCATAAGCAATGGGGCAAAGGTTTTGGCTTCTCACCATTTTTTTTGTAGGACTAAGCTATGTGTTTGTTATCAAGTCTTAAACATTGTCCAATCATTATCAAAAAAAGACTCCCCTAATGCTATCAAGTTGCTTTGTCCTTGATAGGTCTGTTAATGACTACTTCTTGTATCACAACTTCTTGATTTGAACATTTGTGTTTGTAAATGAATAATTGAAATCCTAAAATGAGATTGTTGATTTAACTATTCTTCAAACTTGTCAGGAAACTAGATTTTCTATCACAAATCAGTTCAGACTGTACTTCAAAATTCAACTTTAACCTCGAAAACTATGTCAGATTGTCAGATTTTGCACTTTTCTCATGTGAGATTTCACACTTTAGAGCACTTTCTCATACGAAGATTGGTTTTCTCTCGCGTGGCTTGGTGTTCTCTCACGCGAGACTGTAGCCCAGTTTGCGAAAATAGAGACTTGTTTGCCATTGACTATTTGACTTTTATCCGATCTTGTTTTTGTCTGAGGTCTATTTTTTTGCTTTCTTGTCGTTCATTATCAGAAACTGGTTGTTTTGAGTTATGAATCGATTGATCTTTGATTTGACTCATGTCATCTATCATTGGTTTACCTTAGCTCTTTATGCCTTTTGTATCTTGTGTTGTGATAGTCTTGTCTCGATTGTTCTAGCCACCTCTTTTGATGATTCGTACTAGATCCATCTCACATCTTGGCTGTTGTAGCCTTTATCTCCTTTGTGTTGTTCTTAGAAACTAAGTCTAGCTTTATCCCAAGTCCTCTCTCATTTCATCTTCATCTATGACTGTCACAACTAGAAGTGGCAAAACTTATCCCATTCAAAATATAGGTCAAGATAGAAGCGGATCTCCTAATCAAGAAATAGGTCATCCCAAATCTGTTATGAAATCTGAACCTTGTGAGAGATCCTTGCATTCCTCCTCATTCCAAGAGTATTACAATCCATTGTTTCAAATACAGTTTGAATTATTATTTCAAGAATATTATAACCTATTGTTTCAACACCAACAAGGCTCTGAAGGGTCACTTTCTAGAATCGAACCTATCAACTCTTTCGATCTTACTTTCATGATCTCTCATAATACTACCAACAAGATGGGAGATCCATTCCATTTCCCAAGGGGAGGTAAATTTAGTGATAGTCATGAGCAATCTCTAAATGACCAAGGTCATGGTCAGTCTTGAAATGAAAAGTGTTATGATCAATCCCATAATATTCAACATCTGGTCAACATCCGGGACCTTTGCAATTTGAAACAGCAACAAGGGGAGCCTCTCCTAACATTTCTCCAAAGATGGAGACAACTATGCATGAAGTATCCACATGAATTACTCGAGTCTGAAAAGCTCGATATCTTCTTGGACAATCTTGTCCTAGATTTTGGATACCAAGTACGATTGCAAGGTCCCCTCTTTTTTGTCAATATGATTAGGTGGGTTGTGAGGATAGAAGTGTTTATGGTCAAGAAGGGAGGATTGAATTTGAACAAAGACAACAAGGAACAAACTTCTCCCTCGAACAGGGATAAGGATAAAATTGTCAATAGAAACATAGATGTTATGAATGGTGGGGTTGTTGACAATGTGACACCAAAACCCTCAAAGCCTGTCTTTAATCTCAGCTCTAGTATACGAGTGGTCAAGACCACTGAGAAGGCTGGGACAAAAACTCAACCACCTTCTAGATTTTCTAGAAACAAACCTTGGTTCTCTCAACCTGAGCATAACTCCACTTCCTTGGGAGAATCTCTCAATGTGGTTCATAGGACTTTGGTGCAGAACCATAACATGAATTCAGATCATCAGGAATTTAAAGACTCCTTTCCTCCTCATGGGAAAAGTGAATTATCCAAGTCTAAAGGTACCAATGATGTGGTCAACTATACGTATGATACTAGCGACATTGTCAACAATGAGATTGAACCTATTGATGTTGAATACTGTGACATGATCATTGCTCTGGGGAGTGAGGATGCTCCTAAACCCAAAGCTCCATTTGTCTTGTGAGGCCCTGCACCTCCCTCTTGTAACCCCACACTATCTCTAGCTTGTGCGAATGCTATCACTCGATCCTATGTGAAGATTTTTCTCAAAGGTCCCGAGCCTTCGACATCTAGACCAAAACTACCTATGGATAAAACCCTCGCTGAGGTAAACATCCCCAAAGATCTCAATTTCGACTAGTTTTAATCTATGGTGGGTCATTTAACCTCGCCACATTACTTGTCCTTCTCTGAAGAAGATGATCACTCTCCAAGCCATCCGCATGATGCTCCCCTGCACATTGAAGTTATGGAAGGTCCCAAGCATGTTAGCCATGTCCTCATTGACAATAATGCTGGCCTAAATACTTTCTCTGCTAAGATGCTTACCCAAATGATAGACAACTTTGTTCCTGCCAATAGAGAGTCCACTGAGTTCTATGATGCCAAGCTAAAAGAAATAGAAAAGACCCTGCAAATCAAAGATATTGGCATGGGGGAATATCAGATGGAGTCCATCTTGTCACTAACAGCTCTTCCTCCATCTCCACATTCCTATGAAGAACCCTCTGAAGATAGATTTGGTATTGGCTATCAGGGCCATGAGCTTGATCAACTTAGCTATAGCTTTCACTCATACAAGGATTCAGATAATGAAGAAGCAAAGATCCCATCTTTGACACATGAAATATCCTTGAATATTCAAAATCCTGATTCAAACTACTAGGGCGAGTCCTATCTACCTTCTCAAGTGCCTCAAGAACATGATCCTAGTCCTCACCAGGAGGATTTTATCCACTTTACTAAATAGACTTCTACTATTGCAGCTACTACTGAATATGTCATTGCCTCTAATGGCACACATAATGATTAGGAGAAACTATTGGACACTTCCCTTATCTTGGGTATGCCTCAAGGTATGCTTATTCTAGATTGTTCCACCACTTTTTCTATTGAACAAACTCCTACTACTGCCAACTCCAATGGCACACATACTGATTGGGAGCAACTGTTGGACACTTCCCTCCTCTTGGGTATTCCTATTCCAGATTACTCTGCTACTTCTACTACTAAGCAATATCCTACTGTTAAAGAAACACTTCCTATGTTAGATGACAACAATGAAGAAAGTCTGCCTTCAACTATGTCTCTAGCTGACTGAGACTCTATATTAGATGCTACTATAGAAATACTAGTTGATGCTATGCACCTATATGCTAGTCTTAACAACTTAGAAAGAGGAGAAAGTTATGATCCTCCAGATCAAGCTATTGATGATGATCCTTTCCACCCTCCTGTGGAGATCATTCCTATGGCTCCTAGGCCATCTACTCCAAGTTATATTTCTACTACTTCAGAAAATCATGGGTATGTAAGACCCCATCCTATTACAGTCTCATGAAATCTTCATGTGCTCTTGCCACTTGAAAGGGGACCTAACTCTTGGAATAGGTCATCTTGGTTAGGCTCACATAATATTCCTCCAAACTTATTTGACTCTTCTAGGATAATGACAATCGATAATGTTCTATGGAAGATTACTTTCTTGATCTATCTGATGCATTCATGAATGATGAGGATGATATTGATATATTTTCACTTGAGCCCATCCCATTGACTTCTCTTCCCCCTTTCCCCTCGGGAAAAGTGGCTCGTCCACTTCCATTTCCACCTCTCCACTTGAACCAGTCATATAAGCCTCTTTCATCCACCATTCTCGAGTCTTTTGGAAGTAACTTGGATGTGCAACATAAAAATAAAAATAATGAGAATCCACTTATATCTCAAGGTCACCATGTCCCATCTAATCGACATGTGACTATGAAGAAAGGAAAGAAACAAAGGTGTTCAAAAGACCGCAAAGGTCCTCAAAAAGAAGAAGACAATCAAACACTAGAAAATAAATAAAAAATGGATCTCGAAATCCATTCTACAGGCTTTGTCATCAAAAGCACCTCAAAGTAAAGATGAAAAAATTCAAAAGCTATGTGGATTCCAAAGAAAGGAAAAATCAAAGTTGTCATTCAAGCTTCCAAAATTCTCATACTTCCCTCCATTCCATCACCCTTGCCTCTCATAATTTACCCTCTTCACTCCATCTTGCCTTGTCCCAAAGTGCATATCAGCATCTCCTCATTGCTAATGACATGACTAAGAGAAATCTAGAACGTACTCTCCCTAAGCATTTAGAGCATGGGAAATCTGATAAAGAGTTAAGATGGGTCCACGAGGATGTTTTTGGGTCTCACTTAAGTGATCTTTCCTTGACTATGGATCTCTCAACAGTTGGGTACTACTGGTTCTAATTCTACAACTTCTCAACTGACTACTACTACAAATACTGTATTTTCAAAGATTCCTACTGCAGGAGAGCAACTCAAAGAGCCTATCAACGCTCTTCACTTGAAGAAGTTCTACAGTTGAGACATCCTCAACATGCTCATGTACATACTTATTGGTTCTGAAAAAAAAATAAAAAATGATATATTGCAAAAATCCTAAAAATTGCAAAATGTCTTGAAAAAATGATCATCTTAGTGAAAACCTAGTAAATAGGTGCTTTGATGTATCTATTATCTCAGTGAAAACTTTGTAAATGGGTGCCTTGATAATAATAAAAAAATAAAAAATTGAAAATTGAAAAAATACAAAAAAAATCAAAAGATCAAAAATACAAAAAAATGAAATATTCAAAAATACAAAAAAATTAAAAAAGAGAAAAGTACAAAAAAATTGAAAAAGAAGAAAAATGTGCCATTGATGAAAACCAAGTTAACAGGCATCATGGTAGAAAAAATAGAATCTCTGCCAAGATGGTGAAAATCTAGTAAACAAGTGCCTCTTGTTTCCTGAAGTTACATCTCATCTCAGCATCGCTTGGCTTTTAGTTTCCTACTTTAGTTTGCTTTCCCACTTTCCTGCTTTAGTTTCTTTCCCGCTTTTAGTTCACTTCCTACTTTAGTTTTCTAGCTCATGCCCTTGCTTTTAGTTATCTACAAGATTTTCCTCGACTCATCATGGATTGGAACTGGTTCACACTTGGGGGCACCTTCCTGGTCTAGGGGGCATTGTCCTATCACTTTTGGAAGTTTTGTTTGTGCATAGGTCACCAGTGGTTCTCACCGTGTCTGCCTGCTAATGCCTAGCTACTTTTGAGATTTATCTCCTTGAGGATCTCTTGCGCATTGATCACCAATGGTTCTCACTGCGTCTGCCTACTGATGCCTAGCTACTTTTGAGATTTCTCTCCTTGAGGATCTCTCATGTATCCATCGCCAGTGGTTCTCACTGTGCCTGCCTAATCATACCTAGCTTTCGTTCGACTCCTCTCTTTTGGGATCTCTTCCTTACATCCATCACCAGTGGTTCTCACTACATCTACTTGCTGATGTTTCACTCATATTTTATTCTCTATTTTGAGAATCTTCCTTGTATCGGTCACTAGTGGTTCTCACTACGTTCTCCTGTTGATACTTTGTTTGTGCTCTGATATCCTCTTGAGACTGTCTCTCGTGATAGTCACCAGTGGTTCTCACTGTGTCTACCTACTATAGCTATCCTATCAAGACTTTGAATATTGTTTACTTCTAATTCAACTTCAATATGCTTGAACACAAACTGAAACTGAAACTGAAAACTGATTTTGTGTTCCTTTGAAGCATGCTGAGCTTTTCCTTTGCTTGTTTGTTTGTTTTCTTTTTTTTTTGCTTTCTGCTTGATGGTTTAGTTCCAATAATCCAAAGAATCTATCTAAGAGGGGTGTCTATCTGTAAGAGCCTTTATCTTGTATTGGATGGCCATGCATACCTTGACTCCTTTTATATAGACAACTTGGTGAGGTCGATTCTTCTCCTTCTTTGTTTTGAGTAACTTCTTTCTGCTACAAGTAAAATGGCTAATGCTCATCTTGCTAGGTGAATGTAAGGGTCACTATGAGCACTCTTTGGCAAAAGAAGGAACTCTTGCGTGTCTAGTGTGTTTGTTCACAAGCAACATTTAGGTCATTCTAGCAGTTGTGCTTTGATGCTTATGTTAACTTGCTAAATCAAAAGGAATAGGTGTTCAGGTCATTCTGGTTTCTTGTGCCTTAATGTTTACACCTCATTTCGACAAATCTAAGACTTATGTCATATTCATATTCTCATAATTGCAATATTGGTGAGGATTATATGACATCTTGCGATCATCCCATGCTTAAACGAACTCAATGATGATAAATATGGTGAGTCCAACAACCAAGTCCTAGGGCTTGCATTTTCATTCTAGGCTTGCATTTGCATGCTAAGCTTGGATTTGAGACGATATCTTGTTAATCTCTTGATTGCTTTCTATTCATCAAAGGTTCTCATCTTTTGTCTCGGGTTTTATTATGATTGCACTAGTTTTCAGGATCAAAATCAAAATCTGACATCTCTAGATAGCTCAAAATCGCATTTTAAATTCTGGGATCCTTTTGGGATTGGATGCTTGTGCAGTCAGACTTCTGGCATCATTTTCCTACTAGAACCTCATCTTTGCATCATGTTCTCAAGACCTTTTCTCTTTTCATCAAAGTTAACCCTAGTCAACCATGGTCAACCATGCTCAAACTTGGTCAATAGGACCTCTCCTTTGCTCCAATTTGCTTTTGTAGCTTCTCAAATCTAGTCTAATTGCTTCTACTCTGCAACCTCTTATTGTCAATCATCCCTCTTATGTCATCTTTTGATTTCGCTCCCGAGGGGGTAGGATGATTGCATCATTTGAATCTTGTTGAATCAATTCTTGAATTAGTCTGATCTGAATCTTCAGTTCTCATTGCTAGGGGCATCTCGGTGCCTCGCATCTTGCTATCCAGTCATCTATCTTTTAGGTATCTAAGCAATCTAACTCAAATCCTTGGGAATCAAGCTTCATTTTGGAGATAGTTCTCGAAATCTTTTAGGTATTGGGGAAATCTAACCCTAATTCCTGGGAGTCAAGCTTCATTCTGGAGATGGCTCTCGAAATCTCTTTTAGACTATTATCTAGGCAATCTAACCCAGGTCTCAGAGGGCTAAGCTTCGTATTGGGGCAATCTAACCCTGATTTTGGAGACAGTCCTAAATTTTCATCTGAATCTCATTCTGGGCATTGGGGCAACCTAACCCTGATTCTCATCATCTCTCAAGACTGTTGTCTTCACAGTCTAACTTAGACTTCAGAAAATAATACTTTCATATGTTTGGTGTCTTGGCAACCTAACCTAGACTCCCAAATTTCTTGTCATCTATCACTTCAGACTATTCTTTGAATCAACGCACTGTTCGCACATCAATTCAAAGAGGGGCAAATGTAATACCCTAAAATTGGCACCTATTAAATTCAATCAATTTTGGTGCATTTTCTTGAATTTTACGTCTCTAAAGTCCTAGTTTCCTAGGCAATTTTCTCTCTCCTACTTGACTTAATTTGACTTGATGTCAATTGCAAAGACCATAAATTGCATTAATTAAATATCAAAATTAATTCCTAAAGTCCTTGACTTTAATTAGCTAAATTACCCCTATGATAATTTAATTTAATCCTAAAGTCTTAAGTGCTTAGAATTAAATTAAATCCACCCCATTTGGCTAATTACCCATAAAAGGAATTAATAATTGCTTGATATTTGAATGGACACATCTTTTTGAATTAATAATTCAAGATATTCGAAAGGCCACCTGTGTGGCATTTTCAAATTCTTTTTATTAAGTAATTCTATGCATTTTTGTCTCAAATGGAAATGAAGGGTTAGGAGTTGTATGCACCCTAAAATGGTCGCCTAGACTTTGGGCCCCCATTTCTGCAATTTATCAAATCCCTGAATCAATATTTTCAAAAATCAACATTTTTCAAATATATCAATTTCTTTGATCAAATCATAATCAATTCAATATTTCCTAAGGTTTGAGCCTTATTTAATTTAAAAGAGATAAAAATAAAAATCTTATTTAATTAAGAGAACATGCTCCTTTTTAATTAAATTAAAAATCTCTTTTAATTAAATAATAAAATCACTTTATCCTAAGCCTTTATTTAATTAAAAAGAATTTCCTCCCCTTTTATTTAAATAAAAAAATCTCTACTTTTACTCTTATCCTATGTTGCACAAATAAAGCATTTAATTCTTATTTATAAAGAAAAATAAAATAAAAAATAAAAGAAAAGTACTTTTTGTCTCACATCGACATAAATTAAATGCTCAACATAAAGTAAATGCTTCTAATTTTCTTATTGGAGGATATTTGTGCACAAGGATCAAGCTTCTTTTTTTCTCCATCGTTGATTAAGTCTTTTGCCTCTTAATCTCTATGGTCCATTGTTTTTCAGTTCCTATAAAAGAAGAGCTCTCTTCCTCATTTGTACACACCATACATACTTGAATTATTATGCTACAGGTTTTCTAAGTCATTGAAGCTTTTGGAGATATTCTTGCATCAATTTTTGAAGATTTGGAGCGTCCTTGGCATTCATCTTGCATCTACATCACATCCTAGCTTGCATCATAGTTGCATCATCATGGTATCATTTCCTTTCATGTTTTAGATTAATCTCACATAGTTTAATTAGAGGGTTTGTAACTCTTTCATTTCTATTTTCATAACTTAATTGCATCTTCATTCTCATAAGATTAATTTGAATTCTCATATAGATTTGCATAGCATTACATTCATTTGGAATCTCTCATTGTGTGGTTGACTAGCAAGGTCATGAGTTTATAGCTCTAGCTGAGAGCAATTTTACAAATCTTGCAACTCCATACATAGAGAGCTATAGATCGATTTGTGAGGGCTCATTCTTGAGTTTTGTTACATGTAAGGATTCATAGAAGTGTGAAAATATTTTAGCATATATTTTTGGTGCCCACCATGGGGCAACCCACCTCTTGCATGCTGGTTTTGATTATTTTTGGAGCTAACCCTTGTGCAGATTTGTTTGGAGATGAAAAACTCTAGATTTGAAAGATTTGATCATATCTCCCAAACGGATTGGTATTTTGGTCTAAAATTTTTTTTGTAGGTTTGCGACATATCATAGAAGCTCCCAAATGTTTTTTAGAATTTTTGGAGGTAATTTGTATTTTTTATGATTTTTTCTTAATTTTTCATAAAAAATTAATTTTTGGCACAAATCAGCATATTTTTCAAAAAATTTTACATTTCTGGAAAGGTCTTGGAATTATATAGGGGGTCTATTCACTATGTTTTTAATTTAAAAATCATATCATAATTCATTTGGTCAATTTATAAAAACTGATATGTTTTGATAAAATGGGTCTCTAAGGCACAAATGAAAAGATTTTTCTAAAATTTTTACATTTTTGGAAAGCTCTCTATTTTTTGATAGAGGTCTTTTTTCTACATTTTTGGTTTAGGATCCGAATTCATGTGGTAAAAATTAAATCTTGTTGACTAGGTCAAATGCAAAAAAAATTAAATTTTGTGATGGGTATGCACTTATTTTTCATTGTTCATTGCATGATATGAGTTATCATTTGGATTATTTGCTGGTTATCATTGCTCCTAATAATTGATTTTCAGATCTAACCCTAGAGTTTTCATAAGTTGGATATACATTGCATATCTTGTTTGCTTGTTTTCTTGTCTTGTTCATTTGAAGGTGCTCTTGCTTTCATGGAAAATATTTAAAACAAAGCGTTGGACTTGAGGTACTTTGTTCCATCTCTACAACATTTGGATTTTGGGATTAAAATTGAACCTCTCATATGTTTGGCTTGAGTGTTTACATGCTTTCATAGAACACATTTCAATTGATGCTCTTAATGGGAAATGAATGAACATAGATTTGCTTTCATACAAGTTTGTGTAAGTGAATGCTTGTGTTTAAACCTTAAGTAATTCTTGGTTCCAATATCAAATATCTCATTGAGTGATTGAGGGCATGAATTCATTCCTTGTTTACATAGGGAGTTAAATGCACCACTTTGTGGACTCACTTTATGTTTACTTGGAAAGTTAAATATTCCATTGATTCAACTCTTTGTCATTTGTGAGTAGTATTGATAAGCAACTTTAGATTACTTGTGATTGATCTAGATTGCTATCTTGGGTTATTGGACTTGTTAATCCGCCAGCTCCTCATTTCCACCCTGTGGTTGCAAGATCAGCGCCACATTAAAGGGGAGGGGTCTACAGGAAAGAAGCGTTAATTGCTCCACTAGGCAACCCTTTTGTGCTTTTGGAACTCACTTATTTTCTATGGTGTGGACTCACTTTGAGTTGATGTGAGGAGTTAAATGTTCCACTTTTGGACTCACTTTGAGTTGGTGTGAAGAGTTAAATGTTCCACTTTTGGACTCACTTTGAGTTTGTGTGAAGGGTTAAGTGTTCCACTTTTTTGGACTCACTTCACATTCTCTTGAAGGGTTAAATGTTCCACTTTTAGACTCGCTTCACATTATCTTAAAGGGTTAAATGTTCCACTTTTGGACTTACTTCGTATTTGCTTGAAGAGTTAATTGTTCCACCTTTAGTGCTCTAAATACTTTTGATAGTGAATTACTTAGTTTTTATTTCTAGAAGGCCTGCTTGGGGACACACCACCTCAAGGGATGACCTTAACTCCTATGTTTCAGTGGAGTATAAATATCGGGAGGTGAATCCAAAGACACCTCTCTTGAGAATTGAGTTTGATATCACTTTTGGCTAAGCCTCAAAGAACTTTATACCTTTGAGAAGTGAAGGAGGAGATTTGGGTTACCGTCTCCCCCCGGCTGTGTGATTTTGGATTCTTCTCATCTACGGATTTGGGTCTCACGTACCTTGCGTATATCAAGGACTTCTTAGAAAAGCCATGTATATCCTTGTAGACAACTTGATAAGGTGTTGTTGTGTTCTAAGTGCCTGCTAAAACATTGTCAAGAACATACACAAGTAGAACCTTTAAGGAGTAGAAATACTAAGTCACTATCTCTATTCATGCCCAAGGTTGCTTTGTCCCTTGCTCATTGCTTGAAGACTATTTGCTTGAACTCCCTGGTTGCTATTCTATGTGCTTGATCATCATTGCAAAATCTTTTGAAAGATCTATTTGGAATATTGAAATTGAGTTTCGTCCTGCTGTAGTGAGTTCTCCTTAGAAGCTTGGTCTTCCTTGGTCAGTCCAGGTCAGATCCTAAGTGTTGTCATGTTGCTCAACATCTTAATAAATGTTATGGTGTCAATTGCACAAGATGACTCTTAGTCTTCTTCTTTCTTCTCCATTTCCCATGTTCTTCTAAAGTCTTCTATTCCCATGGGAAATTCTTCTTTTTCTTCTTGATTCTTTTCCTCTTACTATCTAGTCTACCTTCTTCTATTCATCTATTCATTTCTTCCATGCTTGATTCCTCCTCTTCTATAACCATGAATCTTGACTATCTGGTTTTGGAACCTTTATTAAGAATAGATGATCTTGAGCTCATTGACATATTCAAAAAGTGTTGTTCCTCCAAAATTCTCATGAGTGATGAATTTATAGCAAAAATAAAATAAAAGATGATTAAATCAGATGCCTTTGCTAGAATCATAAACATGATCATATCACGATCTTCTTCTTCCAAACATTCTTCATCATTTAAATCTTTTCATTCTTCTTCACCTTCCAAGTCTTATCATGACTCTTCCAGACATCATTCTCATCCTTCATCTTCTAAGTCTTATCATGATTCTTCTAAACACTATTCACATTCTTCATCTTCCAAATCTTATCATGACTCTTCTAAACATCATTCAAATTCCTCATCATCCAAGTATTCTTCTTCCACTAGGTCTTCACCTTCCTCTTCTTCACAATCTCATTCTTCTTCTACTTTTTCAAAGAGTCTTACTTCTCTTCAGAAGACATACCATAAAGAGCAACGTGATAGTCCTTATGATGTCTCTTCCACAAAGAGTGACACACCCACCTATGATGACTATGATGACTATGATGATGGACAATGTAGTGATGCCCATGAAACTTCTATTCCTAAGCATCATCCTCGTGGTACACTTGTGATTTCTAAGGGGGATTCATATTGGGTAGACTTTTATGGTGATCCATATGACTCTAAATTTGAAGAATTCTTTGATGATTTTTGTGAACAATACAATATTCCTACTAAGGAAGAGAAAATCTACCGCGCTGATTTCAAACATCAAAAGAATCTCTCCTCTAAAAGTTCTCATGCTGAAAATAAAGGTTGCACTCTCAAGCAAGATCATATTAATGTTGAACCTTTGTCTTGTGATGGTTCCCTTCCATCCTCTACTTCCTCCAATACCCACACACTTGTTAAAGCTTCTAAGTCTTCCAAATCTATCACAAATCCTTCATCCAACAAAGATCCTAAGGCTTTCCATGTAGTTCCCTATAGTTATTCTCAAGAGCCACCTCTTAAAGATACTCAACCTAACCTTCACTTGGCTTCAAATACTTTCAATAATGCTAAACCTAAAGAGTCTAAGCCTTTAAATACTATAATTCCTACTTTAGCTAGTCCTTCACCATCTCTTCCAAAGTCTTCCATACAATTCCAACCTACTTCCTTGTCCTTAGAAGTGGCTCCATGTCAAGAGGACCCTAAAAATGATAAAGAAAAGAACATAAAAAATGATCAAGATCAAGAACCCTCCATGTCATCCAATTTTTTTCATGACATCTCTCCTCCATTTCATGGTTCTTTTGATCCTCTACACTCTTCCGCATTCATTCCACCATCTCCTAAGCAAGATCAAGCTACTACTTACACCGTTGAGCTTATTGATAATCAAAATAACCTTACCACACTTGTGCTTTCCAAAGATGATACTTCCATTAAGGTTATTAAAAATGGTGTTGTTACTTCCGATGTTAAGCCTATTGAAAATCAAGAAAAAAATGATGCGCTTATGTTATCCAAAGATCCTTGTCAAGATCAAAGTATTTCATCTTCTTGTTCTACTGCTCCATGTTCGCTTCCACTTTCTACTCTTCCTGAGTCTTTGCAAGCTCTAAACAATCCTATCAAAGAAGTTTCTCCTATTCAAGATGTCCAGGATCCTATTGAAAACTCTAATGCTCACTCTAGAGTTGCTGATATCCTTGGTTGTGATATAGATGCTGATGAACTTAATGATTATCCTTTTGCATCTTCCACATCTATCCTTGGACCTCCTCCACCAATACTAAGGGCTTCCTGTCTTCCTTCCATCTTAGGTCCTTATGTCCCTTCACTTTCCCCTCCTAACTCTCCTAATTCATCATCCATTTTGGGTCCTTACGTCCCTCCATCTCCTATCTTCCCTCAAGATCAACATAGATGCATACCCTTGAATCATTTTCATCCATCCACCCATCTAAACCAGTCATATTTTCCTTCTTCTTCCACAAGTTTCAAGTCTTTTGGAAGTAACTTGAATGTTCAATATAAGAAAAAGAAGCAATACAAGAATCCATCAAAAAAATAAGATCACCATGTCTCCTCTAATCGACATGGAAATATAAAGTCAAAAGAGATATCTAAGAAGAAAACTACAAGACAAATATGGGTTCCAAAATCCATCATTCAAGATATTCTCTCTAAAACATCAAAAGGAAATGAAAAGCCTAAGGCTATATGGATTCCAAAGTCTCTCTTGAAAGAGTGTAATATTGAACAAAAAGTGAAGTTGACATTCAAACTTCCAAAGGCTTCCACTTCATCTTCTTCCAAAAACATTCTTCCATTCTATGCGCCTAAACCGCAACCTCTGCTAAATATTCACCATATTCCTTCACGAATTCCTTCATTCAAGTTTCCTCCATCCTCTCGCCACCCTTCAAAGTGTGTGTTGATGTTGATCTTGCCTTCCTTTCCATCTACCCTTTCAGTACAATCCTTCCATTCATTATCATTCTACCTTCTATCCTTTTTCCTCATTTGCCTATTCCTCCTATCTTCCAACCTCACTCGCTTTACATAAAACCTTATCCTCTATTTTTCTCTTTCATCTTCCTTTCCCTATTAGCATCTCTGAGCATATCATTTTGAATCCTTGGTATATCAATGATTTATCCTTTGAAGGAGCATTATCTGAAAAGCTTGCCTTCTTCCAAATAAAAAATAAAAAAATTCAAAAAAATAGAAAAATTCAAAAAAATAAAAAATTGAAAAAAATTGAAAATGTGCCATGTTGAAAACCTGGAAACAGGCACCTTGGTAGCAAAAGTAAAGAGAAATAAATTCATCCTATGGTGAAAACCACTCCCTTGTGGCACCTTGGATAAGTACCATGATGAAAACCTGGCAATCAGGCATCATGCGTAGTTCTTCTACATTTTCATCCATTCCATCTTCTCTCTTTGATCTTGACAATGTTGACCTATACACGAACATTTGGCTATCCTGTGAGCTATCTTATGATGATCTTGCTTTCATTCCTTTCATGTTTAGCCTTCATATTCATTTTCCTCCATTCATTCTAGCCTTTCGCTATCTTTTTCCCCTTTGGTCTTGATCTAGTAAAAAGAGTAAAAAAATGATGCTATGAAGCCTCTTGACATGTCTACTCCTTTGGATTACATCCCTTCCTTCTTTTGCAGTGCACTTTTGAGGCTTATTCTATGCTGGCCTTTCATTGCTTATCCAAATGTGCTTCACCTGATAATTTTTCCCTAGCTTGGGTACTCTTGAGGAGTTGACCTTGAGGATTTTTTCCCTTCATTCTCCTTCATTCTCTTTTCCTCCATCTCTTCCACCAGCTTGCCATCCATCTTGTCCCTCACCTTGCTAGATAATGGGACTGCACGATGTGATCTTGCTAAAAGAGTTTGATGCCCGTTCTGTCTGGGGCATCTTTTGTACATATTTTATGATCCTGAAAAAATACCAAAAAAATTCATATATGATGCTGAAAAAATCTTAAAAAGTATAAAAAGTCTTGAAAAAATACAAAAAAATCAAAAAATTCAAAAAATTCAAAAAAATAGAAAAAGTGTCTTGGTGAAAACTTAGCAATAGGCGCCTTGGTAGAAAAAATACAAAAAAAAGAAAAAAGAAAAAATTGCAATAAATCCAAGTGGTGAAAACTTGGAAACAGGCGCTACTTGAGGCCTTTGCACTCCTATTTGTTAGCATGCGTCCTCGACACTTAGCCACTTTCCATCATGCCTTGACCCTATTTGCCTTGGTCTGGAATTGGTCTTTGTCTTTGTCTAAGGGGCATACCTATTAGCATTGGTCCTTTAGGTGCGTTTGTCTCTTGGGGCATTTCACAATAGGTGTTTTTCAACACCACCCCAAACTGTGTTTTTCAACACTACCATTGCGTCAAGTGTTTCTTAACACTTATCAGATGTCTTACCCAATAGTCTAAGTATGATGCGATATTTCTTATTAGCAGATGTGATAACCAGAGTCTGACTCTATGAACAACACACACGCACTTAAAAAATCAACTCACTTGAGATATGTTGACTTTATTTTTCTTTGTGTGTTGTCTATGAGGATTTTTTTGATAAGTGGTCTCTTCCTGAGAAGTTTTTGATGATGCATAGCTAGAAGACTGAGGGAATGAGAACATGTTTTCTTTCTTTATCTGCTTATGGGTATATTTTGTTGATCCTAATTGTCATGAGCATTTATGCTGGTCTTACTTGACACTATGGATTGACAAGGTATTATCCTTGACTATTTTATTTGTGAGTGCATACTTCTAGTTATCCTGACTTTCATGTGTCTTGATACAAGCATAATCTTGCCATATCAAACTTACGTAATCTCACTACATTAGTCATCTTGATCTCCATGTCTTTGATGCCTAGGTGGGATTTCCACATTTCTATCTGATAAAGATCATATTCATATCCACATAGTTATGCTAGTGTGCATTGTATGATCTTACGACACTACCAATAACACTCGATGATGGTAATTAGATGTCTATAGGTGTTGTGACCTTGCAAGTCAACCACTTTCATAGTAGCTTGCATTCTTAAGGTCATGTTAGATTAGTTTTGCATCTTGCATATGGAGAGAGCTCTCTTTTTTATCATCTACAGACTGGTTGGTCAACTGTGCTCATTTTTTGATTCTTCTTGATCATATCTTTCATTTCTGGTCTTTCATATCACATCATTTTCTATCCATTTTCAGACTCAAAATCAAAATCCGAGTCACATTTCCAAGATTTCTCATTCTTCTACATAGTTGACTGACCATTTGAGGCACAATTCTTTGATTTTCAATGGAATTTATTCCTTTCCATGTCTTTCAAACTTCTAGTCTTTCATTCACCCCTTTCGCTTCTTCTCCCTGAGGTTTGACTTAATCTTTATCTTATATCTTTCCCAGTCAAACCTAGTCAACTTGGGGCATATCTTCACTGTTTGATGGTTATCATATCATGCTCCATCCTTCGATTATGATTTATTGTGACTTGATCAAGTTTATCAATTTTTTGTTCTCCTCTATCTGATTTTGATTTCGATTCCGAGGGGGCAGTACCTATCAGCTTTAATCTTTGATTCAGCTTTATTATTCAACTCAGCTTGAGATTCTTATCTCTTATTTTGGATATGATCCCGAATCGACCTCATGTCTAGAATCTTTTATTTATTTTTTTCTGGATGTGATCCCGAATCGACCTCACATCTGAGTTGTTTTGTGATCCCAGATCGATCTCACATTTCAATTCTTCTTTGACTGCATGTGTTCCCAGATCGATCACACATTAGTCAAAGAGGGGCAAATGTATGCACCCTAAAATGGTCGCCTAGACTTTGGGCCCCCATTTTTGCAATTTATCAAATCCCTGAATCAATATTTTCAAAAATCAACATTTTTCAAATATATCAATTTCCTTGATCAAATCATAATCAATTCAATATTTCCTAAGGTTTGAGCCTTATTTAATTTAAAAGAGATAAAAATAAAAATCTTATTTAATTAAGAGAACATGCTCCCTTTTAATTAAATTAAAAATCTCTTTTAATTAAATAATAAAATCACTTTATCCTAAGCCTTTATTTAATTAAAAGGAATTTCCTCCCCTTTTATTTAAATAAAAAAATCTCCACTTTTCCTCTTATCCTATGTTGCACAAATAAAGCATTTAATTCTTATTTATAAAGAAAAATAAAATAAAAAATAAAAGAAAAGTACTTTTTGTCTCACATCGACATAAATTAAATGCTCAACATAAAGTAAATGCTTCTAATTTTCTTATTGGAGGATATTTGTGCACAAGGATCAAGCTTCTTTTTTTCTCCATCGTTGATTAAGTCTTTTGCCTCTTAATCTCCATGGTCCATTGTTTTTCACTTCCTATAAAAGAAGAGCTCTCTTCCTCATTTGCACACACCATACATGAATTATTATGCTACAGGTTTTCTAAGTCATTGAAGCTTTTGGAGATATTTTTGCATCAAGTTTTGAAGATTTGGAGCATCCTTGGCATTCATCTTGCATCTACATCACATCCTAGCTTGCATCATAGTTGCATCATGATGGTATCATATCCTTTCATATGTTAGATTAATCTCACATAGTTTAATTAGAGGGTTTGTAACTCTTTCATTTTCATTTTCATAGCTTAATTGCATCTTCATTCTCATAAGATTAATTTTCATTCTCATATAGATTTGCATAGCATTGCATTCATTTGAAATCTCTCATTGTGTGGTTGACTAGCAAGGTCATGAGTTTATAGCTCTAGCTGAGAGCAATTTTACAAATCTTGCAACTCCATACATAGAGAGCTATGGATTGATTTGTGAGGGCTCATTCTTGAGTTTTGTTACATGTAAGGATTCATAGAAGTGTGACAACATTTTAGCACACAGGAGTTTCAAATCAAGAACCCCTTCATTCCCTCCTCAGGCTTGCTTATTTAATGGACCTCATTTCTTCATTTGAAAGAGGGCAATTTTGAGAGCATCTACACTATAGGCAGTTTTAGTCTCATTTAATTCATTATTTCCAAAACTTTTATTGCATTAATTGACTTAATATTTCATTATTAGTTTAATCTTGCATCTCATATTAGATTAATTTGCTTATTTGTTCTTAGTATAATATCACCTTTATTTCAAGTTCTCTAAAAATAAAAATCTGCATTTCATATCTCTTTCAAAGCATTTCTAGATTAATTGCACTCATCTTAGTTTAATTTTAGTTTTGCATATCATTATAACTTTGAGAATCCTCCATTGTGGGATTGGTCTATGGTTGTTGGCTCTCATTCTGAGAGTAACTGAACACCCCATCCACATAGGAGGCAATAGGTCAATTCAATCAATGTTGTGAGATGGACAATTCATGTTCATACTCGCCATCTCATGATTGAGCAATGACTATGTTGCGTTTGTGCCTGATTTAGAGGTCCACATTTAGACACGCACAACTATATGGTTCTTGCTCTAAATTTGGAGGTGGAGTGGTTGTTTTAGCTATTTCTTTTTCTTTATAGATCCATGCTCTGATAGCTCTCTCTTCATCCTCATCTTCTAAAGGCGTAGAGGCCCTTACAAAGGCACCATCATAAACTATTTGAGGAGGAGCATTAGAATTTTTTTTGTCCTCAGAAGGTCTCCCATAAGAGCGTGGAGACAAAGGGAGAGCAGCCAGTGATAGCACAAGTTCCATTTGGTATTCTCCCCTGCCTGTATCCTTAAGTCTCAAAGTTTGTTCCATTTCTTTCAGCTTAGCATCATAAAACTCAGTGGATTCTCTATTTGCTGGAACAAAGCTATCTACGGTTTGCGCAAGAGTGTTGCAAGAGAAATTGGTATTAGCAGGCACAATGACTCCCGCCCCATGGAATGGGAACTTAATGCATTGATGATATGTGGACGGAACAACCTACATCTCATGAATCTAAGCCCTACCCAACAAGATATTGCAGGCAAGAGGAATATCAAGCACTTGGAAAGTAACATCTCTCTCAACAGGACCTACATGGATAGGTAGCACAACTAAGCCTTGGGACTTGTGTTCTTCCTCATCATAAGATTTGATGGTGATCTTTTTGTGAGGGTCTATACAATTCTCATCATAACCTAGCCGAGTGAGTAGTTTAACAAAATAGATATTAAGACCAGCACCGTTGTCTATGAGCACTCGACGAATGCGTTTAGGACCTATCATGACCTCTATATGAAAGGGAGCATTATGTAGGTGACTCAAAGAGTGATCATCTTCTTCAAAGAAGGATAGATAGTGAGGGGAAGTCAAATGACCCACCATAGATTGGAACCGGTTGAGATTGAGATCCTTGGGAAAGTTTGCCTCAGCAAGGGCTTTATCCAAAATCTTCCTATGAGTAGGCGAGATCTTTAACAACTCAAAAATGGTAATATGAGCATTGGTTTGTTGGAGTTGATCTAAAATGATATAACTAGTCGAGCTAGTTATAGGAATAGATTTCATGTTTTTGTTGGCGGGGCCAACAACAGTCTTATCCATAATTTTCTTCGGAGCAGATGTGGAAGTATCGAGTCTCTTATCCATAGTTTGCTTTGGAGTAGACATAGAAGTATCAGGACCTTTCAAAACAACTCTTCCTTGTGATTGAGTGACAACATTAGCACAGTCTTGAGATTGTTTAGATTCAGATGAATGAGACATAGAGCTACACAAGATAAAAGGAGTCTTAGATTTGGGAGCATCGCTACTCCCTTTAGAAGTGATCACGTCACAATACTCTATCTTGACAGGTTCAATCATACCAATAACATTGTCATTATTAGTGTATGTGTAATTGACTTTAGCATTGGTATTCTTGGCATTTGAAGACTCACCTTTCTCATGAGGAGGGAAAGGATCCTTAAAAGCTTGATGGTTCGAATTCTTATTATGATTCTCCATAAGGATGTAACCATTGTCAATGAGATCTTCAACTTTATGCTTCAGTTGGAGACAAGTAGAAGTCTTATGACCAATGTTCTGGTGATAGTCATAGTAAGCATTATCATTCCACCAATGAGGTCATGGTTGTGGGTCATAAGTATGCTTTTTCAAAGGAGTAAGAACCTAATTTTCTATAAGAGTTTTATAGACCACATCAAGAGGCTCTCCCAAAGAGGTGAAATCATGCTTGGGTCGAGAAGCCCAAGGTTTGTTCCTAGCAAATCTTGAAGTTTGTTGATTATCCGTTGTGGTCTTTTTGACAGCCTTAGCCGTTTGTATACTGGAAGTAAGATTAAAAGTAGGCTTTGAAGGCTTTGTAGTAACATTATCCATGACTCCATCATTTACTACATCTCTGTTCTTATTGGTAGTCTTTCCTTTATCCTTGTTTGTGGAGAATCCTTGTTTACTGTCCTTATTCAAAGTTAATTCTCCCATCTTGATCATAAAGGCCTCTATTCACACTGCTTGTTTGATCATACTATAAAAAGTAAGAGGACCTTGAAATTGTACTTGGTATTCAAAGTCTGGGACAAGATTGTCTAAGAAAATGTCGAGTCTCTTAGACTCTGGTAGCTTATGAGGACACTTCGTACATAATTGTCTCCACCTTTGGAGAAATGTTAGGAAAGATTCTCCTTGTCACTGTTTTAAGTTGCAAAGATCCTGGATGTTAACCAGATGATGAATATTATGTGAGTAGTGCTGGAGAAAAAGATTAGCCATTTTGTCAAAATTTGTAATGCCATTGGGCAATCTAGAGAACCATTCCATAGCTGGTCTACCCAAACTATGAGGAAACAAGCACATAAGATATGTTTGATCATGCATGAATTCCATAAACAATGCACCAAACTCCCTTAAGTGATCTTGGGGATTAGTTGCACCCAAGTATTTGTCATATTTAGGGAGTTCCACACCTCTGGGAAAAGGTGGCATATGAAGACTTCTGTCAAAAGGGAAAGGACAAATAATTTCCACCATAAATTATTGAGTGGGTTTGTCTTTATTCCTCGCAAGTTGACTAATCTTATCTTGCATTTCTTGAACCATCTTTTGCAACTTTGCTGTCTCAGTTTCTTCTTCCTTAGCTATGAGTGTTTCATCTTGATAGTCTCGGGGTAACTTGGCCCCTTGTTTAGCTAGCTCAAGGAAGTACTTTTCTTTCTCCTCTAGGAGAAGGATCTCCATCATTTTAATAAGACCCTTATTAGCTTTGGTAGCATCTATATCCTATTGAGTTATCACTTCATTTTCATTCCCATGGATCTCATAAATACTCAAGATCTAATCTTGTTGCTGATCATCTTGGTTTTGATCGAATAGAGGAGGATGATAGAAATAGGTGGGTTGTCTATCACCTTGAGGTTTACTTCAAGATTGATCATCATTGTGGGACTGATTTTGGTCATGTTGAGATTGACCATGAGGTTTCTCATTCTGAGGTTGAGCATGATGTGGGTCATTAGAGGATTGACCATGATATTGATTATTTTGAGATTGATCAAAGGTTTGACTGTACTTGTGGTTGGAAGTCAAATGGATCTCCCATCTTGCTGTAGGCTTGTGCAGTACATGAATTCTTAGTGAAATGATATGTCCAGTGCTTAAAGGGTGCAACCATAGTAACCTTTGGTGAATGAACAGGATCAAAAGATTTAAAAAATTCAGGTGAGAAGATATCGTCAATAGTATCACTAGGCTCAATGATAGAACTATTCTCAGTAGGATCAACAGGTATGATAATAGGATTAGTCCAAGGAAGAGGTCTTCCAAAGTTGTGAAACAATGAGTTCTCTTGGAAGAATGAGTTGTCTTGCTCTTGAAATGAAAAACTAGGTTGTGCTTCAAACAATGGATTAAAACATTCTTGAAACACCGGAGGTGATGGTTGAGATAGACTATCTTTTGAAGAATTTAATGAGGAAATTGAGGATATCTCACAAAGTTTAGATTTCACAACAGATTCAGGAGGATCAATTTCTTGATTAGGAGGTTCACTTCTACCTTGATCAGGATTCTAAATGGGATAAGTCTTGCCACTTCTAGTCGTGATAGTCATAGATGAAGATGAAATGAGAGAGGACTCAGGATAATGCTAGACTCTATCTCAAAGACCAATGCAAAGGAGATAAAGGCTAGAACAACTAAGATGCGAGATGGACTTGGTATGAATCATCAAAAGAGGTGGCTAGAACAGTCGAGATAAGACTATCACGACATGAGATACAAAAGGCATAAAGAGATAAGGTAAACCAATAAGAGATAACACAAGTCAAAGAAAAGATCGATCGATTCTTAACTTAAAACAACCAGTTTCTGATAGTGAACGATAGGAAAATAGAAAAATAGACCTCAAACAAAAGCATATCAGATAAAAAGTCAAACAGTTAATGGCAAACAGGTCTCTATTTTTGAAAACTGGGCTACAGTCTCACGCGAGAGAGTACCAGGTCATGCGAGAGAACACCAACCTTCATGCAAGAGAGCAAAGTTTCGTGTGAGAAAGTGCTTTGAAGAGTGAAACTTCATGTGAGAAAAGTGCAAAATCTAACAATCTAACATAGTTTTTGAGGTTAAAGTTGAGTTTTGAGGTACAGCCTGAATTGATGTCTAACAGAAAATCTAGTTTCTTGATAGGTTTGAAGAATAGTTTAATCAACAAGCTCATTTTGGGATTTCAAGCATTCGTTTAAAGACACAAAAGTTCAAATCAAGCAGTTGTGATACAAGAAGTAGTCGTTAACAGATCTATCAATGACAAAGAAACTTGATAGCATCAGGGGAGTCTTTGTTTGATAATGATTGGACAATGTTTAAGACTCGATAACAAACACATAGCTTAGTCCTACAAAAAAATGGTGAGAAGACAAAACCTTTTCCCCATTGCTTATGCGCATATGTGCACCTCACACAACCATGTCACCCCCTAGAGGGTGCCTATGTTTTTGATGTTTCCAAGGACTCAATAGTGTATGTTCAAAGGTTACCCTTGTAGCAGGGGCCAGTGTTGCAACCACCTTCAAGGGTCTAGGTGTATGCCTATGATGAGAATCTACAGGAGAGATTCTTCCCCCTCCCTGCACAAAGATTACGACTCCTTTCAGAGGTGAACTGAGTAGGCCACTAGCTAAGGAAAGTTTTTAATAGGCTTTCGTTCATGCTAACCTTTGGTGCCCCCGATACAGGGTTAAGGCCTCGCAGCCACACCAACACCTGAAAGTCATACACCCCCACAAGAAGGGCTAGGAGTGGTGCTTCTCAGTATAACAAATGGAGCCTTCTCAAGATGATAGTAAAAGTCTTGAGAAGGAAGCTAACATGGTTTTGGAGTCTTTAGATTCAACAAAATGTTCTTTATTAGAGTGAGGCAGAATCACCGGTGAAAGGTGCGTACTCACTTGGGTCATTCCCAGAGGTTCAACTTCCTGTAAGCCCTCTAAAGGTGACACAACTTGGCTTAGATATGAGGGTTTGATTTTCTATTTCTCTCAAAGAGAGAAGAGCATACTTCTCTACCTCATCACTTCACCCAAACACATCAAGAAGATTCATCACCAAGTTAACTTCACTCCACCACAACTACAAGCTTTTGGGTATCTATTTCTCTCAAAGAGAGAAGAGCATAATCCCTTGGCAAATAGAAGCGTAAATATTCACTACCTTTCTCCACTTCCCAAAGAATTTGTCATATTAGTAAGATCATTAGGATTTTGGGTTCATTCATGGTCATCACCTCCATGTAATGAAGAGCCAAATTCCCTACTCACTATCAAAATCCTCAAGAAATTTTAACGGAGCCCTATTTAGACTATGTGAATGAAAGAAAGAAACAAACACAACATTTTAACAAGTCTTCGACTATCATCATGCAATCAAACCATTAGCATGTTTTATGTTCTTGGTCAAACATCCTGCAAAAAATTGTTATGCTGTGAAAATAATAGAGAAATAATTAACAACAACAAACAGGAAACTATTAGAAATCTAAAATAGGAAAGATAGAAAGTGAAAATTTTAGACCACTGTATCCAAATCTTGCATGAGGAAGTACTCCATAGCACGTGAGAAAGTACAGGGCACCACATGAGGATGCATCAGCTCATGCGAGAGAGTGCTACAAGGAGTGAAACTTCACACAACATGCTTTGGATTCTCGCACAAGAATCCATAAAGAAATAGTACAGACACACGATAGAGCTTAAATTTCCTATCAGAAAAAAATGAGAATGAGGCCAAAAATTGATCTTTCTGCCCCACGGTGGGTGCCAAAATGTATATAGTCAAATGTGGACCTCAAATCCAACTACACACACAACATGGTCATTACTCACATGATCGAATTACAAGAGAGAGTATGAATTACTCAATTTGAAATCCATGGTGAAGCGACCTGTTGCCTCCTATGTAGACGGGGTGTTTAATTACTCTCAGATTGGAGAGCCAACAACCATTAGACTGATTCTACAATGGAGGATTTTCAAAAGCTGTAATGATAAGCAAAAACTAAAATTAAGCTAGAATGAGTGCAATTTAATCTAAGATGTTTTGAAAGAAATATGACATTAATCTAGATAGCTTGAAAGGAAATATGAAGTGCAGATTATTCTAAAGTACTTGAAAGAAATATGAGATTAGACTAAGCTATGAGCAAATAAGCCAAACTAAGCATATGAATACGCAATATTAAACTAAATGAAAATTATAATAAAACATAATTAAAAGCTTTGAAATTGAGACACAAAAATACTATAGTTCAATTACTCTAAAAATTTCCCCCCTTGAATGAAGAAATGAGGCTCATTAAATAGAAAATCCCGGGAAGAGAATGAAGGGGTTCTTGATTTGAAACTCCTGACCCTTCATTCCCATTTGAGACAAAATTGTATAAATTACCTAATTAAAATAATGGAAAATGCCACACAGGGTGACCTTTTGAATATTGTGAATTATTAATTCAAAAATGAGTGTCCATTCAAATAACAAGTAATTATTAATTCCTTTTCATGTATATTAGCCAAATGGGGTGGGTTTTAATTTAATTCCAAGTACTTAGGACTTAAGGATTAAATTAATTTATCATAGGGGTAATTTAGCTAATAAAAGTCAAAGACTTTAGGAATTAATTTTAATATTTGATTAATGCAATTTAGGGTCTTTACAGTTGACATCAAGTCGAATTAAGTCAGTAGGAGAGAGAAAATTGCCTAGGAAACTAGGACTTTGGAGATGTAAAAATTGATGAAAAGGCACCAAAATTGATTAAATTTATTAGGTGCCAATTTTAGGGTATTAAAATAGACTGGATCATTGAAATGGAAAAGTATTTTGAGTATGAAAATGTATCTGAAGAGAAGAAGGTGAAAATTGTAGGCACAAAGTTGAAAGGTCATGCATCCTTATGGTGGGAAAATCCGCAATTGGATCAGAAAAAGAAAGGCAAAGACAAAATCAAGGTATGGAATAAAATGGTGAATAAATTGAAAGGAAAGTTCTTACCTTGTGATTATCATATTAACCTAGCTAGGTGAATGCAAAGCCTAAGGAAAAAAGATAGCTTGGTAAAAGAGTATACTGAGGAATTCTATAGATTAGATATCAGATCTGGACATGATGAGGATGATGTGGAAAGAATTGCTAGATACTTGAATGGTTTGAGAGTTTCCATCCAAGAGGAAATCAGTCTGGTCAAATTGGAGAACATTGAAGAGGATTATCAATTTGCATTGAAGGCCGAGGAGAATTTGAACAAGAGACATGAATAAAGACAAAGAGGTTGAGGTGGTAGATTCCCTAGAGGAAGAGGTAGATCCTATGGTGAAATTATTAGATCTGAACCTAAAAATACAAATCTAGATAAAGGCAAGATCAAGTGGAAAGGTGAAAGTTCATCTAAAGGAAGAGGTAGTAACTACCGAGGTTGTTATAGCAGAGGTAATTTTTGAGGAACTTGTTACAATTGTGGAGAAGGACATAGATCTTTTGAATGTACACATGCTAGTAAGAAGGCTCGTAGCAGTAGAAATGCTTTGGTGCAAGAAGAGTTACCGAATGAACCTGAGAAGGAAAATAACTTGATGGTAACAAGAGCACTGTGGAATGAAAGAAAAAAGGAAGATCTGGTAAGGAAAAGTTTGTTCGAGACCAGATGTAGAGTTTTTGACAAATTTTGGAAGGTAATCATTGACAGTGATAGCTCGGAGAATCTGGCATCTAAAGAGATGGTCACAAAATTGCAGTTGGAAAGATTGAAACATCTGAAGCCATATCATATTTCATGGATCAAAGATGAGCATACACTCTTGGTAAGTGAAAAATGTTATGTGAATTTGAAAATTGGAAAGTACTATGATAAGGTGTTGTGTGATATCATGCCTATGGATTGTTGTCATATTTTGTTGGGTAGACCTTGGCAATATGATAGACATGCTATATAAAATGGGAGATTGCATAAGTATACTATTGTGGCTGATGGAAGAAAAAAAATCTTGTTACCTTTGATGGAAGAACCTGTTAGTAATGTTTTCACATCTATGAAAGTTTGTTTGATGGAAGGAAGAAAGTTTGTTAAGGATTTGAAGAAGAATGATGTATGTTTTGTTGTGATTCCTAACAAACCAAGTAAGAAAATAGAGGATAATGTTCCTGAGGAGATTGATAAGTTACTCATTGAGTACAATGATATCATTTCTAATAATTTACCTAATGGTTTTCCACCGAAGAGAAGTATTGATAATTGCATGGATCTAATCCCTAGAGCTAGTTTACTGAACAAAGCACCTCATCGGTTGACACCTACTGAGAATCAAGAATTGAAACAACAGATTCAAGAGTTGCTGGAGAAAGGTTTGATGAGAGAAATTTTAAGTCCTTGTGCAGTACCTATGGTATTGGCACCTAAAAGGAATGTAGAATGGTGAATGTGTACTGATTCTACAGCAATCAATAAGATAATAGTGAAGTATAGGTCTCCTATACCAAGAATGGATGACATAATGGATAGTTTGACTGGAGCAAAGTATTTCACAAAGATTGATTTGAAAAGTGGGTATCATCAGATCAGAATCAAAGAAGATGATGAGTGGAAGACTTCTTTCAAGACAAAAGAAGGTTTGTATGAGTGGTTGGTTATGCCTTTTGGTTTGATCAATGCACTGAGTACTTTTATGAGGCTGATGAATAAAGTTTTGAAGAAATTCTTGGGTAAGTTTGTGATTGTATATATTGATGATATTATGATATCCAGTAAGACCAGAGAAGAACATTTGTTGCATGTTAGACAAGTTTTGCAGAGATTGAAAGAAGAAAAGTTGCTGATAAATTTGAAAAAGTGTTCATTCATGAAAGAGGAGATTATGTATTTGGGATCTATAATTTCAGCTGATGGTTTGAAGATGGATCCTGAAAATGTTGAAGCTATTCTAAATTGGCCTACACCTATGAATGCTAGTGAGGTAAGATCATTTCATGGTTTGGAAAGTTTTTAACAAAAGTTCATAAGGAATTTTAGTTCAATTTGTAATGCTATGACTGAGACTATGAGAGGAGATAAAAGAGATTTCAAGTGGACACATGGAGCTGATAAAAGTTTTGAGACTCTGAAGCAGAACGTTGTTGAATTGCTTGTTTTGGCATTGCCTGATTTCAATAAGGTATTTCAAGTGGAATGTGATGCAAGTGGAAGTGCAATTGGAGTTGTGTTGAGTCAAGAAGGTAAACCTGTTTCTTTCTTTAGTGAAAATTTGAATGATGCTAGAAGGAAATATTCTATGTATGATAAAGAATTCTATTCTATTGTTCAAGCACTAAAGAAATGGAGACATTATTTGATACCGAGTGAATTTGTTTTGTATACTAATCATAAGGCTTTACAATACTTGGGTAGTCAGAATAAGTTGAATCAGAGACATATGAAATGGGTTGAGTACTTGTAGAGTTATACATTTGTGATAAAGCATAAAAGTGGAGTCACTAACTGAGTTGCTGATGCATTGAGTAGAAGAAGATCTTTGATGACCGAGATGAAAATTGAAGTTCTTGGTTTTAATGAGATGAGAGATTTGTATGAAACTAATCTTGATTTTTTTGAGCCACGGAGAAAGTGCAGAGCACCTATTCAAGATCAATCGAGTACAAAATGGGATGAGTATTTCATTCAAGAAGGTATGTTGTTTAAAGGTATTCAATTGTGTATACCGAGAGGACAAATGAGAACTAATTTGATGAAGGAGAAACATAGTAGTGGTTTGGCTGGACATTTTGGTATTGATAAAACTTTGAATTTGCTTAAGGAGAAGTACTTTTGGCCATAGTTGTATAAAGATGTTCAAAAATTTTTGAAAAGTTGTGGAATTTGTTAAGTTGCAAAAGGGGTAAGTCAGAATACTGGATTGTATACACCAATTGTTGTACCTAAGAAACCTTGGATTGACATCAGTATGGATTTTGTTCTTGGCTTACCGAAGATAGTAAGAGGTAATGATTCTATATTTGTTGTGGTAGATAGATTTTAAAAGATGACACATTTTATACCTTGTAGAAAGACATTAGATGCAGTACATGTAGCTGATCTTTTCTTTAAGGAAATTGTCAGATTGCATGGATTATCGAGGAGTATTATCTCTGACTGAGATAGTAAATTTGTTGGATACTTTTGAAAAACTCTTTGGAGAAAGTTTGGCACTGAATTGAAATATAGTTCTACATTTCACTCACAAACCGATGGATAGATAGAGGTTGTAAATAGAAGTTTGGGAAATCTTTTGAGATGTTTAGTTGGAGACACACCTAGTACTTGGGATTTTGTGTTGGCACAAGCAGAGTTTGCATACAATAATTTAGTGAAAAGGAGTACTGGAAAAACACCCTTTGAGATTGTGAATGGCATATAGTCGAGAGGTATATCTAATTTGAGAGACATTGTTGATGACAATAAGAGAAGTGCTGAAGGAGTGAAATTTGTTGAGTACATGAAGATGTGAAAATCAAGCTAGAAGAGATTAATCAGAAATACAAAGATAGAGTTGATAGATCAAGCAGACATAAAACTTTTGATGTTGGTGATGAAGTGATGGTTCATTTGAAGAAAGGTTGATTTCCTATTGGAACATATGGGAAGATGCAGATGAAGAAGTTTGGACCTTGCAAGATTTTGAAGAAATTTGATAATGGAAATGCATATGAGATTGAGTTACCTGATGACATGGACATATCACCGATTTTCAACATTGCTGATTTGTATGAGTATCATGAACCTGATGAAGACATGATAGTACCAATGGAATACCCTAAGAAGTAGAATGAAGAAGTTGAGCAGATTTTGGAGCAAAGAATTGGCAAGAGTACAAGAGGTAAACAATATATGGAATATATGGTGAAGTGGAAGAATAGATTGATTAAAGACAGTTCATGGATTTCACAGTTTGAGTTGGATGCAGCTCAGATCAGACCTACTAAATGATTCAGAGAATCATTTCTAAATAACCCCAGGTGTCTGATGCAGGAGCATCTTGGGTCCTTGGAAATCCTGTGTCACCAAAAAGATTTTGAAGTTTGTCTATGATTCTCAGTTCCTTCTTTGATCGATTTGGTTGGTAGTTGGTCAGTTTCCTTTGGTTATCGAGTTTGGTCAGTTATCTCCTGGGTAGTCGGTTGTTTCTTTGGTGCTCGGCAATGCTTGTCTATTGCTGTAATACCCCAAAAATGGGCTATAGGCTCATTAACCTCCTACATCTTTAATTCGATCAAAATCGACATCAAAGTCCTAACCTAAGGCACATCTGCACATTATCGAATCCTAATTGATTATCCTAAATTCTGCATCAAGGAATATTCCTAGTAATATTCCTATTTATCCTAATTATCTTTAATTTAATAATTATTTGGCGATAAATCCTATTTATCCTAAAGTTTGATTAATTGAATATTTTGAATAATTAATTAATTAATTTAATTCTGCCACTTAATTATTTAATTGAATTTAATTATAATTATATTCATAAATTGTATTATTTAATTTTGACAATAAATCAAAATATCCTATGACTAATTGATTAAATTTTTATTTAATTAATTAAAGTCAGATGCCAATTTTTAGTAATATAGTTTTTGAGTAAAGTTTGATTTAATAATTGATTAACCCATAAATCAATTATTTTAATTTAAAATCAGTTAAGTTGAGAATAAATCACTTTATATTAAATTAATTTACAATTAAATCATGCACAATCAGAAAAGTAGTCAACTAGAAATCAAAAACCAATTTTAAATTTAAACTCAACATCTGATGATGAGTTTAAATTTGATCTAAATTCTTTTGAGTTAAACACTACTTTTGCATGATTTTATGAGTTTATTTATTCTTAATTTCTTGTTAACTCAAAAATCAACCTGAGTTTATCAAGAGTGATTTATGGCTTTTCTCAATGCATCCTCAAGCCCTAGATTTCTATAAAATCAAGGCTCAACTCTTCACAATTCACCCACCTTGAATTTGCACTACTCTGGTGAATTTGCGATTGAAGGATTAAGCACTTGCGACAAGCAATTTGTGAGATCTTTCATTGTTGATCATAGTTTCATAGTTTTCATATCATAGCTTTGCATTCATAGTTTTCATATCATTCTTAGATAAATTTACATATCATCTCAATTTCATTTCTAGATTAGATTCATATCAGTTTTTCAATCTTAATTGCATACAAAATCCAAAAAAAGAGATTAAATCTGCATTCATTTCATATCCATCTTCTGCATTCAAATCCTTCATTTAGGTATTGCATTGTCACTAATCTTGGTCTAATATAAGAATACCATACTCACACCTACTAGAAGGCAATAAATCACCTGGTTAGCTATATTATTCTTATTTGCAAATTTTGATTTCACTAACCTCTAATGTTTTACTGAAGTGTTGTGTCCACAACTAGGTATAATTTTCACACACACATTTTTGGCACCCACCATGGGGCCCTAAAACGGGTTTCCATTTCACTTCTTTCAATTTCTATCTATTTTTTGTCATTTTCTAGTCAATTCTACGATTTTATTCTCTGTCCGTACATTTTTCGTATGACTTTATCAGAAAGTCATACCGGAAGCAACTGGTTGTCATACAATAGTTGAGAATTTCAAGGCTCGTATCATAACCTACAAATTGTCATTTGGAAACTCCTCTATCATTTGAACAAATACCCACTGTCATATGGGTTTCTAGACAGTCATACCAAAGCTGACCCACTATTGTATGGGATTTGGATTGTTGTATGAGAGGTAACCCACTGTCGTACGAGTTTTGATACCAAGATTCAATTATCGTTTCATAATTTTAGGTAGTTTTTCAGATTTGATTTTCAGATTTGGACTAATAGCTAACCTTAACAATTGAGATCTTCTATTTCTGATTGATATTTGTTGAGTCTGATTGGAAAAGCACAAGAAAAATTGCTAAAATAGGTAAAACCTACTAAGCGAGGAACTCAATTATTCTTCTCAATCTAATAACACTTTGATTTGGACATAAAATGAACTCTCACGTATCAAGCTTGTGTGACTTTTCTCTCTTTCATATCACAGACTTCATTTTTGGCTATAAAACAAACATAGATTTGCTTTCTACATATCTGTTACACATAGTAAATAGGCCCTATGAACACTATTTGTGGATGATCTTGAGAGAGTGGGCTTCTTTCTCTTGTTCACACATGTGAAGCTCTTCTTGATGAAGGATCCCCTTGTAGGTAGGGAGGATACTGAGATTGTCTTGTGTTCTACTAGATTTGTGAGTCTTCAACTTTTGATCGATACATTCTCTCTCTGAAGAGATTGATAGACCATAAGCAGTTGACATCATAGATCTTTGTGAGATAATTTTAGTCTTAGCGTGTCAGATTAATTTGTCTTCTTTGTTTTGGTGAAGTGAAGAGGCTAGGGGATTATGCTCTACTTCCTTTTTGGATATTACCAGAAACCCAGATCCTTGAATTTGATCTAGTCCCCCCGTGGTATCTTTTGTGAGTCACCTTTAGAGAGAGTTAACCATAGTGGACATTCCCTTAATTGGGTCAACCACGTGGATGGAACCTCAAGTAGTAATAGCCATTTTCACTGTGGTAGCAACAACCGCTATATAAATGTCCTTGTGGAGGAAATCTTCACAGGTGTGGTCTCTTGTTGGGCTGTCAAATCTCCCTAGCAAATCCTAATTGATTAAATTCTCAAACTATGTCAAAACCCTGGTGTGCCTGGATTGGAGTTTGCCCTCTTGAGATCATAAAATTTGTAGAGTTAGACCATTACTACAAACCCTAGTGAGGCCAAATTTTCATTTTCTAGGAATATGTGCGTTATTGAAAAACTTTTTGGAATATACACAATTAGCACTCCTAGGGATTATCACATTTAGTCACTTGATTGTTCATGCATAGGGTTTCTTTGTCCCCTGTTCATTATTTTTAGACATTTTTGAAATCACTTGCTTGTTGTTCTGTGTGCTTGTTTATCTATTTGGTTATCGAAAACAAATGATCTTGGAATAATCTTCAAATTTGAACAAATAATTTTGCAAACATACTGATTCTGAAAATTGAAAAATTGCAAAATCTGAAGCAAAATTCCTTTCTAGAGTCAAAATTCATCCCATAGGGTTAGAAATTCGTACGAGTTTTGACCACTGTCATTTTAGAACCCCTGTATTGTCGTATGCAAGCTTGCATATTGTCATACGAGCTTTGTCAAAAATTACAAACAAAAAGTCAAAATCTGCTATCAACTATCATGTGAGCTTTGCAATTGTTGTATGAGTTTTGTCAACTGTCATTTCAAAGCCTACCCACTGTCGTATGAGCCCGCAGAAAGTCATATGATAATTTTTGAAAAATTGCCAAAAAATTGTCAAATTTGTCAGAAATCTAGTTTTTACAACCTACTTCCATATTCTGTCAAACAAATCATTATGTTAAAAATAGAGAAGAAACTAGAAAAAATCCATTCATTTTCCTAAAGTGGTCTCTTGAGTCTGATTTGGCCTTCTGATTAATCGATTTGAGTCCTTTTCATCTTGTGTCAAAACCTTGTCAAAATTATCTTCAAATTCAGTCTTCATACAAAAATGGCTGTGTTGTGAGCTCGTGTCTGCCATCTTTTGGGTGTCTACCCATACTACTAGGGCACAATATCCTTCATTTATGTTCAATCTAATCTTCAATCAATCCAATCTTGACAAGGTTGCGTCATTCGATCTTCTTGAATCAAGTCATTCTTCAGTTGTCTCCATCTTGCTTTCTTGTTTCACCCAAGGTTAATGGTGGAAACTAGAGCTTCCTCACATAAGAAATCTAGAGAAGCACCCAATACTGTACCTTTGTCTACTCATGTGATTCCAACCCTCAAGCAACTCTACAATTTAGGTATTTACAAAGATGACGGTCTTGGCAATTTTTGATTGAAAACTGGTTACATCCCCCCCTTCATCAACTCACAGAGGTAATCAGCAAAATCCACATCAATCTATCCTAGGGAGTCCTAAAACCCCTAGCATGTCTCAAGGAGGTACAAACCATGGGTCTCAAGGACCTCATTCTCAACATGGTGCATATCAAGAACCTACACCTTCTGAAATTGCTCAATATCAAAATGATGATGACTTCAAGAAAATGATGAGGCATTTCTTGAAAGAAGATAGACAGGCATACTTTCTAGAGTTAGCTCATCAAGGAGCTAAACTTCCTCCAAAATTTAATGTTGAAGATATCATTACGCATGAGGAAGAAAATCCAATCATGACTATGATGAAACAGATGCATGCCATGTAAGTCAAGCTCAACAAACTAGAGAAAGAAAAGGAACCTAAGGAGTTCTCCATGGAGGCTCTATGCCCTTTTCCATTTGATAAGGACTTGTACATGCCACCATTCCCAAAGAGAGTGGAAATGCCTAAATATAATAAGTGTGATGGAAACTCTGATCCTCAAGATCATGTCAAAGAATTTTGTACTCAATCTATGGAGTTCATGCATGAACCAACCTACTTAATGCATCTTTTCCCTCGATCTCTGGGAGGAGCAGCCATTCATTGGTTCTCTAGGATGCCTCCAACTATCAAAAATTTTTAGGAGTTAATCAAACTATTCTATCAGCAATACTCCTACAATATCCAACATCTGGTCACCATGATCGAAATCTACAATCTCAAACAATATCCAGGAGAACCATTCCTGACATTTCTCAAAAGATGGAGGAAGAAATTTTCTCTATATGATAGACCCATTCCAGAAACTAAGAAACTGGAAATCTTCATCAATAATCTTGTTCCAGAAATCAACTACCCTTTACAAATGCAAAATAATACATCCTTTGATAAGATGGTAGATAATGCGATCAAAATTGAGAAAGTACTTGTGAAAAAAGGAGACATTACACTTCAAAAGGACAAGTATGAATCTGGATCTAGTTCTAAGGAGAAGAACAAAAACTGGAATAAGAATAAAGGCGTTGTCACTGACGGTGTTGTTGGTGCTATCCATGCCCCATCCAAGGCATCCGCTTTCAATCTCACTGTTGGCACCCAAGCCATAAAAGCTTTTGAATAAAAAACAATAGAGTCCAACAAAAATTCATCTAATTATAAACCTTGGGCTTCAAATCCTAAACGCAAATTTACTCCTCATGGAGAGTCCTTGGAATCTGCCATGAAAACTCTATTAGCTAACAACATCATCTCCTCACCTGAGATAAAAGTCTTTGATCCTGAACCTAAACCAAAATGGTGGAGAGAGAACGATTTCTATGACTTCCATTGCAATAAGGGTCATAAAACTAATAATTGCATCGGCTTGAAACACATCATACAAGACAAAATTGATAATGGAGAAATTATAATTGATAATCATAAGAGCAATAATGATCATATAGAATTCATGAAACCATTTCTGAAACATAATCAAGGAGATTCATCTTCTCAGCCTAATATGGGTGCTAAAGTCAGTTATGCCTACTCTGGAAACAATGTTGTCATAAATATGGTTGAACCATGCCTATCTGAGCATTGCAATGTCATCACAATTGTAAGAAAAGGTAGAGAAAATCAATTAGCTAATGTAGTTACTCAATCACAAGCTCAGGCACATCTGCAAGGACAAATCCTAGATTCATCCAATGTCCCTAAGATGCCTTTCAATCTTTCATCTGCTTCTAAACATAAGGCTACATCTAAATCTTCAAATCCTAAAGACACGAGGCCTACATCATACAGTATTGTCCCACAACTCTAGCATACAAATGCAAAAATCTCCATGTTTGAGTTGCTTCAGATATCTCTAGCTCATAGAGCTATTCTAGACAAAGCTTTTCTCAGATCCAATGTTCCTGATAACCTTGATTTAGAAAGATTCCAGACTATGGTTGGTCATCTAACATCTCCATAGTATATCTCCTTTTCAAAGGAAGATGATAACTCATTGAGTCATCCACATAACCAACCCTTGCATATTGAAGTCTTGATCCAAAACTATCATGTCAAATGTGTGTTGATAGATGGGGGTGTTGGTCTAAATATTTGTTATATCAGCTTGATCACACAACTAGGATTTTTAGAAATGGACATTGATCCTAGAAAGAAGATAACTATCAAAGCGTATGATGAACAAGAAAGGTCTTCCAAGGGCACAACTGTCTTACCTACCAAAATAGGTCCAGTCATCAGAGATACTATATGTCAAGTTCTTGATCTACCTTTGGCTTACAACATCCTTCTAGGGAGGCCCTGGATACATGAAATGAAAGCTATTCCTTCTACGTACCATTAGTGTTCAAAATTTCCTTATGAAGGGGTAGAGGTGACCATTCCAGCTGACGTATCTACAACTTGCAATGCATTGAAAGAAAGTGTGGATAAACTTGTTCCTAATAATAGAGAATCTTTCACTAAGAAAATAGAAGTAGCATTCACATCCAAGATGGAAGACATTGAAAAAGAGGTCACAATCAAAGAAAATGGCATGGGAGAATATACTATAGAGCTAGTCTTATCTTTGACATCTCTCCCTATCTTGCCTAAGACCTATGGGAAAACTCTAAAATAGTCTAAACTAGAGTCTAAAGAACCTCTTGAGGCATATAAAGGAAATTTTTTCATAGATTAAGTGTCCAAACAAGAGTTTGAAGAGGATGAAGCTATGCTTGCATGGCTATACAAAGATGAACCTGAATCTCAAATTGTTCAAACATGTGATGCTAAAACATTGAAGATCCCTTTTAAGTCATATGGCCCAGGGGAAAAATTGATCATAAAAATGGGATATACATGAAAAGGACCTCTAGGACTACAGGGTAAAGGTCTTCTATCACCTCTTGACCATCGTGGCTGAACAAATAGGAATACAATAGGTCTAGGATATAAGAAGAAGCCTTTCTATCTTAGCAAGAACTCCCCACATGTCTTAGAATAGATTGAACCAACAAAGGAAACAACACAATACTCTGATAGTGATGATTTAGACACCACTGAAGATCTCATTCCTTATGAGCATTTTCCTAAGGAAATAAAAGACCTCCTTGAAGCTGAAGATGATCCAGTGAAAAGAATCAATGTAGTAGAAACACAAGAACCTACTATAGAACACGAGATAGTTACACCACAAGAACTAGCTAATCTTGAAGACAACCAAATAGATAAGGAGGAAGGTGGTATCTATTCTGAGACAGATTCCCATGAGTACAAATTCAAATCAAAATCTTAGGGTAACCCTTCTTGGGGTATCGATCCTGACTTTACTCATATTCTTTAATTTCCAAGAGGCATAGATGAATCTAATGAATGTGAATGGGGAGCCATTCCAGAGGAAGATGAGCTTATCATAGAAAAACATGTTGATGTTATTCACCAATATGCACCTAAACCCAATGTAAGTCTAGAGAGAAATAATGAACTTAACGAGTCTGATCCACCGATGGCTAAAGTGGACTCCCACAATGACATTGAGCCTATTCACGAATTGAACATCTTAAGTTGTAATATCACCTTTAAACTTGAGCATCAGGTTAGGACTAATGATGACAGATCCATATTCGTAAACACTATTTCCCAATCTTTTCCCACTTTGACTATCCAACATCCTGAACTTCTTGACCAAACTTCCATAAATCCAAGCCAAGATATCTATACTTTCCTGAATGACTATGCCCTTTCTTGCTACCTAAATGTAGTTGAGCCTATGATGACTTCCATTAGTGAGCTGAGTGTTAGCATGATAGAGTCAGACATAAAGTATCTTAGTCAAAAGAATAAGAATAAAAATAAAAAGAAAAGGAGTTCTAAGGGTGAAAACTACTTTGTGGCAGTCTCAGAACCTACAAAAGTAAAAATAAAAGACATATCCAAAGGTGAAAACCTCTCTAAGGCACCTAAGGATGAGATATTTGATGTCCTTCCAAGTCATTTACAGGATAGATCTCCAGTTCTAATTGAGCCCACTCAATCTATCAACTTGGGAATGGCAGAGGAACCATAGTTGATTCATGTAGCACAATCCTTATCAAAAGAAGAAAATAAAAAATTTACAACATTCTTGATAGAAAAGAAGATCAACTTTGCATGGAAATATTTAGATATGCCAGAGTTGGATCCTGATCTTATAATGCACCATTTATTTATAGCTCCAGGGGTCAAACCTGTTAAACAAAAATTGAGAAAGATGCATCCACATGTTGCACCCTTGGTCAAAGCTGAATTAGAGAAACTACTAAAAGCCGGATTCATCTGTGTTATTGACTATGCTGAATGGATCTCTAATATTTTACCTCTATCAAAACCAGAAAAATCAATAAGAGTATGCATAGATTTTAGAGATGTGAACAAAGCATGCCCTAAGGATGGATTTCCACTACCTAACATTGATATGATAGTGGACATGACTGTGGGATTCAAGATTTATTCCTTGATGGATGGTTTTTCTGGATATAATCAAATAAAAATTGCTCCAGAAGATCAAGAGAAAACTGCTTTCACATGTGCATGGGGTACCTTCTGTTGGAATGTCATGCCATTTTGGCTTAAGAATGCTAGTGCTACATATCAAAGAGCAATGACATCTATCTTTCATGACATGATGCATTGAACTATGGAGGATTATGTTGATGATACTTTGGCAAAATCTATGATAAGATCTGAACATCTAAATGATTTGAGCAAAATACTAGACCACATGGAGAAGTTTAGTCTTAGACTAAACCCTAAGAAGTGTTCTTTTTGCATCACTTCTGGAAAGCTCTTAGGATACATAGTTTCAAAGAAAGGCATTGAAGTTGATCCACCTAAAGTTAAAGCCATCATGGAGATGCAACCTCCCAAGAATATCAGTCAAATGAGAATGTTACAAGCAAGAGTACAATCTATTAGATGCTTCATATCTCAGCTAACAGACATATCATAGCCTTTCACAAAACCATTACATAAAGGTGTGACCTTTGCATGGAATGAGGACAACATGATGAGAATAAAAAGGAAAGAGCTATATATTATATCAGTAGAACTTTGGTTGTGTATGAGAAGAACTATTCAATGATTGAGAAAGCTTGTCTAGCTATGATATTTGCATCATAGAAATTGAGACACTACATGTTAGCTCATACCACACATTTGGTAGCTAAGATTGATCCACTAAAGTACCTTCTAAGCAAAGCTGCCCTCACAGGTAGACTAGCTAAATGGGTGATGTTATTAAGTGAATTTGACATTGAATATGTTGTAATAAAAGCTGTTAAAGGCCAAGTTATTGCTGATCAATTGGTGGATGCACCTATGTTTGGTGATACACCAATGCAAATGGAATTCCCAAATTCTTCTATCATGAAGCTTTCTTCTAGAGAATGGAAATTGTTCTTTGATGGCTCCTATACACAAAATGGATCTGGAGCAAGCATATTATTTATCACTCCTCAAGGATACTCAATTCCTAAGGCATTCAGAATCAATTTTCCTTGTACAAATAATATTGCTGAATATGAATCCCTTCTTAATGGTATGAAAATAGAAATTGAGTGGAGAGTAACAAAATTACACATTCATGGAGACTCACAACTTGTAATACACCAAGTCAATGATGTGTATCAAATGAAAGATGAAAAGCTCATTCCATACAAGAGAATGGTAGATGATCTAAAGAAATATTTCATATCTATCACCTTTGAGAAAATACCTAGAATAGAGAATAAGGCTATTACTGCTATGGTAATGATCTCTACTTTATTAAAGAAGCCCGAACATGAGCTATGCTACAAGTTCCTAGTGGAAGCACTATCTTATCCTGCATATGATTCCCCTGAAACCTGCATGATCTGCACTGTTGTTGGTCATGATTCATCCCGATACAAAAACCTTTTCTCCTATCTCCAAGACCAAATCATTCTGAATACCTTTAACCGCCATGAAAAATGATACCTTATCTGCAATGCGTCCCGATATGTCATCATTGGTAATGATCTATACAAATAAGGCCTAGATAGTACACTCCTTAGATGTTTAGAATGGGAAGAGTCTCAACATGCATTAGAAGAAGTTCATGAAGGTATATGTGGGTCACACTCTAATGGTTTAACACTAGCTTGAAAGCTTATTAGGGCTGGATACTATTGGCTTGAAATAGAGAAAGATGCAATCAAGTTTGCTAAGAACTATCAAAAGTGCCCAATACATGGTAACTTAATTCATGCACCAGGGAGAGATCTAATTCCCTTCACTACACAATGGCCTTTTCACCAATGGGAATTTGATCTTATAGGAGCCATACATCCTCATTATTCTAATAGACATACCCATATAATCACAGATATAGATTATTTCACAAAATGGGTAGAAGCAGTCCCTTTAACTCAAGCGACTGGTAAACAAATTTCAATGTTCATCTTGAACTAAATCATATTTCGGTATGGTATTCCACACTCTATAGTCATAGATAATGGTGGACGATTCAAAAATAGAGACTTAGATGATCTATGTGCCAAATTTAAGATCACACAATATTGGTCATCTATCTACTATCCTCAAGGGAATGGACAAGCAAAGGCTTCAAACAAGAATCTATTGAAATCTTGCACTGTACAGTTAATAAAAAAGGAAGAGACTAGCATCTCATGATCAATCTAGCTCTTTGGGCCTACAGAAAAAGTATTAGAATTCCCATTGGGGCTACACCTTTCACTTTAGTTTATGGGTCTGAAGTGGTACTGCCTATTGACGTTGAAATCCCATCACTAAGAATCAGAATGCATGGTCTAGTAACTGATGATGACTAGAGAGTGTCTAGGTTGAAAGAACTTGAACTACTAGATGAGCATAGACAAGCAACATATGATCATCTTAGAGTATATCAGAAGAGAATGTCTAGAGGTTACAACAAGAAAGTTAGACACAAAGAATTTCAGATTGGTGATCGAGTCTTGAGAGAGAATCCTAAAAATCAATCACATAGAGAATACAATGAGAAGTTTGAACCCAACTAGCTAGGTCCCTTTGCAATCACTACTACTTTTGGCTCTGGAGCCTATCAACTCTCAACGACTGAAGGAGAACAGCTCAGAGAACCAATCAACATTCTCCATTTGAAGAAATTTTATGCCTAAGGCATTCAGTCTCTGCAAAATGTCTTGAAAAAAATTTTAAAAATTGGAAAAAGTCCTGAAAAAATGAACATCTTGGTGAAAACCTAGCAATAGGCACCTTGATGATTCACAAAAAAATTGAAAAGTGGAAAATACAAAAAAATTGAAAAAAATGAAAAGTAAAAAAAAAAGAGAAAAAGAAAAAGTGCCTTGGTGAAAACCTAGAAATAGGCACCTTGGTAGCAAAAATAAAATCTTTGCCAAGATGGTGAAAACCTAGAAAATGGGTGCCATTTGTTTCAAAATACTCCACCTATCATCGCAATCTTGGTCTTTCCCAGCTTTCAGTCTTGCTTTAGTTTGTACATATTTCCCGGTGTGTTTTTGCATTCCTATTTTCAATAAGTTAGTCTATACACCAATCCGCTCAAACGTTTGTATCCTATCGATGTTTCAAACTTGGGTGCAATTAAAGTCATATCCTATGGTCTCCAGTATTCTTTAGATGTGTCATATCTAGTCAGAGTCCTTTGAAGCTTCATCTGAGTCAGTCAGTCAGTCTCCTCTCCAGAAAGGACTTTGCATCTACAAAAACACAATCAAACATCAACACAAACTGAAAACAATCTATGCTTCATGCTTTTATCTCCTTGTATGCTTACTAATTCTCATTGAGATTTTTTCATATTGTGTCCCTTTGAGCTCTTTGATGATGTCCTTTATAGGATTTAGAGAGTGATGATTGGGGGCATAATCTTTTCTTTGTTTTTTGCTTGTATGTGAAAATCTAACAACTTTGGAAATTCTAGATTGAAATGGTGTCCATCTGTAAGAGCCTCCATCTCATATTGGATGGCCATGAGTTCCTCAACCATTGATACCCAAAAAATTCAAGGAAGTTTGATCTAACTATTGTCTTTTTGAGTGAGTGAGTTCTCCTACTATGAAACACGATCTTACCTAAGGATGTGAACAATAAAGGGTCACTACGGGTAATTCACACTAGATTTGGAATGATCTCTCAATTGCTTGATGTGTTTGTACTGCAAGGCATATTATAGTCATCACGACATCTATGTTTTGATGCTTATACAAATTTCTATATCAAAATGGACATGATATTCAGGTCATCTTGGCATTTGTGCCTTGGTGCTTATATCTAATCTGACATTCCAAAAACAAAATCAATATTCATATGTCCATGGTTGTTTGGCTAGTGGGCGTTGTATTGATCCTTGAGCATACAAACCGATATTCATATATCTATGGTTTCCTAACTAGTGGGCATTGTATTGATTTATCTGGTTACCTAAAAATTCAGTGATGAAAATGACCGACACATGATCAGTGACTAGGTCCTAGGTCTTAGGTTTGCATTTCATTTTGCATATCATTTTTGCATTTTGCATGATTGCATGGTCTCACAAATTCTCAAATAAACTTGAATGTTTAAATGGTCCTTCAAAACTAAACTTAAACTTGACATGAAGAGTTGAATCTTCCATGAAAGTTTTCTCACAGAATCCGTAGGTAGTCACCATCCTGGGTTAGACATCCTTTTTGACATAAGACTGAGTACTTGTCTTCATCAATACCTATGAAACATATCATGTGTATCATTGCATTCACATTACATATCATAATCATTCCATCTATTTCATCTACATTGCATACATGTGCATAATCAAAATCATACATATCTCTTTCCATAATCAATTACATTTGCATAACATCCATACATGTGAAAGAAATCATTGCATTACATAAATCCATACATACATTCTAAACTACTCATAGAATTTACATCAAATGATATCATAATAAATCAAAACATGAAAAGTACAAATGAATTCATAACCAAAATATCGATCTCATATATATCATATAACTCGAACTAGTCAAGGGTGCACTACTGGCACAGTATATAAAAGAATGAGCTCATGTGAGCTATCAGAAGATCAGAACAATATATCTATGAACAACAAAAAGAGAAAAAATATCAGAATATCTAGATAGATTAGGTGTCTGCCTAATCCTCTACATTTGGTGGAGGTGGTGGTGGTGCATCAGGTACTACCTTGGCTCGGGCTACCCTAGCTCCCTCTAATGCTATCATATATTGAGAGTATGTGAGTACTCTCTGATTAGCAGGAACAACAACATAGTAAGTGGCTTTGGAGGTCTGATGTGTCACCTCTATCTATAATTTCCTATTCTCCTCTTGGAGCTTGGATCGTTGTCTATTTTCCTTTGTAAAACACTCCTCAAACTGAGCACTCTGTACCTTTAGGTCCTTGACCTATAATCTAAGCCCTCTGAAGATCTCCTGAGGAGTTGGTGGTACTCTATGATCTGCATATACTGTAGGCATATCTATATCTCTCACTAGCTGATCAGCAACCTCTAGTCTCTACACCTTACAACATCTCACCTCAACACCCAAGTCAAAATCTGTATCATCCTATATAGGATCAGGACTGACACCTACATACTGCTCTGCTCCAAGTACCTCATCTGCACTACCTATACTACCTAAAGTACCACTCTATCCTCTAGTTGATCTCCTTTGTAAAATTGTAGGTCTTCCTGCTGAAGAACTAGAGGGATGAGGTGGTCTCATATAATTGGATGGTCTCTATGGAGGTGTCAAAACTACTCTCAGCCTCAGAGGTGTAGGCTGGGGCATCGAAACCTGTGCACCTGTACTTCTCTACCCTCTACCCATCAGAGCACCTGTAACATCCATAGCCTCCTCCATGGAAGGTATCAACTCTATAGGATTTGAAAACCTATATATCAGATGCTCTACAAGCCATGCAATAAAACCATCTATAACCCCAACATCTAGAACATCTGACCGATAGTCCCAATCTCTGCCGACAATACCACTATACTCATGTGTACAATGAGCATAGGATAATCAAAGCCCCCATCCTAATCCGAGCTCTCTAAGTATCTGTGCATAAGTAGCATGCTCCTATGGTGCATCCTAAATGATGTCATACTATCTCCACACTCTGGTAATAAGGAAGCACTCAAGCACTGTAGTAGACCGGCCAATCAATACCCGACTCTAGCAAAAATAGCTAAACTACTCCCATGCAGTAGGCCAGGCCTTAATTTGTAGATATGGATGCCAAATAATAAATGTACTATCATCAAGGAAGCATCTCTAGTACTTTGTATGACCCATGCACACCTGTGTAACATAACCAAAGTATACATATATCACTGGCTCCTGTGGCTGGTGCTGACCTTGGCATATTGGTCTACAAACTGGGATATGCTCCCAAGCCCAAATCTAAAGAACCAATGCAATGGAAGAAAAAGAATTCCCCTCCTAATACATGATCTCATGCATCTTGAAGAACATGTGAGCCAACATACATTGACCCCAACCCAACTCAGAAGGAGTGGCCATCAATCGTGCAACCATCAGGGCCTAGCCCATCAAGAGACTGTTCTACTGACGGTCAGACATAATAATGCTTCCTATCATACCAGCTATAATGCACTCTAATCTATGGGTCTACCCATAGCACTGCACTAATGTCTCCCAAGAAATTGAACCAGTGAGCTGTGTATCATCTCCAAACTGTGTGTGTGAAAATTGTACCTGATCTGTAGACACAACACTTCAGTAAAACATTAGAGGTTAGCTATAATCAAAATCGTGCAAAATTGAAATCTAATTTAACCAAGTGATTTACTGCCTTCTAGCAGGTGCGAGATTAATGTTCTCAGATTGCTATCGAGATCAGTGACCTAGACGACACCTAAACGAAGGATTTGAATGCAAAACTGATATGAAATATGAATGCAATTAATCTATTTTTTTGGTATTTTCTATGCAATAATAATGAAAAATTGATATGAATCTATGCTAATATGAAAATTGATATGCAATGCTAATCTAGAAATGATATGATATGAGAATGAAAATTCTAACAATAATATGAAAGCTATGAATTTGAAATTGATCTCACAAAGGTGTCGATTTGCAAGAGCTTTGATTTTCCCAATTCCAATTCTCCAGCGCGATTGTGCAAATTTGTGGATCTGAGAGAGATGAATTATGAAGAGCTGAGCCTTATTTTTATAGAAATCTAGGGCTTTGGAGGTGCATGAGAAAAAGCCATAAATCACTCAAATAACTCAGCTTGATTTTTGAGTTATCTGATAATAAAGATAATTTAATTCACAAAAACATGCAAAAGCACAGTTCAACTCGAATTAGAAGTTTATATCAACTTTAAAACTCAAAAAGATGTTGAGTTTCAAAAAGCTAACAACTTGCATTGATTTTCCAATTTGAGTTTAACTGGTCCTTGAATATGCACATGGATAATTATGATTTAATAAATAAATAAAGTGATTTATTCTCAACTTAACTGATTTTTGAAAATAAATAATTGATTTATGGGTTAATCAATTATTTAATCACACTTTTATTAAAAACTATATTATTAAATAATGACAACTTTCTTTAATTAATTAAATAAGAATTTAATCAATTATTCATAAGATATTGGATTTATTGTCAAAATTAAATAATACAATTAATAATAGATAGAATTAAATTTAATTACATAATTAAGTGGCAAGATATTAAATCTAATTAATTAAATATGAAAATATTCAATTAATCAAACTTAGGATAAATGTGATTTATCGCCAAATAATCATTAAATTAAAGATAATTAAGATAATTAGGAATATTGCTAGGAATATTCCCTGATGCAGAATTTAAGATAATCAATTATGATTCGATGATGTTTAGATGTGCCTTAGATTAGGACTTTGATGTTGATTTCATTCGAATTGTTGATATAGAAGATTAATGAACTTATAGCCCATTTTTGGGGTATTACATTTTGCCCCTCTTTGAATTACTGTGTGAAGCACAGTGGTTCAAAGAAAGTCTGTGTTTGATAGAGATATGAAACTGATTTGAAATTGATAATTGATATGAGATAGAAGCTGATTGATATTGATTTGATATGAAGATAATAGGTCCTGAATGACCAAAGATAATGTTCACTGTAGCAGCGATGAACCGAGGATTGCAAAAAAAAGTGTCAAAATGCCTGATTCTGAACCTTATGATTGTGAAGAAGTGAGTGATCGGTTCTAGACTTGATTGTCTTAGCAGAACTAGCAGGTATCACATCCAAATCCTTCAGTTGCCGAAGAACCAAGGAAATAACACTGATGAACCGATGGTTGCAAAAAATGCTACAGTTTACAAGATTAGGAGAATACCAGATTGATATGGATCTTGATGAATCTGATATGCCCCAAGTGATGATAGATTTGCCCCGAGCGATGAGGAATTTTGATGAATCAGCAACTAGACGTGGTTGTTGTCTTGATTACTAAGGAAGATTGATAGAATTTGATTTATAGACTTTGAATGATGTGCAATACCATGCCCCCTTCGGGATTAAAATTGAAATCTAACAAGAAAAGTCAGCATTGATAGTTTAGAAGCATGTTAATTGATTTGAGAAGTGGTTAAACACGTTCAGGAATGCATTTTGCATCATTGGAAGGTTCCAAAATACCAAGTTTGACTAGGTTTGACCATGAGTTGACCATGGTGGACCAAGTTGAAATTTTGATAGCTTGATGTAAGATAAGTAGTTAAGTTGAATATTGGATTTCTGTGATGATTGAAGGTTGATTATGCAAGTAGTTAATAATATGAATGCTTTTAGATTTTGATTTTGATCCTAAAAAGGATTCTACTTGCTATTTCATTGGAGGAACCTTTGTGTGGGATTCAGCTCTTGTTAGATTGGAAGAGGTGATTGAAGAATCTTTTAAGTGTTCAAGTAATTTGTGAGATCATGCAAAGTGCAAAAATGCAAAGAAACATGCAGGATGATAATGCAACCTTAGGACCTAGGACCTACTCATTGATCATGTGTCAATTTGTTATCATCATTGAACTTTTAGGTAACCAGATAAATCAATACAATGCCCACTAGCTATGAAACCATAGACATATGAATATTGATTTGTATGCGCAAGAATCAATACAACACCCATTGGTCAACAACCATGGATATATGAATATTGATTTTATTTTCTGAATGTCGGATTAGATATAAGCACCAAGGCACAAACACAAGGATGACCTGAATATCATGTCCATTTTAATATAGCAATTTATATAAGCATCAAAATATAAATGTCATGATGACCTGAATACACCTTGCATTCAAACACATCAAATAGTCAAGAGATCATTCTAAATCCAGTGTGAATTACCCGTAGTGACCCTTTATCGTTCACATCCTTAGGTAAGATTGTGTTTCACAGTAGGAGAAAGAACTCACTCAAAAAGACAATAGTTAGATCAATACTTCTTTGAATCATCTGGGTATCAATGGTTGAGGTACGCATGGCCATCCAATTCAAGATAGAGGCTCTTACAGTCAGACACCATTTCAATCCAAAATTTCCAAAGTTGTTAGATTTTCACATACAAGTAGAAGACAAAGAAAAGATTATGCCCCCAGTCATCACTTTCTAAATCCTGTAAAGGACATCATCGAAGGGCTCGAAGGGACACAATATGCAAAAATCTCAATGTGAATCAGTAAGCATACAAGGAGATAAAAGCATGTAAAAAAGCATAGATTGTTTTTAGTTTGTGTTTGATTGTTGTGTTGTAGATGCAAAATCCTTTCTAGAGACAAGACAGACTTGACTGACTCAAATGAAGCTTCAAAGGACTCTGACTAGACATGAGACGTCTAAGATATACTGGAGACCATAAGAGTTGACATTGATTGCCCCCAAGTTTGAACATTGATAGGATACAGACGCTTGAGCCGAGGGGTGTACAAACTGACTTATTGAAAACTGGAAATGCAGAACAAACTGGGAGATATGTACAAACTAAAGCAAGACTGAAAGCTAGGAAAGACCAAGATTGTGCTGATAGATGGAGCATATTGAAACAAGTGGCACCCGTTTGCCAGGTTTTCACCATCTTGGTAGAGATTCTATTTTTGCTACCAAGGCGCCTATTTCCAAGTTTTCACCAAGGCACTTTTTTTTTTTTTTTTCGATTTTTTTATACTTTTCATTTTTTCAATTTTTTTGAATTTTTGATATTTTTGATTTTTTTCTGTACTTTTGATATTTTTTCAATTTTTTTTGTGAATCATCAAGGCACCTATTGCTAGGTTTTCACCAAGATGTTCATTTTTTTAAGGACTTTTTCTAATTTTTCTAATTTTTTCAGGACATTTTACCATAGACTGAATGCTTTAGGCGTAGAATTTCTTCAGATGGAGAACATTGATTGGTTCTCAGAGCTATTCTCCTTTAGTCATTGAGAGTTGATAGGCACCAGAGCCAAAAATAGCAGTGATTACAAAGGGACCCAGCCAATTGGGTTCGAACTTCCCCTTGCGTTCTTGATGGGATTGATTTTTAGAATTTTCTCTCAAGACTAGATCGCCAACCTGAAATTCTCTATGTCTGACTTTCTTGTTGTAGCCTCTAGACATTCTCTTCTGATATACTCTGAGATGATCATACGCTGCTTGTCTGCACTCATCTAGTAGTTCCAGTTCTTGTAACCTAGACACTCTATAGTCATCATCAGTTACTAGACCATGCATTCTAATTCTGAGTGATGGGATTTCAACCTCAATAGGTAGTACCGCTTTAGACCCATAAACTAAAGTGAAAGGTGTAGCCCCTATAGGCATTTTGATACTTGTTCTATAGGCCCATAGAGCTAGATTAAGCATGAGATGCCAGTCTCTGCCAGTTTTGTTTACTGTTCTATGCAAGATCTTTAATAGATTTTTGTTAGAAGCCTCTGCTTGGCCATTTCCTTGTGGATAGTAGATAGAAGACCAATGTTGTGTGATCTTGAATTTGGCACATAGATCATCTAGGTCTTTATTCCTAAATTGCCCACTGTTATCCGTGATTATGGAATGAGGTATCCCATATCTGCATATGATATAGTTCAATATGAACATAGATATCTATTTCCCTATTGCTTGTGTCAAAGGGACCACCTCTACCCATTTTGTAAAATAATCTATGGCTGTGATTATATGGGTATGTCCATTAGAAGAATGAGGATGAATCATCTCGATAAGATCAAATGCCCATTGATGGAAAGGCCATTATGTTGTAAAGGGGATTAGATCCCTCCTTGGAGCATGAATTAGGTTGCCATGTACTTGACACTTTTGACAATTCTTAGCAAATTTGATAGTCTCTTTTTCCATTTCAGGCCAATAGTACCCAGCCCTAATAAGTTTTTGAGCTAGTGTTAAACCGTTGGAGTGTGACCCACAAATACCATCATGGACTTCCTCTAATGCATGTTGAGACTCTTCCCATTCTAAACATCTAACTAGCATACCATCTAGACCTCATTTGTATAGATCATTACCAATGATGACATATCAGGAGGCATTACGGATAAGGTACCTCTTTTCATGGCGGTTGAAGGTATCGGGGATGATTTGGTCTTGGAGATAGGAAAATAGGTTTTTATATCAGGATGAATCATGACCTACAATAGTGCAGATCATGTGTGTTTTAGGGGAGTCATATGCAGGATAAGATAGTGCTTCCACCAGGAACTCATAACGTAGCTCATGTTTAGGCTGCTGTAATAAAGTAGATAGTGTTGCCATTGCATCGGCAGCCTTGTTCTCCATTCTAGGAATTTGCTCAACTGTGATAGATATGAAATATTTCTTAAGATCATCTACCATTCTCTTGTAAGGAATGAGCTTTTCATCTTTAGTTTGGTACACATCATTGACTTGATGAATAACAAGTTGAGAGTCTCCATGAATGTGTAGCTCTATTACTCTCCATTCTATTGCTAGCTTCATACCATTCAAAAGGGCCTCATATTTCGCAATATTGTTCATGCAAGGGAACTTCAATCTGAATGCTTTTGGGATGGAGTATCCTTGAGGAGTTATGAACAATATGCCTACTTGAGATCCATTCTATGTATAGGAGCCATCAAAGAACAATTGCCATTCTCTAGAAGATAGGTGCATAATAGAGGAGTCTGGAAATTCCATTTGCATTGGTGTGTCATCAAACATGGGTGCATCCACTAGTTGATCAGCAATAACTTGACCTTTTATATCTTTTCTTCCAACATATTCAATGTCAAATTCGCTTAGAAGCATGACCCATTTAGCCAGTCTACCTGTGAGGGCAGCCTTGCTGAGTAGGTATTTTAGTGGATCAATTTTTGCTACTAGATGCATGGTATGAGCTAACATATAGTGTCTCAGTTTTTGTGATGCAAAGATCACAGTAAGACAAGCTTTCTCAATCATAGAATAGTTCTTTTCATACACCACCAATGTTCTGATTATATAATAAATGGCTCTTTCCTTTTTCTCTTCATCATGTTGTGCTAGCAATGCCCCCAGTGATGTGGCTATTGCAGAGACATATAAGATCAATGGCTTCCCATGAATAGGAGGCATCAAGATAGGTGGATTTGACAGATACTTCTTGATATGGTTAAATTTGTTCTCACATTCTTCATTCCATGCAAAGGTCACACCTTTATGTAATGTTTTTGTAAAAGGCTGTGATATGTCCGCTAGCTGTGATATAAATCTTCTGATAGATTGAACTCTTCCTTGCAATGTCCTCATTTGACTAATATTTGTGGGAGGTTGCATCTCTATTATAGCCTTGACTTTAGCCGGATCCACTTCAATGCCCTTCTTTGAAACTATGTATCCCAGGAGCTTTCCAAAAGTGACACCAAAAGCACACTTCTTAGGATTTAGTCAGAGACTAAACTTATCCATTCTGTCTAGGATCATGCTCAAGTCTTTTAGATGTTCAGTTTTGATCATAGATTTTGCTAAAGTATCATCAACATAATCTTCCATAGTTCGATGCATCATGTCATGGAAAATAGATGTCATTGCTCTTTGATATGTAGCTCCAGCATTTTTAAGCCCAAATGGCATGACATTCCAACAGAAGGTGCCCCATGCACATGTGAAAGCAGTTTTCTCTTGGTCCTCTGGAGAAATTTTTATTTGGTTATATCCAGAGAAACCATCCATTAAGGAATACATCTTGAAACCCGTAGTCATGTCCACTATCATATCAATGTTAGGTAGTGGAAAGTCATTCGTAGGGCATGCTCTATTCACATCTCTAAAGTCTGTGCACACTCTAATTGACCCATCTAGTTTAGAAATAGGTACAATATTAGAGATCCACTCTGCATAGTCAATAACTCGGATGAATCCAACATTCAAGAGCTTCTCTAATTCAAATTTTACCAAGAGTGCAATGTGAGGACGTATCTTTCTCAATTTTTGCTTGATAGGTTTGCCATTTGGAGCAATAGATAAATGATGCATTATAAGATTAGGATCCAATCCTATCATATCTAAATATTTCCATGCAAAGTTGATCTTCTTCTCTGTTAGGAATGTTGTAAATTTTTGCTTCTCTTCTTCTGATAATGGTTGTGCTACATGTACCAATTGTGGTTCTTTTGTTGTACCCAAATTGATGGATTGAGTGGGCTCTATTAGAACTAGAGATCTGTCCTGTAAATGACTCAGAAGGACATCAAATATCTCATCCTTAGGCACCTCAGAGAGGTTTTCACCTTTGGATACATCTTTTATTTTTACTTTTGTAGGTTTTGAGACTGCCACAAAGTGGTTTTCACTCTTGGAACTTGTTTTCTTTTTCTTTTTATTCTTGTTTTTTTGACTAAGATATTTGATGTCCGACTTGGTCATGCTGACGCTCGATTCACTGATGGAAGTACTCATAGGCTCAACTGCATTGAGGTAGCAAGCAAGGGCATAGTCATTTGGGAAGGTATAAATACCATGGCTCGGATTCGTGGAGGTTTGATCAATAAGTTTTGGATATTTGATAGTCAAAGTAGGGAAAGATTGGGAGATAGTGTTTATGGATATGGATCTATCATCATTGGTCCTAACCTGACGCTCAAGTTCAAAGGTGATACTAAAACTTAAGACATCCAATTCGTGAATAGGCTCAATGTCATCGTGGGAGTCCAATTCAGCCATAGGTGGGTCAGACTCGATAGGTTCATCATTTTTCTCTAGACTTATGTTGGTTTGAGGTACATATTGGTGAATAATATCAACATGTTTCTCTATGATAAGCTCATCTTCATTTGGTTCTGGAATGGCTCCCCATTCATTGTCATTTGATTCAGCTTCTGATTCAGGATCTCTAGGAAATCTTAGAACATGAGTAAAGTCAGGGTGAATACCCCAAGAAGGGTTACCCTCAGATTCTGATTTGTATTCATACTCATGAGAATCTATCTCAGAATCACTACCACTTCCCTCTTCTTGATTGTTTTTGAGATTAGTTGGTTCTTGTGTTGCAACTATCTCTTGATTGATAGTAGGTTCTTGTGTTTCTACTACATTAATGCTTTTGATAGGATCATCTTTATCATCAAGAAGGTCTTTGATCTCTTTAGGAAATTTTTCATAGGGGATGAGTTCTGAACTATCTGAATCACTATCAGATGGTTCTATTTCTTCTTTCTTAAGAAGAGGTTCCCCTGGTGTGATCTGCTCTATGACATGAGAGCAATTACCTTTGAGGTGATAGGGTTTCTTCTTAAAGCCTAAGCCAACTTTGTTTTTATTTTCTCTACCAGTATGTGGGAGAGGTACCTCAAGACCTTTTCCTTTGATTCCTAGAGGTCCTTTACCTGAATATCCCATCTTAGCTATTAATTTATCTCCTGGACCATATGACTTGGAAGAGAGTTTGGAGACTACAGAGTCACCAGTTTGAACAACTTGAGATTCAGGTTCATCTTTGTACAGCCATGATAGCGCAACCTTATCCTCTTCAAATTCTTTCTTGGATACTTGTTCTGCTACAAATTTCTTTTTATATGCTTCAATAGGTTCTTTAGAGTTTGGTTTGGATTGTTTAAAAGATTTCCCATAAGACTTAGGCGAGATAGGGAGAGATGTCAAAGATAAGACTGGCTCGATAGTATATTCTCCCATACCATTTTCTTTGATATTAACCCCTTTTGCAAGATCTTCCATTTTAGATGTGGATGCTTCTTTAGTTGGTTCAATGGAAGATTCTCTGTTATTAGGTACAAGCTTATCTGCACTTTCCTTCAAGGTGTTGCAAGTTGTATTCAGATCTGCGGGGATAGTAACCTCTACTCCTTCATAAGGAAACTTCAAACATTGATGGTACATAGAAGGAATAGCTTGCATTTCATGTATCCATGGTCTCCCTAGAAGGACGTTGTAGGCCAAAGGTAGATCAAGCACTTGATAGATGGTATCTTTGATAACTGGACCCACTCTGATAGGTAAGACAATGGTGCCTTTAGAAGATCTTTCTTGTTCATCATAGGCCTTGATAGTTATTTTCTTTCTAGGATCAATAGCCAATTCTGAAAATCCCAATTGTGTGATCAAGCTGTAAGAACAAATGTTTAGGCCAACGCCCCCATCTATCAACACACATTTGACTCTACGGTTCTGGATCAAGACTTCTATATGCAAAGGCTGATTATGTGGGTGACTCAAGGAGTTGTCATCTTCCTCTGAAAAGGAGATATATTGCGGAGATGTAAGATGTCCAACCATAGTCTGGAACCTATCTAAATCAAGGTCATCAAGAACATTGGAACTGAGCAAAGCTTTATTGAGAATGGCTTTATGAGCTAGAGATATTCAAAGCAACTCAAACATGGAGATTTTCACATTAGTGTGCTGGAGTTGTTGAACAATGCTATAAGATGTAGGCCTTGTATCCTTTGGATTGGAAGATTTGGAAGCAACCTTCTATTTAGAAGCAGATGAAAGATTGAAGGGCACCTTAGGGACATTTGATGAATCTGGGATTTGTCCTTTTAAATGCATTTTAGCTTGTGATCAAGTAACTGCGTTAGCTAAGGAATGATTTCTGTCTCTTCGTACAATTGTGATGACATTGCAACTTTCAGAGAGACATGGTTCAACCATATTGATGACAACATTATTTCCAGGGTAGGCATAGTTGACTTTTTCCCCCATATTAGGCTGAGAAGTTGAAACTTCTTGACCATGTTTTAGAAATGGTTTTGTGAATGCTGTATGATCATTATTGCTCATGGGATTGTCAATTGTGATGTCTCCACTATCGATCAGATCTTGAATGGTATGCTTCAAGTGATAGCAACTACTAGTTTTGTGACCTTTACTTCGATGGAAATCATAGAATTCATTTTCCTTCCACCATATCGGTTTGGGGTCCTAAGCATTTAGTTGGATTGGTGGTAAAGAGATGATTTTATCAGCCAGTAGAGTTTTCATAGCTAATTCTAAAGACTCTCCTAGAGGATTAAATTTTTGATGTTTATCCCATTTTTTGAATTCTGGCTTCCTTTGAGATGGTTGAGAAGACTTTTTCTCTGAGGCTTTAATGGCTTGAGTACCAAGAGTGAGATTGTAGGCTGGTGCCTTTGATGGGGCACAGACAATGTCAACAATGCCATCCATGATGATGCCTTTGTTCTTGTTCCAATTTTTGTTCTTGTCTTTAGAACTGGATCCTGATTCGTACTTGTCCTTTTGAAGTGTGATTTCTCCTTTTTTTACAAGCACTTTTTCAATTTTGATAGCATTATCCACCATCTTATCAAAAGATGTATGATCTTGCATTTGTAAAGGATAATTGATTTCTAGAACAAGGTTGTTGATAAAGATTTCAAGTTTCTCTATTTCAGGAATCGGTCTAGCATATAGAGAGAACTTCTTTCGCCACCTCTTGAGGAAAGTTAGGAATGATTCTCCTGGATATTACTTGAGATTACAAATATCAATCATGGTGATTGGGTACTGAATATTGTAGGAGTATTGCTCTTAAAAAAATTTGATCAACTCCTCAAAAGTTTTGATAGTAGAAGGCAATCTTGAAAACCACTGAATGGATGCTCCTCCCAGAGATCTAGGAAAAAGATGCATCAGATAGGTCAGTTCATGCATGAATTCCATGGATTGTGTACAGAAATCTCTAACATGATCTTGATGATTAGAGTGTCCATCATACTTATCATACTTTGGCATCTCCACTCTTTTTGGAAATGGTGGCATATACAAGTTTTTGTCAAAAGGAAAAGGGCATAGAGGTTCCATGGAGAACTCTTTGGGTTCCTTTTCTTTCTCAAGGCTATTAAATTTGACTTGTAAATCATGTATCTATTTCATCATAGCTGTGAGTGGAGTTTCTTCCTCATGCATAATGATATCTTCAACATTAAAGTTGGGATGAAGTTTAGCTCCTTGATGAGCTAGTTGTAAAAAGTATGCTTCTCTATCTTCTTTCAAGAAATGCTTCATCATTCATTTGAAGTTATCATCATTTTGATATTGAGCAATTTCTTCAGGTGTGGGTTCCTGATCTGCCCCATGTTGAGATTGAGCTCTTTGAGAGCCAAAATTTTTCCCTGCTTGAGACATGGTAGGAGTTTGTGGACTCCCTAGATTAGATTGATGAGGGGTATGCTGAGTACCTCCGTGAGTTGATGGAGGGGGTATGTAACCAGATTTCAATCGATAGTTGCCAAGACCGTCATCCTCATAAAGACCAAAATTGATGAGTTTCTTAAGAGTTGGAGTTTGGGTAGTGGGGATAGATTTCTTGTGAGAGGAATCTCTAGTCTCCACCATCAACTTTGAGTGAAACAAAAGAATAAGATTCAGATAACTGAACAATGAATTGAATCAAGATGATCAAATGATGCAACCTTGTCAAGGTTTGATTGATTTGAAGATTTGATTAGATGTGGATGAAGGATACTATGCCTTGGATGTATGGGTAGGTTCCCAAAAGATAGTAGACAAGATATCACAACACTTAGTCATTTTGATGATTGATTGATTGAAGATTGATAGTTATGACAAGGTTTTGACACGAGATGATAAAGACTCAAATCAATTAAATAGAAGGCTGAATCAGATTCAAAAGGCCACTTTAGGAAAATGATTGGATTCTTAATAGCTACTGCTCTATTCCTGACATAGTGATTCGTTCGATAGGTTCTGAAATTAGGTTGAAAAAGCTAAATATCTGGCAATTTTGACAATTTTTTGACAACTTTCAAAAATTTCCAAATGACACTCTGCAGACTCGTACGACAGTGGGTATGCTGTGAAATGATAGTTGCAAAACTTGTATGATAATTGCAAGCAAGATTTTGACTCTTAGAATTTTTTGGCATCAAAACTCGTACGACACTGGGTGGGTTATCATATGATAGTTGGGTATCAATGAAACGATAGTTGAAAATCTCATACGACAGTTGGGTAGCAATGAAACAATAGTTGACAATATCATACGACAGTTGCAAGATTTTGGCTTTGAGAATTTGCTGGCATGGAAACTCATATGACATTGGGTACTCAATCATACAATAGATGGGTTGTAATGAAATGACACTTGATGGAAACTCGTATGACTTTTTGACCTCTTGAGATGACTTTTGACTCCAGAAAAGGATTTTACTTCAGATTTTGCAAATTTTGAGTTTTTAGATTTGAATTGTTTGCAAATTTCAATGTCCAAATTTGAGGATTGTAACAGATTTGTCTGTTTTCAATAACCAGATAGATAAACAAGCACACAAAATAGCAAGCAAGTGATTTCAAGCATGTCTGAAAAAAATGAACAAGGGCAAAAGCAACCTTGCACATGAACAATCAAGTGACTTATTCGTTCTAATCCTTAGAAGTGCTAATTGTGTATGTTCCAAAAATGTTTTGCAATAACGCATATATACCCTATAAAATGAAAATTTGTCCTCGCTAGGGTTTTTAGTAATGGTTTGACTCTGTAACTTTTATGATCCAAAGGGGTGAACTCCAATCCTGGTGCACCAAGGTTTTGACACAGTCTGAGAACTTAATCTTCAGGAGCTGCTAGGGAGATTTGACAACCCAACAATGAACCATACTCGTGGAGATTTCTTCCACAAGGACATTTATATAGCGGCTATCACTACCAAGATGAAAATGGCTATTACTGCTTGAGGTTCTATCAACGCAGTTTGCCCTGTGAAGGGATTGTCCACTATGATTAACCCTCTCTAAAGATGACTCATAGTAGATACCACAAGGGGACTTGGCTCCAGATCCAAGGTTTTGATGCCTCTTCACTTTTAACCCAAACAAAGCAAGCAGATTAATCTGACACGCTAAGACAAAGTTTTGCTTCACCAAGGTCTATGATGTCAACTCCATGTGATCTATCAACCTCTTTGGGGAGAGAATGTATCAATCAATAAGAGAAGGCACACTAACCAATTTTGATTCACCAAAGCTCATGATGTCAACCCCACGTGATCTATCAACCTCTCCTAGGAGAGAATGTATCGATCAATAAGAGAAGACACACTAACCAAGTTGAACGTGAAATGCACTAAGTATCCTCCCTACCTACAATGATTCTGTCGTCAAGAAGGATTTCACTAGGAATCCAATCTCTTAAGAATCATGAATAGTGTTCATAGGGCCTAATTACTATGTGAGCATAGATGTATGTTTCCAAAAGCAAATCTACCAAAAGTATCCAAAAAGTAGAAAGAGGAACACTTAACGCTTAAAGCGAATATGAGATGAGTCCACAAGGTGGAACACTTAACACCTCACACAAGCTGAAAATGAGTCCCCAACTTAGAAATCAAGTGAGTTCCTAAAAGCACAAAAGGGTTGCCAAGTGGAACACTTAACACTTCTGTCCTGTTGACCCCTCCCCTTTATGGCGCTGAGATTGCAACCATGGGGCAGAATGAGGGGCTGGTGGATTAGCAAGTCCAATAACCCAAGATAGCAATCAAGATCAATCACAAGTATCTGAGACTACTTAATGAATCCTTAAGGGGGTCACAACCTAGTATCAATTATGCAAGTGTGTAAAACAAAAGCATGAAAAGAATCACCCAAGCTAGACACACGAGATATTTATTTTAAGCCCCAAATCAAAATATTATTAGCACAAGTGGAATACCTGAGATCCCCGCAATATGCTTAGTAGATGTTTACCTAATTTTGAGCAATTCTTGCACTTTTTCCAATCAAAACCCGTAGAAATCAATCAAAAACAGTAAATTTTAATTGTTAGGGTTAGCTGTTAGTTAAAATCCAAAAATTAAATCTGACAAACTGCCTGCAAAAATGAAACGACAATTGAAATCTAGCATCGAAACTCATATGACAGTGGGTCTATTACCAGATGATAGTTGAACCTAATGTCGAAACTCGTACGACACTGGGTCTATTACCAGACAAGAGTCCAAAAACTCATACGACACTGGGTGTCTGATGAAATGACAATCCAGCCCCCAAATGACAGTGGGTGCTTGATGAAATGACACTCGGTCAATTGTCGTACGACAGTGGGTTCAAAATCATACTACTTTTGTCATAAACTTGTACGAAGAATGTACAGGCAAAAAATAAAAATTGTATTTTTGCATAGAAATCGAGGAGAATAAGACAAAAATTGATAGAATTGGATTGGAAACCCATTTCAGGGGCCCACGGTGGGTGCCAGAAATGTGTGTGAAAATTGTACCTGATTTGTAGACATAACACTTCAATAAAACATTAGAGGTTAGCTATAATCAAAATCGTGCAAAATTGAAATTTAATTTAACCAAGTGATTTACTGCCTTCTAGTAGGTGCGAGATTAATGTTCTCAGATTGCTATCGAGATCAGTGACCTAGATGACACCTAAATGAAGGATTTGAATGCAAAACTGATATGAAATATGAATGCAATTAATCTATTTTTTTGGTATTTTCTATGCAATAATAATGAAAAACTGATATGAATCTATGCTAATATATAAATTGATATGCAATGCTAATCTAGAAATGATATGATATGAGAATGAAAATTCTAACAATAATATGAAAGCTATGAATTTGAAATTGATCTCACAAAGGTGTCGATTCGCAAGAGCTTTGATTTTCCCAATTCCAATTCTCCAGCGTGATTGTGCAAATTTGTGGATCTGAGAGAGATGAATTATGAAGAGCTGAGCCTTATTTTTATAAAAATCTAGGGCTTTGGAGGTGCATGAGAAAAAGCCATAAATCACTCAAATAACTCAGCTTGATTTTTGAGTTATCTGATAATAAAGATAATTTAATTCACAAAAACATGCAAAAGCACAGTTCAACTCGAATTAGAAGTTTAGATCAACTTTAAAACTCAAAAAGATGTTGAGTTTCAAAAAGCTAACAACTTGCATTGATTTTCCAATTTGAGTTTAACTGGTCCTTGAATATGCACATGGATAATTATGATTTAATAAATAAATAAAGTGATTTATTCTCAACTTAACTGATTTTTGAAAATAAATAATTGATTTATGGGTTAATCAATTATTTAATCACACTTTTATTAAAAAATATATTATTAAATAATGACAACTTGCTTTAATTAATTAAATAAGAATTTAATCAATTATTCATAAGATATTGGATTTATTGTCAAAATTAAATAATACAATTAATAATAGATAGAATTAAATTTAATTACATAATTAAGTGGCAAGATATTAAATCTAATTAATTAAATATAAAAATATTCAATTAATCAAACTTAGGATAAATGTGATTTATCGCCAAATAATCATTAAATTAAAGATAATTAAGATAATTAGGAATATTGCTAGGAATATTCCCCGATGCAGAATTTAAGATAATCAATTATGATTCGATGATGTTTAGATGTGCCTTAGATTAGGACTTCGATGTCGATTTCGTTCGAATTGTTGATATAGAAGATTAATGAACTTATAGCCCATTTTTGGGGTATTACACAAACAATCATCTGAAGGCATGTAATCTAGAGTTCCCTGAACTCACATAATCTAGATGAGGACCATGAAATGGAATGTGCAAAATCCTATACATGTCCTCTAGTGTAATAGTAATCTCTCCTATGGGGAGGTGAAATGTCTGGGTCTCTGAATGAAACCTCTCAATCAAAGCAATGAGGAGTTGGTGGTTCACCCTAATCTCGGGCAACCGAATTAGATACTCGAAACCGCAAGCAGCTAGATGTACCCTCATAGGGTCTGGAAGTGAAATGCATAATCTCTGAATCATAGGATGAGAGATATGCACATGCATGTTAGGATATATGACCTACACAGAATAGAAATAGGGAATCCTATCAGTAATTTGGTTGAAAAATAAGCTAACAGTACAAAAATTCAAAAGTTCACTATCTCAGGAGGTGCATTAAATGCTTAGCAATCAGCCTAAGGAATCAAAAAATCAAATTTTTTGACCTAAAGAGGTGTTTTAAGCTCATTGTTTTCCATACGACAACACAGTCTGACATCAAAACTCATACGAGTTTCGGCAGGGTCTCATACGACAAACCATGGTTATACGACTTTCTAGGTCTTACTGTATGACATATGAGGGATTGAGGAAATGGGGTTCGACTCTTGGGTCCCTCTCAAATGAGTTTCTAGGGGTTATGATATGACAATCTACAAGAAATTGAAAAGTCATACGAGTCACGAAGGACAATCGTACAAGTTTCCATGCATGCGAGAATTGAAAATTCAAAACGTACGAAAAACAACCTAAAAATGCTACAAACAATGCAAAAATGGAATTTACAAAGAGGCACAGAGGTCCACTTATCGGATGTCCATATTGTGAAGGTTGTTGATATTTCTAGCTGCGCTGAAATCGATGGGAAGAGATAGGTACCTTCATCTTAGCCATTTTCTCGCTCAGAGGGCTCCACAAAGTTTCAAAAGTCAAATGTGAATAATGAATTGAAAATGACTCTTTTGGTCCTTGTATAGATTTTTAACCTAATTTTAAAAAGTGCTCCATTTTCCACGAAAATTGCACCCCTGGCTAATTTCAATGTTTTGAACCCATTTTTGGGATCAAAATCTAAGATTGTTTACTATGTCAAAATTGCAATTTAAAATTTTTGGACCTAGGACGATCGACTGCTTGCATAATCGACCTTCAATCATCACAAAAATCTAGAATTCAACTTAACTGATTATCTTACGTCAAACTATCAAAATTTCAACTTGGTCACCCATGGTCAACTCTTGGTCAAATCTAGTCAAACTTGGTCTCCAGGACCTCTAAATGATGCAAAACACATTCTCAAACGTGCATAACCTATTCTCAAATCAATTAACATGCTTCTAAACTATTTTAACACTGAATTTTCTTGTCAGATTTTGATTTTCATCACAAAGGGGGCATGGTATTGCACATCATTTTAAATCTAAATATGTCAATCAAATCTTTCCTCAGTAATAAAGACAACAACCATGTCTAGTTGTTGATTCATCTAAAGACCTCGTCACTTGGGGCACATCGCTTGGGGCATATCAGATTCATTAAGATCCATATCAATCTGGTATCCTAATCTAGCTTGTAAATTGTATCGGCTTTTCATAACCATCAGTTCATTAGTATTATTTCCTTGGTTCTTTGTAACTAAAGGATTCAGATGTGATACCAATATTGATTCCTTTGGACATTCAGGTCTGGAATTAGGTCACTCACTTCTTCGTAATCATAAGGTTCAGAATTAGGTGTTTTGACACTTTTTCATAATCATTGATTCATCATTGCTATAGTTGACATCATCATGATTCTTGGTCGACGAGGACCTGAATCAACTTTTCTAATCTTTCAATTGGTTTCTGTCTCAGAATCGGTTCATCTTTCAAATCAGTTTCAACATCTTTATCAAACATAGACTAATCTTTGAACCACTGCACTTTGCATAGTAATTCAAAGAGAGGCAAAATGTAATACCCCAAAAATGGGCTATAGGTTCATTAACCTCCTACATCTTCAATTCGATCAAAATCAACATCAAAGTCCTAACCTAAGGCACATCTGCATATTATCGAATCCTAATTGATTATCCTAAATTCTGCATCGAGGAATATTCCTAGCAATATTCCTATTTATCCTAATTATCTTTAATTTAATAATTATTTGGTGATAAATCCTATTTATCTTAAAGTTTGATTAATTGAATATTTTAAATATTTAATTAATTAATTTGATTTTGCCACTTAATTATTTAATTGAATTGAATTATAATTATATTCATAAACTGTATTATTTAATTTTGACAATAAATCAAAATATCCCATGACTAATTGATTAAATTTTTATTTAATTAATTAAAGTTAGTTGTTAATTTTTAGTAATATAGTTTTTGAATAAAATTTGATTTAATAATTGATTAACCCATAAATCAATTGTTTTAATTTAAAATCAGTTAAGTTGAGAATAAATTACTTTATTATTAAATTAATTTATAATTAAATCTTGCACAATCAGAAAAGCAGTCAACTAGAAATCAACAACCAATTTTAAATTTAAACTCAACATCTAATGATGAGTTGAAATTTGATCTAAATTCTATTTTGAGTTAAACACTACTTTTGCATGATTTTATGAGTTTATTTATTCTTAATTTCTTGTTAACTAAAAAATCAACCTGAGTTTATCAAGAGTGATTTATGGCTTTTCTCAATGCATCATCAAGCTTTGGATTTCTATAAAATCAAGGCTCAGCTCTTCACAATTCACCCACCTAGAATTTGCACAACTACTCTAGCGAATTTGCGATTGAAGGATTAAGCACTTGCGATAGGTGATTTGTCAGAACTTTCATTGTTGGTCATAGTTTCATAGTTTTCATATCATAGATTTGGATCCATAGTTTTCATATCATTCTTAGATAAATCTTCATATAATCTCAATTTCATTTCTAGATTAGATTCATATCAATTTTTCAATCTTAATTGCATACAAAATCCAAAATAATAGATTAAATCTGCATCCATTTCATATCCATCTTCTGCATTCAAATCCTTTGTTTAGGTGTTGCATTGTCACTAATCTCGGTCTAATCTGAGAATACCATACTTGCACCTACTAGAGGACAGTAAATCACCTGGTTAGCTATATTATTCTTATTTGCAAATTTTGATTTCGCTAACCTCTAATATTTTACTGAAGTGTTGTGTCCACAACTAGGTACAATTTTCACACACATAGTTGCTCGGTCATCCTTGCTTACCGAGTAGTTTATTTTGAGTTTCTGTTGAGGCTGACTTGTGCATTGATTATGGGTCATAGATTTAATGTTGTTATCCATCATTGGGAAGTGTGTGGTCCCAGATCTAACTGTTCCTTTCGTTGATTATGGATTTGAAGGCCGAATCAGTTTGGTAGCCTCTTGTATAAGTATAGTTGTTTGGTTAGAGTTTAGGGAGTCAATTTTTAGAGGGAAGATAGAAGATAGGAGAATCAAGATTGTTGGTAGATCCTCACATGTTTGAGGACTTCTATAATCCATTGTAATATCTTGTCGTAACTGGGAAGGCCTTACAACCCGACATGTATGAATCAATTTGAATGAAGTTAATATATCAATGATCTTGCTTTCTCTCTCTCACTGTGTTGTCATTGCTTCCAAGTGGTGTTGAGCAGGGCTGGATCTATAGGGTGTGCCATCATTTGGCCCCTTAGGTCTCTGTCCTTGTGTTAATTTATCCATTCTTGGTTTTCATTTAAGGGATTTTCCATTAGCCAGTTGTCATTCTAGAATTGAATCTTCCTGCCATTTCCCAGCTTCCATCCAACACCTTTTCTAACTAGATTCTTGCCCTTACTGATACTATTCCATTTAAAGGATCCTTGAATATTCAGATGGGAGTTTAAAGTGTTATCTAAAGAGGTAAGATAGTATTTACTTTTTATTATAGAGTTCCATTCTTTTTCTTCTTCAAAGATCCTCCAACACTGTTTTGCCAGCAAAGCCTTATTAGTATTAATTATGCTTCTTATGCCCAGCCCCCTGAATTTCTTAGGTTTGCAAACCTTCTCCCAAGTGACAAGGCTGAGTCTTTTTTTTTCCTCTACCCCAGTCCAAAGAAATCTTAAATTGTTAAATAATCTTTATTATTAATTAATTTGTGTCCTTTACTATATTCTAAATTCAAATTCACAATTTCTCCCTAATTTTGTAATTAATTAATTTTAATTAATTATTTAATGTCTAATTAATTCCATCAATTTTTTATTGTATAAAGTAATTCAATAATCATTGTTATTTAATTATTACCCATGTCATTATATTAATTGAATAATTGAAATATTTATTTAATATTCCTCTTTTAATTATTTTATTTATGTAATAATTATAATTAATAAATCAATTCCCATTCATAATTAAATAAATGGTATTTTTATTTAATTTACTAACTATTGCTCTTATAAATAAATAAAGTTTATTTATTTATTTATTTATATTCTCTCATGTGCAAGTAAATGAAATCTTTTATTTATTTAATTGTATTTAGTCTTCTACTTCTGAATAATACTAAGTTTCAATTTACTTAGAATCAATCACACTTTCTAACTCCTCAATCACCTTTTTCTGACTAATCAATCTATTTAGTAATCAAATTGATCTAACCACTCATATGATCCATCTATCCATTCAAATCTTTAATCAATTCACTTCACTCTCTAATCTAATTCAGTTAACAAATCAATCAAATATATTGGAAAGGAAATCAAGTGTGTTAACTCAATCAATCTGAGTCAGTCATAGATAATCAGTCCCATGAATCAAGGGATCCTAATTGAAACCCCAAAACTCTTATAAATAGAGAGCTAATTCTCACATTTTGTAACTGCATAAATTATAGAATTTTGACTTCTTATGTTGTCACACTTGAAATTAAAATTGAGATCCCAGATTGCATCAAAAAGGAGAAAAAAAAGGACTAAATTTGGTTTGCATATGCATTTGTTTGAATTGTTTTCAATTTGTGTTTATGCTTTCTAGATCCTGCTTCATCTTTTGATATTAGGGAATACTAACTTTTATTAACATATATCCATGGTTAGATTTGTATCGATATTGTAGGTCTATATCTGAATATACCCCTTATTACAATGGTGAACTTGATGTGAAGCATCAAGCTTTAAAAAAACTAGTTCTCCTTTAGTATTGAACAAACACAAGTTTAATTTGGTGCAAGTTATAGACAAAATTAACATGCACTTAAAGAGTATATCACCACACTCAATACTTTGAATTGACACACACAAAAACCCATTTGATGTAGAAAAACTACATAATTGAAACACTTAAAGTATGAAAGAAACACACTTACTCCATGCATGTGACACACTTCGTTGTTACTTTTTTCTATTCTACTATCATTAGTTACATTTTTTTGAGTTATTTTATGTATTGATCTAAATATTAGTTTCTCTGATAACTAATTATCTCTCTGAGATTTACATTTTTTTGGGCATTGATACACTTCTATTTATAATTAAGATATTTATATTTGTCTATCAGTGGTTTTTGTTTCTATACAATTGACAATAGAAAAATGTTGCACTTACCCATTCTAGTCACCCTAGTTATTAACTTGATTCACTGCAGTCACATACCTGAGTCACCATAGTCAGATACATAAAATGATGTAGTTATTAGTTCAAAACAATGTACTTGTTTTCGTAAAATGACATAGTCAATATTGTAATAATCACCTTCTCTATCTTAAAATTCTACTTCTAAATTGTAAAATAGCGCACTTGCAATGTTAAAAAGCCACATATATCAAAATGAAATGATGTATTTTACTAGTAAAACCTAAAAAGTCAAGATTTAAGAACCAATAGAACAACAAAAAAGAGAGATAAATCAAGAAAAACAAGGTACTAGCATATAGACTACAAATCATAGAATTGGAAGCACAAATCAGATACAAAGGGATCTTCAACAGATACTTGGATAAGATAAGTAGAATCACTCCAAATTTTGATTTTCTTCATGTTAATGATAATGCACTTATATTGGACTATCAAATTTGATTGATAGATCTTAGGTTTTTGGTACTAACATTTGTTTTGTAACTTGTGTCTTTTATGAAGTGTTCACTTTTTAATCTAAAATTAATCCACTTTCCTTTTTAGTGCACCTAAAATGAACATTGTATGGATACACATCACAAACTAATATTTTGATTTGGTGCATAAAATTGATGTGGTTTTAAGGAATTGAACAAGGAAAAATACATTTAGGTTTAGTGCATTAAAATTAAACAAAGAAAATCTCATTTAGTTTGGTTCTTTAAAATAAACCCATGTGCATATGTGGATGATTTGTAGATTAGTTAACATTTGATTTTTGGTGCTTAATTCAATTAACCTCGTGCCTTGATTTTTTTCTTCCCTTGCACATTTTGTTAGAGTAAAAACCTTTTTATTTTTAGAGAGGCTTGTACAGGGGTGCACTTAACCACCAAAGGATGACCTCAAATTGGAAAAATCCCTTTGGTAGGTATACAAATAAGACTCTCAGTAAACTCTAGTTTCATCTACCAAGCTCATCCTAGGTGTGTTGATGATAGTTCAAATTGGGAAAATAGTGCCTAAGGAGCCGATGTGATCAACTAGAGACTTTGGTGTCTCACACATGTACAAACCAATTAGGGAAACACCACATATCAGACTAAAATTGATGTAGTCACGACCAACGAAATCCCCTAATGAGATGTCCAATCTTGCATCTAGAGACAACACAGCTAAAATCAACAACAACTAGTACCAAACAACAGATTGATCTAGCTAAACCAGTGTTCTCATTGAAAAAGAACCAATAATTTACATCCAATTGGCTTACAAACATGCAGTCTTACCTTCCAGGCATAAAGGCTAGATTTTTTACAAAATCATATGCTAGCCTTGCAACTATCTACCACATACCAACAATGCCTAAAACAAGAAATACTACCTAGATTATAGACAATATTTTCAAGCATAAATCAGCTTATTCGATCATAATCTCCAAGATAAATAAATGGTTTACAAATATATAGGTCAGGACCTAAATCTAGAAGAACATCCATAAATAAGTATATCATGATGTGAGATCATACAAGGAGGTCGACCATGAATATAAGAATAGTGAAAAATGTGCTATAAGTAACCACAAACTGTGAATCTTTACCACAAGATGGATCTCTCCATCCTAGTCATTAGAACAAGAAACCAATATAGGATTGGGCCAAATCATGAGATAAATTTATCTGGAAACATCAAATCATGATGTGGTAAGAGACATAAGATCTTCATGATGTCTAGAACACACTATACTAACTACATAAGATGACACACCCATTGCATTGACCACACCTAGAAATAATTTAAACTACCCAATTAGAAGAGTAAACAAACAAACTGAAAGGAAATATTTTTGGGTGATGCAAGATTTTCAATAACCCAAGATGCTCTTGCATCAGAAACCTAGGGTTAATAAGAAAATGAGCCTCTCACTTTGATGATGCAAATAAATTTGTATCAGATCTTCAGTCTTCATTTTGACCTTTAGTTTCCCAACTCTCATGGTCAAAATATGAATCTGCACACCACAAATCTATGCCTTCTCAAATCTAATTAACACATCATCTACATAGAAATAAACTAGTAAACAAACCTTCTACCAAGAGAAAACTAATTAGCAACACAATCAAGCACAAAGTATGTACTCCACTTCAAAAATCCTCTTTATTTATTAAACCACTGATCCTTATTCATATGATCATTTAATCAGTTATCAGTCCATCAATAATAATGAATTCGTTAGCTCCTCTAAATCCACCACTTTGATCCTTCCTCAACTGTACACCCTTAGTCACACTCTCAATGACCTACAACTTCACAACCTTAGGTTCATTCTCAGCCACCTGTTGTAAATCAATTCTATTCCCTAATCCGTGATAGTCAGATCCTCTAAATTATAAGTCTTCAAGTCTATTTTCATCTTCACTCTTGGTATGTCCATCCTTAAGAACACATATCTTTTCCTTCCAAAGAAACGTTTCTCATCATTCCATACCTGCATTACAACACATGTAACAATAATATCTTTCATGAAAGAAACTTGATCAGTACCAACATTAATCAAGTAACTTATGTCTTCTTTCTCACATCCACTAGGTGATCTCTACAACAAATCACTAACCAAATGAAACAACTAAGTCTTCAATTCTTCACCAACAAAAATAATGTCATTACCCACACTATTAGCCCCAATAGTACTAAACCCTTCAAATAATCCAACTAGGTTATCAGATTCAATCAAAGGAGATTTGATTCCCACCTCAACTAGGTAAACCTCCTTAACATCAACAATCTCATTGTCAACCTCATCAACAAGAAAATATTCAACTAACCCATTAGATCCAATCAAGTGATCATGGTAGTCGACCACATACATATCTACCTTAACCTCTAAAACTTTTGAGATCAAAGTACTCATAGACTTGTTTACCTCAAGGATATCTACCTAATCCTTAGTAGTAACCTCCACATGCATCTCCTACTTCTAGATCATCCTTCTAATGGGCCAAAAAATTTTATTCTTAATTAGTAAATGACAACTTAGCACTTGTAACCTCATCTTCTCCATCATTATTGAACTCCTCAAAAAATTCCTTTCCAACTGTGTGCTAAAATGTTGTCACACTTCTATGAGTCATTATATCCAAGATTGCTCAAGAATGAGGTCTCAAATGGCAACTCCAGATTATATCCACCAATAGATATTTTTAGATATTTTAGCACTTGTAAACTTAAAATAAAACTTCCCATGTTAGCATTGTAAAATTAAAATAAAACTTCCCTTTGAGACCTCATTCTTGAGCAATCTTGCCCATAAACTATAACTTAGATTAACCAGATTAACTCCATGTTCGCTAATGACTCATAGAATTGTTACAACATTTTAGCACACATATGATTCATTTTAGCACACATGGCTATTTTAGTACTTGCATGGGCACAAATGAAAGAACTCATACTGGAATAGGAACAAACAAGTGGTTAATGATGGAGTTGTGGACTCCTCTCAATCCAAAGATCAAGGTGTTCATCACTTGTCTAGTGTTGTTCAAGCTATGAAGCTCAACTCATCTAATCAACAAAAGTACAAACCAATGTACCAAGATAAGCCTAAGAAAGAAGGGCATCAGTTTGCAAAGCTTGGTGAATCATATGAAGATGTCTTAAAAAAACTCATTGCTAGCAATCTTGTGCATCCTCAAGATCCAACAAATTTTAGCATACCTGCAGTTAAGCCATATTGGTGGAATGAGAAAGCCTACTGCATATTTCATAATGGCATTGGACATGATATTGAACATTGTTGGAAACTTAGGCATATCATCCAAGATCTTATTGAGAGTGACAAGATTAAAATAGATGGATTGAACACCAATGCTGATCATAAGGCATTCAAAGACCCTTTGCTGAAGTATGAAAAAGGGGAAAACTCTAAACCTAAGAATGGAAAGGTTGAGATTAATTACACTTACACAGCTATGGAAAATGTTGTTAATATGCTTGAAGTGGAAGAAGAAAGTGTCAACACGATGAGAAATAGGGATCCCTATGGTTATGATCTAGACATGGATTCTCCTCCTATCTTTGATGAAGGACCCGGTGTGGTGCTAAGGGGTCCCAACTCTAGAATGCCATCTCAAGCTTCCAATGCTGTCACCCAAAGTCAAGGTCTGGTTATCCTTAGAGGACCCAATTCAAGTCAATCTAGTAAACCAAAGCAAGTGGCATCCAATAATGTCACCTCAAAGCCAGTAGTTAATCCCAAATTGAGCTATAGTCTTGTTGATCAGTTGCAAAGAACCCCAGATCATATTTCAATTTTTGAGCTTTTAGAGTTGTCCTTGAGACACAAGCAAGTCCTTGAGGATGCTTTATGCACAACAAATGTCCCTAATAACTTAGATGTTGAACAATTCCAAACCATGGTTAATCACATTGCTAGCCCTCATTACCTAACTTTCTTAGAAGAAGATGATAAAGCTTTGATCCATCTGCATAATCTTTCCCTTCATATTGAAGTCATGATTCACAAAACCTATGAAAGGCGTGTGTTGATTGATGGGGGTGTTGGGCTCGGCTCAATATTTGTAATTTAAGTCTTTTAAAAATATTAGGTTATTCTGAAGAAGTCATTGATACTAGAAGGAAGATCACTATAAAAGCCTATGATGAGGCAAAAAGAAGTTCCAAAGGGTTAGGCATCCTTCTTGTTAGGATTGGCCCTGTTGAGAAATATATTTTGTTTCAAATTGTTGATGTTGGTCCTCTAGCATACAATATATTACTTGGTAGACCATGGATCCATGGTATGCAAGTAGTGCCGTCTACTTACCATTAGTTTGTTAAGTTCCCCTATAATGGAGTAGAAATTTGCATACCTGGGGATAGCACATTATCTATCAACTCAATTTTAGTAAGTACTCATGTTCCCCTCAATAGAGATCAAGCAGAGGATTTCAATGCAACTTTAGTATAATGTAAGGATAAGTTCAAATCAATAGACCTTGGTATGGGGGATTATCAACTTGAATCCTTCAAAAAGCTTCCAATTTCACCTAGGTCCTATGGAAAACCTTCATAGGATATAAGACCTTCCTCTTTAGCCATGGTTTTATTTGGCACATTTGTAGAGACCTCAATGCCTATCCAAGCTGAGAAAGAAGAGGTTGTTGTTAGAGACTTGATTTAAAGAGAAGAAAAATACATGAACAATGAGAACTTCTCTCCCTCTCATAAGGCCTATGGAAGAGGGTATACTCTTGTCAAAAATATGGGCTATCCTAGACATGGCCCTTTTAGTCACAGATTAGATGCTAGAGCTGAACCTTTTAATCATGCTATTTTTGGATGCAAGTCTAAGAAGACGGTTGGCCTAGGATTTGAGAATCATAACAAGAACACTGCTCCTATCCTTGGTGGGATCGATAGTGAAGATGAAACAAAGTACATGCCCAATTTGACAAATCAACAAGACATGTGTGAAGATTGGATCCCTTCCACTAACCTCCTTTGGGGAGGTGAGACAATTCCAAACATAGAACAAGATGAATCAGATATAAAAGATCCTATCAGAGAATGTCAACACAAGAATATTTCTCGTTTGATGGAGAGAGATGTTACCCTTGATGACATTAGAGCTTCTACATCAAGGCATCCAAAACCTTCATGGTGTAAACATCCTAGTTGGGATTCAGAAATAGATTCACATGAGTATGAATGGAACTCTCTCTCTGATGCTTCCATAGTTGACATGGATGTTGATGTCATCCATACTTATAGTTCTCAACCTAAGGTAGCTAATGAGTCATGTGTAGGATTAGAGGATTTGAATCCATAGGTCACTTTAGTGGACAATGCTTTGCTTGATAGGATAAACCCTGATTTAGGTACCTTAGAAGGATACATGGTAGACTCTAACTCTATGATCACCAGAGATGATCCCATCCATATTCACAATATCAAACCTGTCATTGACTTACCCCTTGCTAATCCTCACCACATTGATTGGTCTCAATGGTACCAGGAGCCTGAGCTCTTAACATTCTAGAATGACTATGAGATAACATGTTACCTAGATGCCCTTGAACCCATAGTCTCTTCCCCTAGTGAACTAACTACAAGCATGACAGAGCTAGATATCAAGTACCATAGTCACAAAATAAAAAGAAAAGAACAAAAGAATAAGATTTTTGATGGTGAAAACCACTGTGTGGCGGTGTCAGAACCTAGAAAAGTAAAAATAAAGGATGTATCCAAGGGTGAAAACCTCTCTGAGGTGCCTAAGGATGAGGTACTTGATCATCTTCCAAGTTACTTTCAAGACAAATCTTCAGTTCTTGTTGAGCTAACACAGCCAGCTTATCTGGGTATAGAAGAGGCTCCACAAATAGTGCATTTGCCTCAGTCTTTATCAACGTAGGAAAGAGAAGCATATACCAAATTCTTACAAAGCAAGAAGATTAATTTTTCATGGAATTATTCAGATATGCTAGGGTTGGACACTAATCTTATTATGCATCACTTGTCCATAGCTCTAGGTGTAAAACTAGTTAATAAAAAATTGAGGAAAATGCATCCTCACATAGCTCTTCACCTCAAAGCAGAACTAGAAAAACTCCTTAGTGCAGGATTTATAAGAGCTATTGATTATATCGAATGGATTTCAAATATTGTCCCAGTTTCTAAACATGACAAGTCCATTCGCATTTGCACAGATTTTAGAGATCTTAATAGACAATTCCCAAAGCATGATTTTCCACTTCCCAACATAGATATGGTAGTGGACATGATTGCGGGTTCTGAGATCTATTCCATAATGGATGGTTTTTCTAGATATAATCATATTAAAATAGCTCCTAAAGATCAAGAAAAGACTGCATTCACTTGTGCATGGGGTACCTATTGTTGGAACATTATGCCTTTCAGATTAAAAAATGCAAGAGCTACTTATCAAAGTGCCATGACAACTATCTTTCATGACATGATGCATAAGAATATGGAAGATTATGTGGATGAAACCTTTGCTAAATCCAAGAAAAGAGACACACACTTAGGTGATTTAGAACTCATTCTAGATTGTATGGAACAATTTCAATTAAGGTTAAATCCTAAAAAGTGTGCATTTGGTGTGACTTTTGGAAAACTTCTAGGATTTATCATTTCAGCAAAAGGAATAGAGGTAGAACCTAAAAAAGTCCAAGCTATCTTGGATATGCCACCTCCTAAAAATATTAGTCAAATGAGGAGTCTTTAGGGATGTCTTCAATCCATAAGGAGGTTCATTTCACAATTGGCAGATAGAGCTCAGCCTTACAATAAGAACTTACATAAGGGAGTCAAATGTGTTTGGAATGAGGATTGTCAAAAGAGCATGGACCAAATCAAGAAGTACATGGCAAATCCTCCTATTTTAATGCCTCCTATCCTAGGAAAACCACTCATACTATATATTTCAGCAACAAAATCTTCCTTGGGGGCATTATTAGCTCAACTTGATGACATTGGAAAAGAAAGAGCTATATATTACATTAGTCGTACTCTTGTTTCCTATGAGGTTAATTACACTAGTATTGAAAAATCTTACCTTGCAGTAGTGCTTGCTTCCCAAAAGTTGTGACATTACATGCTTGTACACACAATACACCTCATAGAAAAGATTGATCCACTCAAATATTTACTTGGTAAGGCTTCTCTCATAGGTAGACTTGCTAAATGGATGATGATTCTTTAAGAATTTGATATAGAGTATGTTGAGCGTAAAGCTATAAAAGGACAAGCCATAACAGATCAATTGGCTGATTTTCCAATTCAAGATAATGCACCTATTCAAGTTGACTTTCTAGATGAGCACCTCATGTACATGATTGAGAGAACATGGAAGATGTTCTTTGATGGCTCTTTTATGCAAAATGGTTCAGGAGTTGGGCTGTTGTTTGCTTCTCCTCATGGGTACACGATTCCTAAATCTTACAAGATTTTGGTTCCATGTACAATCAACATTGATGAGTATGAGGCTTTGACAAATGGACTGAAGATATCCATAGAATGGAGAATCACATAATTGCACATCTATGGGGATTCACAATTGATAATCAACCACGTTAATGAAGAATATCAAACAAAAGATGAAAAATTGGTACCCTACAAGAAAATGGTTGATTAATTGAGATGATACTCCACATTTGTCACATTTCAGCAAATCCCTAGAGCAAAAAACAAAGAAGCTGATGCTATGGCTACACTTGCTTCACTTTTTTAGTTAGAACAGCACGAGTCCAGATTTGAATTCCTAGTGGAAGAGCTACACTATCCTATTTATGACTCCCAAGAAAGCCAAGTTGTTTGTACCCTTGTTGGCCATGAGTCATGCCATTATGGTACCATTTACTCATACCTCCGTGTTGGCATTATTCCTAAAACTTTTAACTAGTCTAAATGATGAAACCTTACCTGAAATGCCTCTCGCCATATCCTTATCTCTGGTGATCTATATAGGAGGGGTTTAGATGGGACACTTCTTAGGTTCTTGGAAAAAGATGAATCTGATCAAGCATTAGTTGACATTCACGAGGGCATTTGTGGGGGACATTCCAATGGTCTTTCCATGGCCTGAAGGTTGCTTTGGGTGGGGTACTATTGGCCTACAATGTAGATGGATACATTAGCTTTTGTAAAATCATGCAAAAAGTGTCAAAAACATGAGAACTGATACATGCTCCAGGTAGGGAGCTCATTCTGTCTTTATCTCATTAGTTGTTTCAGCGTTGGGCCTTTGATCTTGTTGGGCAGATTCATCCCAAGTCATCAGGTGGACACAATTTTATCATCACTGCTACTGATTACTTTACTAAATGGGTAGATGATGTCCCACTTTCTATTACCTCAGGAAAGATAGTCTTTTTGTTCATTTTAAATCATATCATTTGTTGATATGGAGTGCCTTCTGGAATAATAACTAACAATGGAGGCCAGTTCAAAAATAAGGACCATAAGAAACTCTACAAAAAGTTCAAGATTAAACAACATTGGTCCTCCATTTACTTACCACAAGGAAATGGTCAAGCAAAGGCATCAAACAAAGCCATTCTTAAAATCCTACATGGAACCGTTCATAAGAATGGTAGAGATTGGCATTTACAGATAAATCCAGCCTTATGGGCTTATAGAATGAGTATTCATACTCCAACTGGGGCTACTCCTTTTGCCCTTACATATGGTGCTGAAGCAAAGTTACCTTTAGAGGTTGATATTCCTTCACTTAGATTTTCCCACAAAGGTCTAGTTACGGATGAAGACTACCATGCCATGAGGCTCCAAGAGTTAGAACTTCTAGATGAGAAACATAAAGCATCATTTGACCATATGAGGGTTTATCAAAAGTGCATGTCTAAAAACTTCAATAAAAAGGTTCACCCTAGAGAATTCAAAGTGGGAGATCTCGTCCTATGTGAAAATCCTAAGAATCAACAGCATAGAAAAAGTGCCTTGGTGAAAACTTGGAAACAGGCGCCTTGCTAGCAAAATATAAAAAATTATAAAAAGTCCTAAAAACAAAAGAAAAAAAGAAATAATTTGCAATAAAATCCAAGTGGTGAAAATCTTGAAACGGGCGCTACTTGAGGCCTTTGCACCCTTGTTTCTTAGAACTCGTCCTCGACACTTAGCCTTTCTCCATCATGCCTAGTCCTTGTTTCCTTGGTTTGGAAATGGTCTTTGTCTTTGTCTTGGGGGCATAACTATGTTAGCTTTGGTCTCTTGGATGCGTTAGTCTTTAAGGAAACCTCACAAAGTATGTTTTTTAACACAACCCCTGACATCGAGTGTTTCTCAACACTTATCAGTTTGGTCTTAGCTAGTTTTGTCATGTGATCTTCCCTGCTTGCAAGCATTTGATCCTTATCCTCAGAACTCAATATCAGTTAACACACTTAAATTTTTAAACATAACACTTAATGCTTGAGCTTTGTCATGATCTTTTCTTTGTGTGCTGACTGTTATTGATTTTCATTCAGTGTCCTTGTCTAATAAGTCTCTCCAGGCTGCATAGCTAGAGGACTTCGGGCATGGGGCATGTTTTTATTTTCTTTCTGCTTATGGTTGTGGTCTTGAAGCTCTTGAGTGTCTCTTGTTGTTCCCTTCAAATACTTAGGAGATTTGAGACATTATCCTTGACCATTTTTGCACAACCGTTCTTATGGTCACCTTGGCATTTGTGCCTTGATGCGAGTGTGGTTTTTCTACATTAAAATGGGTAAGCTAACATTGAAGTCATCTTGACCTTTATGTCTTTGATGCTTATGTTAGAATCTTTCCACATTCCAATCTGATATAAATCACATTCATATTTTCATAGTTGTGTTTGTGACTAGTGATGATTGTGTGATTTTCCGATGTCCGTTAATAATGGCCCAATGATGAAAATAAGTTCCTTAACATTCTCTAATGAATGATGAACACAAAATCCTATGTTACTGTTGCTCTATTGCAAGTACACCTTTGCATTTTCATGTAGCTTGCATTGTTAGACTTCATGTTAATTTGCATTTATAGGCTGCATTATGAGTTTGAGAGGGTTTTCCTTCATCTTTCTTTTGGACTTTTAATCAACTGTGATCACGTTTCGATCTTCATTTCCTTATCTTCTTTCGTGATCTCAATCCAAATTTCATATCTTAAACAGTTGATCAATCTTGAGGAAAATTCTCTTTCTTCTCTCCATTTCATTTCACCTCTTCCAAACTTCTATCTTTCATTCACTTTCACCACACTTCTTTTCTTCTGATTCAACCTTAGGGCATAACCTTTCATGATTATCTACCTTGGTTCTATGATCCTTATATCTTTCATCTTACATCAAGAACCTTATTTTTTGTTTGATTTGATCAAATTTATCAATTTACTATTTCTTCTCTATCTCATTTCAATTTTGATCATGAGGGGGCAGTACCTATCAAATTTCAATCCTTGATTCAGCTTTATCAATCCTATTAATTTAAACCTTATTTTTTTCAATCAGCTTATCTTTGTCCTGATGTGTTCCCATCTGTCGAACACACATCTGGGTTGTTTTGTGATCCCAAATCAATCTCACATTTCAATTCCAGTCTTTGGCTACATGTGTTCCCCGAATGATCACACATTACCCAAAGAGGGGCAAATGTATGCACCCTAAAATGGTCACCTAGACTGCGGGCCCCATTCTTCAATTTATCAATATTGGAACCAATTTATCAATTTTTTGAATCAATGCTTTGTAATATTTTCAAATCAATTTCCTTGATCAAATCATAATAAATTTAATTATTTGAATATTTCCTAAGGTTTGATCATTTTATTATAAGCCTCATTTAATTAAAATAAAACTTCTCTTTTTTATTAAATAAATCTTTTAACTAAATAAAATCATCTCATTTAATTAAAATTCCTCTTCTAATAAATAAATAAATAAAATCCCCACTTAAATATCTCTTTGTTGAAAAAGGAAATAAAAATAAATAAAAATCCCTTTTTCTCTCGACTTTAAATGCACATACTTTTAAGTGTTGGGCCTTTTTCATCTTTTTGCCTCTTAAAGAATTTTTGAGCACATGGATCAAGCAAAATTTAATCTCCACCATTGCTCATTTCTTTTAGCCTGTTAATCTTAACCATTTTCTTTCCCTTATAAGGAGCCCTCTCCTACTCATTTTCATATCTAGGTTTGATATTGTTATGCTACAGGTTTGGAGAGTGATTTTGGAGAAGATTCTTGAGCACTTGAGCTTGGATATTGCAACTTCTCTCTTCTTGTCTTCTTCTCTCATGCCCCATGGAAATCATTTAGATTAATTTTGCACTTGCATATTAGATTAGATCCATATTTTCTTTCATAGATTAATCTTCCATAAGCATTTCCTTTCATAGAATAGTTTTGTTTCATGCATTGTTATCATATAGAATAGACCTCATTTTCATTTGCATGCATACTTGATGATCATGGAGACTAGCATTCTTTCATATTTCTCTTTGAATCTCTCATTTTATGGTGTACTTGCATGGGCACAAACTAGGTCAAATTTGAGGGCCTCCATCAAAACCCTTGCACTCCATGAATAGAGAGCTATGAGTCACCATTTGAGATCTCATTCTTGAGTAATCTTGTATACAATGACTCATAGAAGTGTGACAACATTTTAGCACACATTTTCTTCCAACATAAAATTTGGATATAATAACATAAAACTTAGATTATTACTATTATGTACTCATTAAAATTAAAATAAAACTTTCCTTTGAGACCTCAATCTTGAGCACTCTTGAATCATATGTGTCCTAACATTGCTAACATGTGGGAGCATCTTATGTACATTATATCCACCAATAGATATTTTCATTATTTCATTTTAAAATAATGATATTTTTTTGTGATATTAGACCATTTTAGGGTGCATACATTTTAGCAATCTTGGATATAATTATATTATTGCTCCTCAAAATAGATTTTCAGATCTAACCCTAGGGTTTACATAAGTTGGATATACATTGCATATCTTGTTTGCTTATTTTCTTATTTTCTTGTTGGAGAGTTTGTGGCTTGCTTGCACAAAAAAATCTCAACAAAAATCTACTAAGCGTGTTGCATTGGCCTTGAGGTATTTTGTTGAATCTCTATAACATTTGGATTTTGGAATAAAATGAATCTCTCATGTGCCTAGCTTGAGTGTCTATTGCTTTCATAGATCACACTTCAAATTTGGGCTCTAAAAAGAACATAGATTCACTTTCTTTCATATATGTTTCACATAGTAACGAGGCCTTATGAACACTATTTGTGGTGTTCTTGAGAGAGTGAGTTTCTTGTGAAGCTCTTCTTGATGATAGAACCCCTTGTATGTAGGGAGGATATTGTTACTATCTCACGGTCTTACTTGATTTAGTCCTCAACATTGATCAGTACATTCTCTCTTGGACCCACTTAGAGAGCTCGGTAGACATTTCTTTTGACATTACAAACCTTAGTGAGGTGGTTTCAATATTAGCATGTCAATGAATCTATTTTCTATGTTTTGGTTAAGTGAACAGGCTAGAGGATTATGCTCTGCTCCCTTTTTGGGTAGTACCAGAAACTTAGATCCTTGAATCTAAGCTAAGTCCACATGTGGTCCTTTTTGTGAGTCACCTTGTTAGAGAGAGTTAACCGTAGTGGACAATCCCTTTATTGGGTAAACCACAGGGATGGAAGCTCAAGCGGTAATAGTCATTTTCACTATGGTAGTGACAACCGCTACATAAATGTCCTTGTGGAAGAAATCTCTACAAGTGTAGTTTCTTGTTGAGCTATCAGATCTCCTCAGCATCTCCGATTGAATAAATTCTCAGAACGTGTCAAAACCCCCGTGTGCTTGAATTGGAGTTCACCTTCTTGAGATTACAAAAGTTGTAGAGTCAAACCATTACTAAGAACCATAGTGCAACCAACTTTTTCTTTGCTAGGACTATGTGCGTGATTGGAAAAACATTTTGAGAACATACACAAGTAGTTCTTAAGGAGTAGAAATACTAAGTCACTATTCTTGTTCATGTGCAAGGTTGCTTTTTCTCTTGCTCATTGTTTGAAAACATTGTTTTCTTGAACTCCTTGATTGCTATCTTCCGTGCTTAGTTCATGATAAAAATATGTTGATGCATCTAGTTGGTTATATAAATGAACAAAAATTGACTTCTGGAATTCCCAACTATGACCAAATTGCTTTCAAAATTGGATTTTACCCACTCACTGGTCAAGAAATATCATCTGGAAAGGTTATATCACCATGCTATCCTATGACCTGTTGCACAGAGCCATCTTGTTATCTTCCTGATTCGTGATGTTTTTCAATCTTCCTTGGTTGATGAAGATTTTAGTAGGTAACTTACCCTGCTATTAGAAGTCTATTTGCACCTTGGGTTCATGTGATTTGACCTCTTGAATTAGTAATCTTTGATTTCACAAGTGACCTTGCTTGGAATCGGTAGGTTAGAAATCATCCTTGTTGAGAAGATCAATCTTTGGATTCTTTGATAACACACTTGGAGAGTCTTAGTAATCTCTTGTCCAATCCACTTCCATACAATTTCAAATTCAATCAATTATATTTTTGGTAAATCATCCTCCTAACCCATATGTGTTCAGATAGTTATCCATTTATTAGGCACCTCTGTGGCAGAGTTGGTTTATTCCTTTTGCAAAGATTCTATCTTATCACCTCTCTTTTGGACAATTGAGTGTTGTTACTATCCTAGTTTGGTACCAACATTTCTTAGGGTAGTCTTATCACCTAGGATTCTTTCTTTCATGTTGCTTACAACAAGATATCAAGTAAATCAAGGAAAATGACCTCAAGTAGTCTTTGACCAATTACCCTTAGTTCAAACTCACCAAAAATGTAAGGGAAAGGAGCCTGTCTTTGATCAATCCCCTAGGAATACCTGAGAAGCTTGGTTTAATCCTAAAAGCAATCTTAGTGAGTTGAGCACACCCTCGGCACCCTATCATTCAAATATGGATATGAGTTACACAAGGACTTGAAAAGAAAGGGAAGAAATGGATAGCAATCTTGATGACATACTCTAAACACAAAGAGATAACATTCTTTATGGCAACTCATATCTCATGTCTACTAGATATCTAGATGCACATTAAACAGCTGAAAGAGAAATGAGGAGATCCTCTCATGGAGGGAAATCACAACATGGTAGCCAAGATGGTGAGACTTATGACACTCATGTGAATGCGGCATACAAAAATTATTTGTTTAGACATTCAAGACCAAGTTCACCACTCCAATCAGTTCCAAGATATACAAATGAAAGACTTAAAATAATTGAGCATGAAAAGAAAGCCTTCCTAGATGAACAAGCCAAAAAGGAAGAGAAACTTAGACTCCTAAAGGAGGAAAGACAAGCCTTATTGGATATGGAAAGGAGAGCCACACAAGAAGAGAGAGAAAAACTCTTGGCTCACCAACTCAATGATCAATACAACAACATGTATGTTTTTGGTGGAAACAACTCTCCTCCACTCACTCCTCCTAAGAATCCATGAAGTGGAATATATTCAAAATCACCTTCAATATCTCCTAGCCCTAGAGGAAGAAGGGCTCCACAATATGATCATTATAGGAGACAAACACCTCCTAGGAACTCAAGGCAACCTTCTCAACATGATCATCATGGTTCACAATATGGGGGAAGTAGCTCAAGTCATGGTCTTGACTCCTTAGATTTCATGAAAATGCAACAAGAACCATCCTTCCAATAAGATGTGGAGAAATATGTGGAACAAAACAGAGATAAATTCTTGCAGATTTTGATCAACAAAGGAGATAAGGTCCCTTAAAACTTTGATATAGATAGAAAGATCAAGAAGCAAGGTCCATCCATGGAAGAAATGATCCAACAACTACAAAATAAGATTGACAAAATGTTAGCACCTAAGAGCTCATTAAATCTTGACTCAATTTGTCCTAATCCTTTTGACAAAAGTGTGAGCATGAAGGATTTTCCTAGAAAAGTTGAGATACCACAATATGACAATTATGACAGTAATGGAGATCCACATGATCATGTAGGCCAATTCTATACTATGAGTTTTGAGTTCCATCAAGATGATTCCTACCTTATGAGATTGTTCCCAAGAAGTCTCAAAGGTCAAGCGATGGAATGGTTCACCAACATAATGCCCCCATCAAGACTTTTAAAGAGCTATTCCATAGATTTGTTCAACACTTTGCTTACAATATTTCAAGATCTATCACCATGTTGGACTTATGCAACTTAAAGCAACATCAAGGGGAACCCTTTGTTACTTTCTTACAACGGTGGAGACAACAGTGCTCTCGATATTCTAGAACCATTCATGAAGATGAAAAAATTGACATGCTTATTAACAATTTGGTTCCTGAGATGCATTATGAAGTTAATAAAATGGTCTTTGATTCCTTTGACACCATGGTCAAAACCACATGTAGGATTGAAGGTGTTTTGAAAGAACAAGGAATTTTGGCCAACAAAAAAAACAACAACAATGGTCAAAATAAAAACAACTCTAATAAGGATAAGGGAAAGAACTCACACTGGAATAGGAACAAACAAGTGGTTAATGATGGAGTTGTGGACTCCTCTCAATCCAAAGATCAAGGTATTCTTCACTTTTCTAGTGTTGTTCAAGCTATGAAGCTCAACTCATCTAATCAATAAGAGTACAAACCAAAGTACCAAGATAAGCCTAAGAAAGAAGGGTGTCAGTTTGCAAAGTTTGGTGAATCATATGAAGATTTCTTCAAAAAAATCATTGCTAGCAATCTTGTGCATCCTCAAGATCCAACAAATTTTAGCATACCTGTAGTTAAGCCATATTGGTGGAATGAGAAAGCCTACTGCATATTTCATAATGGCATTGGACATGATATTGAACATTGTTGGAAACTTAGGCATATCATCCAAGATCTCATTGAGAGTGACAAGATTAAAATAGATGGATTGAACACCAATGCTGATCATAAGGAATTCAAAGATCCTTTTCCAAAGTATGAAAAAGGGGAAAACTCTAAACCTAAGAATGGCAAGGCTGAGATTAATTACACTTCCACAACTATGGAAAATGTTGTTAATATGCTTGAAGTGGTAGAAGAAAGTGTCAACATGATGAGAAATAGGGATCCCTATGGTTATGATCTAGACATGGATTTTCCTCCTATCTTTGATTAAGGACCCATTATGGTGCTAAGGGGTCCCAACTCTAGATTGCAATCTCAAGCTTCTAATGCTGTCACCCGAAGTCAAGGTCTAGTTATCCTTAGAGGACCCAATTCAAGTCAATTGAGTAAACCAAATCAAGTGGAATCCAAGAATGTCACCTCAAAGCCAGAAATTAATCCCAAATTGAGCTATAGTCTTGCTGATTAGTTGCAAAGAACCCCAGCTCAGATTTTGATTTTCAAGCTCTTCGAGTTGTCCCCGAGACACAAGCAAGTCCTTGAGGATGCTTTGCGTGTAGAAAATGTCCCTAATAACTTAACTTAGATGTTGATCAATTCCAAACCATAGTTTATCATATTGCTAGCCATCATTACCTAACTTTCTCAAAAGAAGATGATAAGGCTTTGAGCCATCCACATAATGTTACCTTTCATATTGAAGTCACGATTCACAAAACCCGTGTCAGGCATGTGTTGATTGATGGGGGTGCTGGGCTCAATATTTGTACTTTAAGTCTTTTAAAAATATTGGGTTATTCTGAAGAAGTTGTTGATACTAGAATGAAGATCTCTATAAAAGCTTATGATGAGGCAAAAATAAGTTCCAAAGGGTTGGGTGTCCTTCCTGTTAGGATTGGCCCCGTTGAGAAAGATATTTTGTTTCAAATTGTTGATATTGGTCCTCTAGCATACAATATCTTACTTGGTAGACCATGGATCCATGATATGCAAGCAGTGTCATCTACTTACCATTAGTGTGTTAAGTTCCCCTATAATGGAGTAGAAATATGTATACCTGGGGATAGCACATTATCTGTCAACTCAATTTCTAAAAGTTCTTATGTTCCCCTCAATAGAGAAGCAGAGGATTTCAATGCAACTTTAGCAAAATGTAAGGATAAGTTCAAATCAATAGACCTTCGTATGGGGGGGTATCAACTTGACTCCTTCAAAAAGATTCCAATTTCACTTAGGTCCTATGGAAAACCTTCACAAGATCTGAGACCTTCCTCTTCAATCGTTACTTTATTTGGCACATTTGTAGAGTCCTCAATGCCTATCCAAGATGAGAAAGAAGAGGTGGCTATTAGAGACTGGATTTATAGAGAAGAAAAATACATGCACAATGAGAACTTCTCTCCCTCTCATAAGGCCTATGGAAGAGGGTATACTCTTGTAAAAAATATGGACTATCCTTGACATGGCCCTCTTAGTCATAGCTTAGATGCTAGAGATGAACCTCTTAATCATGCTATTTTTGGATGCAAGTCTAGGAAGATGGTTGGCCTAGGATTTGAGAATCATAACAAGAACAATGCTCCTATCCTTGGTGGGATGGATAGTGAAGATGAAACAAGGTACATGCCCAATTTGACAAATCAACAAGACATGTGTGAAGAATGGATCCCTTCCACTAACCTCCTTTGGGGAGGTGAGACAGTTCCAAACATAGAACAAGATGAATCAGCTATAAAAGATCCTATCAGAGAATGTCAACGCAAGTATATTTCTCCTTTGATGGAGAGAGATGTTACCCTTGATGACATTAGAGCTTCTACATCAAGGCATCCCAAACCTTCATGGTGTAAACATCCTAGTCGGGATTCAAAAATAGATTCACATGAGTATGAATGGAACTATCTGTATGATGCTTCCATAGTTGACATGGATGTTGATATCATCCATACTTATAGTTCTGAACTTGAGGTAGCTAATGAGTTATGTGTAGGATTAGAGGATTTGAATTCGTAGGTCGCTTTAGTGGATGATGCTTTGCTTGATAGGATAAATCTTGATTTAGGTACCTTTGAAGGATACTTGGCAGACTCTAACTCTAGGATCACCAGAGATGATCCCATCTATATTCACAACATCGAACCCATCATTGAATTACCCCTTGCTAATCCTCACCTCATTGATTGGTCTCAACAGTACCAGGAGCCTGAGCTCTTAACACTCTAGAATGACTATGAGATAACATGTTACCTAAATGCCCTTGAAACTGTAGTCTCTTCCACCAGTGAACCTGCTACAAGCATGATAGAGCCAGATATCAAATACCTTAGTCACAAAATAAAAAGAAAAGAATAAAAGAATAAGAGTTCTGATGCAGAAAACCACTATGTGGCGGTGTCAAAACCTAGAAAAGTAAAAATAAAAGACATATCCAAGGGTGAAAGCCTCTCTGAGGTTCCTAAGGATGAGGTACTTGATCATCTTCAAAGTTACTTTCAAGATAGATGTTCAGTTATTTTTGAGCCAACATAGCCATCTAATCTAGGTACATAAGAGGCTCCACAAATAGTGCATTTGGCACAGTCTTTATCAATGCAGGAAAGAGAAGCATATACCAAATTCTTACAGAGCAAGAAGATTAATTTTTCATGGACTTATTCAGATATGTAGGGGTTGGACACTAATCTTATTATGCATCACTTGTCCATAGCTCCAGGTGTAAAAATAGTTAAACAAAAATTGAGGAAAATGCATCCTCACATAGCTCTTTTCCTCAAAGCAGAACTGGAAAAACTCCTTAGTGCAGGATTTATAAGAGCTATTGATTATGCTGAATGGATTTCAAATATTGTCCCAGTTACTAAACATGACAAGTCCATTCACATTTGCATAGATTTTAGAGATCTTAATAGAGCATGCCCAAAGGATGATTTTCCACTCCCCAACACAGATATGATAGTGGACATGACTACAGGTTATGAGATCTATTCCTTAATGGATGGTTTTTCTAGATATAATCAGATTAAAATAGCTCCTGAAGATCAAGAAAAGACTGCATTCACTTGTGCATGGGGTACCTATTGTTGGAGCATTATGCCTTTCAGATTAAAAAATGCAAGAGCTACTTATCAAAGTGCCATGACAACTATCTTTCATGACATGATGCATAAGAATATGGAAGATTATGTGGATGAAACCTTTGCTAAATCCAAGAAAAGAGACACACACTTAGGTGATTTAGAAGTCATTCTAGATCATATGCAACAATTTCAATTAAGGTTAAATCTTAAAAAGTGTGCATTTGGTGTCACCTTTGGAAAACTTCTAGGATTTATCATTTCAGAAAAAGGAATAGAGGTAGACCCTAAAAAAGTCCAAGCTATCATGGATACGCCACCTCCTAAAAATATTAGTCAAATGAGGAGTCTTTAGGGATGTCTTCAATCCATAAGGAGGTTTATTTCACAATTGGCGGATAGAGCTTAGCCTTTCAATAAGAACTAACATAAGGGAGTCAAATATGTTTAGAATGAGGATTGTCAAAAGAGCATGCACCAAATCAAGAAGTACTTGGAAAATCCTCCTATTTTAATGCCTCCTATCCCAGGAAAACCACTCATACTATATGTTTCAGCAATAGAATCTTCCTTGGGGGCATTATTAGCTCAACTTGATGACACTGGAAAAGAAGGAGCTATATATTACATTAGTCATACTCTTTTTTCATATGAGGTTAATTACACTAGTATTGAAAAATCTTCTCTTGCAGTGGTGTTTGCTTCCCAAAAGTTGGGACATTACATGATTGTGCAGACAATACACCTCATAGAAAAGATTGATCTACTCAAATATTTACTTGGTAAGGCTACTCTCATAGGTAGACTTGCTAAATGGATGACGATTCTTTAAGAATTTGATATAGAGTATGTTGAGCATAAAGCTATAAAAGGACAAGCCATAGCAGATCAATTGGCTGATTTTCCAATTCAAGATAATGCACCTATTCAAGTTGACTTTCCAGATGAGGACCTCATGTACATGACTGAGAGAACATGGAAGATGTTCTTTGATGGCTCTTTTATGAAAAATGGTTTAGGAGCTGGGGTGTTGTTTTCTTCTCCTCATGGGTACACGAAATTTAAATCTTACAAGCTTTTGTTCCCATGTACATACAACATTGCTAAGTATGGGGCTTTGATGAATGGACTGAAGATAGCCATAGAATAGAGAATCATAGAATTGCACATCTATGGGGATTCACAATTGATAATCAACCAAGTTAATGAAGAATATCAAACAAAAGATGAAAAATTGGTACCCTACAAGAAAATGGTTGATTCATTGAGAGGATACTTCACATTTGTCACATTTCAGCAAATCCCTAGAGCAGAAAACAAAGCAAATGATGCTATGGCTACAATTGCTTCACTTCTTTAGTTAGAATAGCATGAGTCCAGATTCAAATTCCTGGTGGAAGAGCTACACTATCCTATTTATGACTCCCAAGAAAGCCAAGTTGTTTGTACCCTTGTTGGCCATGTGTCATCCCGTTATGGTGCCATTTACTCATACCTTCGTGATGGCATTATTCTTGAAACTTTTAACCAGTCTGAATGACGAAACCTTACCCAAAATGCCTCTCACCACACCCTTATCTCTCATGATCTATATAGGAGGGGTTTATATGGGACACTTCGTAGGTGCTTGGAAAAAGATGAATCCGATCAAGCATTAGTTGACATTCATGAGGGCATTTGTGGGGGACATTCCAATGGTCTTTCCATGTCTCAAAAGTTGCTTAGGGTAGGGTACTATTGGCCTACAATGCAAATGGATGTAGTAGCTTTTATAAAATCATACAAAAAGTGTCAAAAACATGGTAACCTGATACATGCTCTAGGTAGGGAGCTCATTTTTTCTTTATCTCATTGGCCGTTTCAGTGATGGGCCTTTGATCTTATTGGGTAGATTCATCCCAACTCATCAGGTGGACACAAGTTTATCATCACTACTAGTGATTACTTTACTAAATGGGTAGATGTTGTCCCACTTTTTGTTTCCAAAGGCAAGATAGTCTCTTTGTTCATTTTAAATCATATCATCTATCGATATGGAGTACCTTTTGAAATAATCACTGACAATGGAGACCAGTTCAAAAATAACAACCTTAAGAAACTCTACAAAAAGTTCAAGATTAAACAACATTTGTCCTCCATTTACTTCCCTCAAGGAAATGGTCAAGCAAAGGCATCAAACAAAGCCATTCTTAAAATCCTACATAGAACAATTCATAAGAATGGTAGAGATTGGCATTTACAGATAAATCCAGCCTTATGGGCTTATAGAATGAGTATTCATACTCCAACTAGGGCTACTCCTTTTGCCCTTACATATGGTGCTGAAGCAGTGTTACCTTTAGAGGTTGAGATTCCTTCACTTAGATTTTCCCTCAAAGGTCTAGTTACGAATGAAGATTACCGTGCCATGAGGCTCCAAGAGTTAGAACTTCTAGATGAGAAACATAAAGCATCATTTGACCATATGAGGGTTTATCAAAAGTGCATGTCTAAAACCTTAAACAAAAAGGTTCACCTTAGAGAATTCCAAGTGGGAGATCTTGTCCTACATGAAAATCCTAAGAATCAATAGCATAGAGATCAAAAGCAAAAATTTGAACCTAATTGGCTTGGACCCTACATCATTACAACAAATTTTGGTATGAGTGCTTATTTGTTATCTACTAAAGTGGGAGAGTAGCTCCCTGATCCTATCAATGTCTTGCACATGAAGAAGTTATATCCATGATGCCTATTCTATCTGGTGGCATCTTTTGTACATATTTATTGATCCTGAAAAAATCCAAAAAAATGATATATTGTTAAAAATCCTAAAAATTAGAAAATGTCCAGAAAAAATGATCATTTGTGTGAAAACCTAGCAATAGGCACTTTGATATATCTCCAAAAAAATTATATATTCCAAAAAATATAAAAAAATTCAAAAATTCAAAAAAAAAGAAGAAAAAGTGCCTTGATGAAAACTTGGAAACAGGCGCCTTGGTAAAAAAATACAAAAAAATTATAAAAAGTCTTGAAAAAAAAAGAAAAAAGAAAGAAATAATTTGCAATAAAATCCAAGTGGTGAAAACTTGGAAACAGGCACTACTTGAGGCCTTTGCATCCATGTTTCTTAGAACTCGTCCTCGACACTTAGCCTTTCTCCATCATGCCTTGTCCTTGTTGCCTTGGTTTGGAAATGGTCTTTGTCTTTTTCTAGGGGGCATAACTGAGTTAGCTTTGGTCTCTTGGATGTGTTAGTCTTTAAGGTCATCTCACAAACTATGTTTTTCAACACAACCCCTGACATCGAGTGTTTCTCAACACTTATCAGTTTGGTCTTACCTAGTTTTGTCATGTGATCTTACCTACTTGCAAGCATTTGATCCTTGTCCTCAAAACTCAGTATCAGTTAACACACTTAAATTTTTAAACACAACACTTAATGCTTGAGCTATTTCATGATCTTTTTTTTGTGTGCTAACTATTATTGATTTTCATTGAGTGTCCTTGTCTAATAAGTCTCTCCGGGATGCATAGCTAGAGGACTTTGAGCATGGGGCATTGTTTTATTTGCTTTCTACTTATGGGTGTGGTCTTGAAGCTCTTGAGTGTCTCTTTTTGTTCCCTTGAAACACTTAAGAGATTTGAGACATTATCCTTGACCCTTTTTGCACAACTGTTCTTATGGTCATCCTAGCATTTGTGCCTTGATGCGAGTGTGGTTTCGCTACATTAAATTGGGTAAGCTAACATCGAAGTCTTCTTGACCTTTATGTCTTTGAGGCTCATGTTAGAATCTTTCCATGTTCCAATCTGATATAAATCACATTCATATTTTCATAGTTGTGTTTGTGACTAGTGATGATTGTGTGATTTTTCGATGTCTGTTAATAATGGCCCAATGATGAAAATAAGTTCCTTAACATTCTCTAATGAATGATGAACACAAAATCTTATGTTACTGTTGCTCTATTACAAGTACACCTTTGCATTTTCATGTAGCTTGCATTGTTAGACTTCATGTTAATTTGCATTTATAGGCTGCATTATGAGTTTGAGAGGGTTTTCCTTCATCTTCCTTTTGGACTTTTAATCAACTGTGATCATGTTTCGATCTTCATTTCCTTATCTTCTTTCATGATCTCAATCCAAATTTCATATCTTAAATAGTTGATCAATCTTGAGGCAAATTCTCTTTCTTCTCTCCATTTCATTTCACCTCTTCCAAACTTCTATCTTTCATTCGCTTTCACCACACTTCTTTTCTTCTGATTCAACCTTGGGGCATAACCTTTCATGATTATCTACCCTGGTTCTATGATCCTTATATCTTTCATCTTACATCAAGAACCTTATTTTTAGTTCGATTTGATCAAATTTATCAATTTACTATTTCTTCTCTATCTCATTTCAATTTCAATCATGAGGGGGAAATACATATCAAATTTCAATCCTTGATTCAGCTTTATCAATCCTATTATTTTAAACCTTGTTTTTTTCAATCAGCTTATCTTTGTCCTGATGTGTTCCCATCCATCGAACACACATCTGGGTTGTTTTGTGATCCCAAATCGATCTCACATTTTAATTCCATTCTTTGGCTACATGTGTTCCCTGAATGATCACACATTACCCAAAGAGGGGCAAATGTATGCACCCTAAAATGGTCGCCTAGACTGTGGGCCCCATTCTTCAATTTATCAATATTGGAACCAATTTATCAATTTTCTGAATCAATGCTTTGTAATATTTTCAAATCAATTTGCTTTATCAAATTGTAATTAATTTAATTATTTGAATATTTCCTAAGGTTTGATCATATTATTATAAGCCTCATTTAATTAAAATAAAACTTCCCTTTTAAATTAAATTAAATCATCAGATTTAATTAAAATTCCTCTTCTAATAAATAAATAAATAAAATCCCCACTTAAATATCTCTTTGTTGAAAAAGGAATTTAAAATAAATAAAAATCCCTTTTTCTCTCGACTTTAAATGCACATACTTTTAAGTGGTGGGCCTTTTTCATCTTTTTGCCTCTTAAAGAATCTTTGAGCACATGGATCAACCAAGATTTAATCTCCACCATTGCTCATTTCTTTTTGCCTCTTAATCTTAACCATTCACTTTCCTTTATAAGGAGCCCTCTCCTTCTCATTTTCATATTTAGTTTTCATATTGTTATGCTACAGGTTCGGAGAGCGATTTTGGAGAAGATTCTTGAGCACTTGAGCTTGGATATTGCAACTTCTCTCTTCTTGTCTTCTTCTCTCATGCCCCATGGCAATCATTTAGATTAATTTTGCACTTGCATATTAGATTAGATCCATATTTTCTTTCATAGATTAATCTTGGATAATTATTTCCTTTCATAGAATAGTTTTCTTTCATGAATTGTTATCATATAGAATAGACCTCATTTTCATTTGCATGCATACTTGATGATCATGGAGACTAGCATTCTTTCTTTTTCTCTTTGAATCTCTCATTTTATGATGTACTTGCATGGGCACAAACTAGGTCAAATTTGAGGGCCTCCATCAAAACCCTTGCACTCCATGAATAGAGAGCTATGAGTCGCCATTTGAGATCTCATTCTTGAGTAATCTTGGATACAATGACTCATAGAAGTGTGACAACATTTTAGCACACATTTTCTTCCAACATAAAATTTGGATATAATAACAGAAAACTTAGAGTATTACTATTATGTACTCATTAAAATTAAAATAAAACTTCCCTTTGAGACCTCATTCTTGAGCAATCTTGAATCATATTTGTGCTAACATTGTAGCATTGCTAACATGTGGGAGCATCTTATGTACATTATATCCACCAATAGATATTTTCATTATTTCATTTTAAAATAATGATATTTTTTTGTGATATTAGACCATTTTAGGTTGCATACATTTTAGCAATCTTGGATATAATGATATTATTGCTCCTAACAATTGATTTTCAAATCTAACCCTAGGGTTTGCATAAGTTGGATATACATTGCATATCTTGTTTGCTTATTTTCTTGTTTTCTTGTTGGAGAGTTCGTGGCTTGCTTGCACAAAAAAAGCTCAACAAAAATCTACTAAGCGCGTTGCATTGGACTTGAGGTATTTTGTTGAATCTCTATAACATTTGGATTTTGGAATAAAATAAATCTCTCATGTGGCTAGCTTGAGTGTTTATTGCTTTCATAGATCACACTTCAAATTTGGGCTCTAAAAAGAACATATATTCACTTTCTTGCATATATGTTTCACATAGTAATTAGGCCCTATGAACACTATTTGTGGTGTTCTAGAGAGAGTGAGTTTCTTGTGAAGCTCTTCTTGATGATAGAACCCCTTGTAGGTAGGGAGGATATTGTTACTATCTCATGATCTTAATTGATTTAGTCCTCAACATTGATCGGTACATTCTCTCTTGGACCCACTTAAAGAGCTCGGTAGACATTGTTGTTGACATTACAAACCTTGGTGAGGTGGTTTCAATCTTAGCATGTCAATGAATCTATTTTCTATGTTTTGGTTAAGTGAACAGGCTAGAGGATTATGCTCTACTCCCTTTTTGGGTAGTACCAGAAACTTAGATGCTTGAATCTAAGCTAAGTCCCCATGTGGTCCTTTTTGTGAGTCACCTTGTTAGAGAGGGTTAACCATAGTGGACACTCCCTTTATTGGGTAAACCACAGGGACAGAACCTCAAGCGGTAATAGCCATTTTCACTGTAGTAGTGACAACCGCTATATAAATGTCCTTGTGGAAGAAATTTCCATGGCTGTAGTTTCTTGTTTGGCTTTTAGATCTCCTCAGCATCTCTGATTGATTAAATTATTAGATTGTGTCAAAACCCCAGTGCGACTGGATTGGAGTTCACCTTCTTGAGATTACAAAAGTTGTAGAGTCAAACCATTACTAAGAACCATAGTGCAACCAACTTTTTCTTTGCTAGGACTGTGTGCGTCATTGGAAAAACATTTTGAGAACATACACAAGTAGTTCTTAAGGAGTAGAAATACTAAGTCACTATTCTTGTTCATGTGCAAGGTTGCTTTTTCTTTTGCTCATTGTTTGAAAACATTGTTTTCTTAAACTCCTTGATTGCTATCTTGCATGCTTATTTCATGATAAAAATTTGTTGATGCATCTAGTTGGTTATGTAAATGATAAAAAATTGAGTTTTGAAATTCCCAACTTTGACCAAATTTCCTTCAAAATAAGATTTTACCCACTCACTAGTCAAGAAATATCATTTGGAAAGGTTATATCACCTTGCTATCCTGTGAACTATCACAGAGAGCCATTTTGTTGTCTTCCTGATTCGTGACATTTTTCAGTCTTCCTTGGTTGACCCAAATTTTAGTAGGTAACTTACCCTGCTATTAGAAGTCTATTTGCACCTTGGGTTCATGTGATTTGACCTCTTGAATTAGTAATCTTTGATTTCACAATGATCTTGCTTGGAATCGGTAGGTTAGAAATCATCCTTGTTGAGAAGATCAATCTTTGGATTCTTTGATAACACACTTGGAGAGTCTTAGTAATCTCTTGTCCAATCCATTTCCATACAATTTCAAATTCAATCAATTATATTTTTGGTAAATCATCCTCCTGATCCATACGTGTTCATATAGTTATCTTTTTATTAGGAACCTCCGTGGTAGTGTTGGTTTATTCTTTTTGGAAAAATTCTATCTTATCACCTCTCTTTTGGACAATTGAGTGTTGTTACCATCCTAGTTTGGTACCAACATTTCTTAGGGTAGTCTTATCACCTAGGATTGTTTCTTTCATGTTGGTTACAACAAGATATCAAGTAAATAATGGAAAATGACCTCAGGTAGTGTTTGACCAATTACCCTTAGTTCAAACTTGCCAAAAATGTAAGGGAAAGGAGCCTATCTTTGATCAATCCCCTAGGAATACCTGAGAAGCTTGGTTTAATCCTAAAATAAATCTTAGTGAGTTGAGCACACCATCAACACCCTTTCATTTAGATATCTATATGAGTTACACAAGGACTCGAAAAGAAAGGGAAGAAATGGATAGCAATCTTGATGACATACTCCAAACACAAAGAAATAACATTCTTTATTCCAACTCATCTCTCATGTCTACTAGATATCTAGATGCACATCAAAGGGATGAAAGAGAAATGAGGAGATCCTCTCATGGAGGGAAATCACAACATGGTAGCCAAGATGGTGAGACTTATGACACTCATATGAATGCGGCATACACAAATGATTTATTTAGACATTCAAGACCAAGTTCACTGCTCCAATTAGTTCCAAGATATATAAATGAAAGACTTAAAATAATTGAGCGTGAAAAGAAAGCCTTCCTAGATGAACAAGCCAAAAAGGAAGAGAAACTTAGACTCCTAAAGGAGGAAAGACAAGCCTTATTAGATATGGAAAGGAGAGCCACACAAGAAGAGAGAGACAAACTCTTGGCTCAACAACTCAATGATCAATACAACAACATGTATGTTGGTGGTGGAAACAAATCTCCTCCACTCACTCCTCCTAAGACTCCATGAAGTGGAAGATATTCAAAATCACCTTCAAGAACTCCTAGCCCTAGAGGAAGAAGGGCTCCACAATATGATCATTATAGGAGACCAACACCTCCTAGGAACTCAAGGCAACCTTCTCAACATGCTCATCATGGTTTACAATATGGGGGAAGTAGCTCAAGTCATGGTCTAAAATCCTTAGATTTCATGAAAATGCAACAAGAACCATCCTTCCAACAAGATGTGGAGAAATATGTGGAACAAAACAAAGATAAATTCTTGCAGATTTTGATCAATAGACGAGATAAGGTCCCTTACAAATTTGATATAGATAGAAAGATTAAGAAGCAAGGTCCATCCATGGAAGAAATGATCCAACAACTACAAAATAAGATTGAAAAAATGTCAGCACCTAAGAGCTCATTAAATCTTGACTCAATTTGTCCTAATCCTTTTGACAAAAGTGTGAGCATGAAGGATTTTCCTAGAAAAGTTGAGATACCATAATATGACAAGTATGACGGTAATGGAGATTCACATGATCATGTATGCCAATTCTATACTATGAGTTTTGAGTTCCATCAAGATGATTCCTACCTTATGAGATTGTTCCCAAGAAGTCTCAAAGGTCAAGCGATGGAATGGTTCACCAACATAACGCCCCCCGTCAAGACTTTTAAAGAGCTATTCCATAGATTTTTTCAACACTTTGCTTACAATCTTTCAATATTTGTCACCATGTTGGACTTATGCAACTTAAAGCAACATCAAGGGGAACCCTTTGTTACTTTCTTACAAAGGTGGAGATGACAGTTCTCGATATTCTAGAACCATTGATGAAGATGAAAAAATTGACATCCTTGTTAGCAATTTGGTTCCTAAGATGGGGTATGGAGTTAAATAAACTGTGTTTGATTCCTTTGATACCATGGTCAAAATGACATGTAGGATTGAAGATTTTTTGAAAGAATAAGGAATTTTGGCCAACAAAAACAACAACAATGGTCAAAATAACAACAAATCTGATAAGGATAAGGGAACAAACTCACACTGGAATAGGAAAAAACAAATGATTACTGATGGAGTTGTGGACTCCTCTCAATCCAAAGATCAAGGTGTTCTTCACTTGTCTAGTGATGTTCAAGCTATGAAGCTCAACTCATCTAATCAATAAGAGTACAAACCAAAGTACCAAGATAAGCCTAAGAAAGAAGGGCGTCAATTTGAAAAGCTTGGTGAATCATATGAAGATGTCTTCAGAAAATTCATTGCCAGCAATATTGTGCATCCTCAAGATCCAAAAATTTTTTGCATACCTACAGTTAAGCCATATTGGTGGAATGAGAAGGCCTATTGCATATTTCATAATGGCATTGGACAGGATATTGAACATTGTTGGAAACTTAGCCATATCATCCAAGATCTCATTGAGAGTGACAAGATTAAAATAAATGGATTGAACACCAATGCTAATCATAAGGCATTCAAAGAGCCTTTGCCAAAGTATGAAAAAGGGGAAAAATCTAAACCTAAGAATGGCAAGGCTAAGATTAATTACACATACACAACTGTGGAAAATGTTGTTAATATGCTTGAAGTGGTAGAAGAAAGTGTCAACATGATGAGAAAAAAGGATCCCTATTCTTATGATCTAGACATGGATTTTGCTCCTATCTTTGATTAAGGTCCCGTTGTGGTGCTAAGGGGTCCCAACTCTAGAATGCCATCTCAAGCTTCCAATGCTGTCACCCAAAGTCAAGGTCCAATTATCCTTAGAGGACCCAATTCAAGTCAATCTAGTAAACCAAAGCAAGTGGCATCCAAGAATGTCACCTCAAAGCCAGCAGTTAATCCCAAATTGAGCTATAGTCTTGCTGATTAGTTGCAAAGAACCCCAGCTCAGATTTTGATTTTCAAGCTCTTTGAGTTGTCCTTGAGACACAAGCAAGTCCTTGAGGATGCTTTGCATACAAAAAATGTCCCTAATAACTTAGATGTTGATCAATTCCAAACCATGGTTAATCATATTGCTAGCCCTCATTACCTAACTTTCTCAGAAGAAGATGATAAAGCTTTGAGCCATCTGCATAATCTTGCTCTTCATATTGAATTCATGATTCACAAAACATTTGTCAAGCATGTGTTGATTGATGGGGGTGTTGGGCTCAATATTTGTACTTTAAGTCTTTTAAAAATATTGGGATATTCTGAAGAATTCATTGATACTAGAAGGAAGATCACTATAAAAGCCTATGATGAGGCAAAAATAAGTTCCAAAGGGTTGGGCATCCTTCTTGTTAGGATTGGCCCTATTGAGAAAGATATTTTTTTTCAAATTGTTGATGCTGGTCCTCTAGCATACAATATCTTACTTGGTAGACCATGGATCCATGATATGCAAGCATTGTCATCTATTTACCATCAGTGTGTTAAGTTCCCCTATAATGGAGTAGAAATTTGTATACTTGGGGATAGCACATTATCTATCAACTCAATTTTAGCAAGTACTCATGTTCCCCTCAATAGAGAAGTAGAGGATTTCATTGCAACTTTAGTAGAATGTAAGGATAAGTTCACATCAATAGACCTTGGAATGGGGGGGTATCAACTTGACTCCTTCACAAAGCTTCCAATTTCACCTAGGTCCTATGGAAAACCTTCATAGGATATGAGACCTTCCTCTTCAGCCATGACTTTATTTGGCACATTTGTAGAGTCCTCAATGCTTGTCCAAGATGAGAGAGAAGAGGTGGCTGTTAGAGACTGGATTTATAGAGAAGAAAAATACATGCATAATGAGAACTTCTATCCCTCTCCTAAGGCCTATGGAAGAGGGTATACTCTTGTCAAAAATATGGGCTATCCTTGACATGGCCCTCTTAGTCATAGATTAGAGGCTAGAGCTAAACATCTTAATCATGCTATTTTTGGATGCAACTCTTAGAAGATAGTTGGCCTAGGATTTGAGAATCATAACATGAAAATTGCTCCTATCCTTGGTGGGACAGATAGTGAAGATGAAACAAAGTACATGGCCAATTTGCAAAATCAACAAGACATGTGTGAAGAATGGATCCCTTCCACTAACCTCCTTTGGGGAGGTGAGATAGTTGCAAACATAGAACAAGATGAATCAGATCTAAAATATCCTATTAGAGAATGTCAACGCAAGAATATTGCTCATTTGATGGAGAGAGATGTTACCCTTGATGACATTAGAGCTTCTACATCAAGGCATCCCAAACCTTCATGGTGTAAACATCCTAGTCGGGATTCAAAAATAGATTCACATGAGTATGAATGGGACTCTCTCTCTGATGCTTCCACAATTGACATGGATGTTGATGTGATCCATACTTATAGTTATCAACCTAAGGTAGCTAACGAGTCATGTGTAGGATTAGAGGATTCGACTCTGCAGGTCACTTTAGTGGATGATGCTTTGCTTGATAGGATAAATAATGATTTAGGTACCTTAGAAGGATACTTGGTAGACTCTAACTTTGCGATCACTAGAGATGATCCCATCTATATTCACAACATCAAACACATCATTGATTTACCCCTTGATAATCCTCACCTCATTGATTGGTCTCAATGGTATCAAGAGCCTGAGCTCTTAACATTCCAGAATGACTATGAGATAAAATGTTACCTAAATTCCCTTGAAACCGTAGTCTCTTCCACTAGAGAACTAGCTACAAGCATAATAGAGCCAGATATCAAGTACCTTAATCACAAAATAAAAAGAAAAGAATAAAAGAATAAGAGTTCTGATTGTGAAAACCATTGTGTGGTGGTGTCAGAACCTAGAAAAGTAAAAATAAAAGACATATCCAAGGGTGAAATCCTCTTTGAGGTGCCTAAGGATGAGGTACTTGATCATCTTCCAAGTTACTTTCAAGATAGATCTTAAGTGCTTGTTGAGCCAACACAGCCAGCTAATTTGGGTATAGAAGAGGCTCCACAAATAGTGCATTTGGCTCAGTCCTTATCAATTCAAGAAAGAGAAGCATATACCAAATTCTTATAGAGAAAGAAGATTAATTTTACATGGACTTATTTAGATATGCCAGGGTTGGACACTAATATTATTATGTATCACTTGTCCATAGCTCCAGGTGTAAAACTAGTTAAACAAAAATTGAGGAAAATGCATCCTCACATAGCTCTTGTCGTCAAAGAAGAACTGGAAAAACTCCTTAGTGCAGGATTTATAAGAGCTATTGATTATGCTGAATGGATTTCAAATATTGTCCCAGTTTCTAAACATGACAAGTCCATTCACATTTGCATAGATTTTAGAGATCTTAATAGAGCATGCCCAAAGGATGATTTTCCACTCCACAACATAGATATGATAGTGGACATGACTACGGGTTATGAGATCTATTCCTTAATGGATGGTTTTTCTGGATATAATCAGATTAAAATAGCTTCTGAAGATCAAGAAAAGACTGCATTCACATGTGCATGGGGTACCTATTGTTGGAATGTTATGCCTTTCAGATTAAAAATTCAGGAGCTACTTATCAAAGTGCCATGACAACTATCTTTCATGACATGATGCATAAGAATATGAAAGATTATGTGGATGACACCTTGGCTAAATCCAAGAAAAGAGACACACACTTAGGTGATTTAGAAGTCACTCTAGATCATATGGAACAATTTCAATTAAGGTTAAATCCTAAAAAGTGTGTATTTGGTGTCACCTCTGGAAAACTTCTAGGATTTATCATTTCAGCAAAAGGAATAGAGGTAGACCCTAAAAAAGTCCAAGCTATCATGGATATGCCACCTCCTAAAAATATTAGTCAAATGAGGAGTCTTCAAGGATGTCTTAAATCCATAAGGGGGTTCATTTCACAATTGGTAGATAGAGCTTAGCCTTTCAATAGGAACTTACATAAGGGAGTCAAATGTGTCTGGAATGAGGATTGTCAAAAGAGCATGGACCAAATCAAGAAGTACTTGGCAAATCCTCCTATTTTAATGCCTCCTATCCTAGGAAAACCACTCATACTATATGTTTTAGCAACAAAATCTTCCTTGGGGGAATTATTAGCTCAACTTGATGATAGTGGAAAAGTAAGAGCTATGTATTACATTAGTCATACTCTTGTTTCATATGAGGTTAATTACACTAGTATTGAAAAATCTTACCTTGCAGTGGTGTTTGCTTCCCATGTACAAACAACATTGCTGAGTATGAGGCTTTGAAAAATGGACTGAAGATAGCCATAGAATGGAGAATCACAGAATTTCACATCTATGGGGATTCACAGTTGATAATCAACCAAGTTAATGAAGAATATCAAAAAAAAGATGAAAAATTGGTACCCTACAAGAAAATGGTTGATTCATTGAGATGATAGTTCACATTTGTCACATTTCAAAAAATCCCTAGAGTAGAAAACAAAGTAACTGATGCTATGGCTACACTTACTTTACTTCTTTAGTTAGAACAACATGAGTCCAGATTCAAATTCCTGGTGGAAGAGCTACACTATCCTATTTATGACTCCCAAGAAAGCCAAGTTGTTTGTACCCTTATTGGCCATGAGTCATCCCGTTATGGTGTCATTTACTCATACCTCCATGATGGCATTATTGATGAAGGGTGCTCCCCTTAATACCACAAACACATAACAGAAATAGAGAAACCACAACAATTTGCAAGAACAGAAAATTGGCTTCTTATTATCTCCACAAATGTGGAATTACAAACTTTCAGAATTACAATATGAAAAGCCACATGGGCATTCCCTTACAATATTCTATAGGACAAAGCCTCGAATTATTACCCAGATCTACTACCCAGAACTATTCTAAACTGCCTAAGATAATAATACAGCCTTCCTTATATAGGCAATTTTCCACCGCCTGGGAAGGTTCCAGAATTTTAGCCAATAAGGCCGACCAACTTAGAATTATTTTATTTTACATTTTACTACATCATAGTCAGCTCAAGATAACCTTTGAAACTCGAATAAAAATTTTGAAGAAAATTATTTTCTACCATTTCAGATGGCCCAACTTCCAAAGACCATAAGTCATCACCCGTTGACCCGCTCGGCTATTATAACCCCATTTCAGAAATGCCACGAAGTGCTCTACAGGCTTGATTCATGCAAGCGCCTGTCACTCAAATTTTTGACCTCATTCGGGGCCTCTAAAGCCTTCAAAACTGAGTTCAAAGTTTCTGTACCCTACTGCCAATACCAAAAATCTTCAATATCTTCCAATATACACTTGATCTGGCAATGAAACTTTACTGGCAGACTTATATGACCAAAATGAACTTCCAAGAAAGAAATCAGATCATTCTGAGCACATACAAAAATTACCAAAAATAGTAACTTTCCATAAATAGCAGCTCTGCATAAAATAGCCCTTATTGAATATAGAAACAAAAATATTTTTGGGTGATGCAAGATTGCTCTTACACCCAGGATGCTCCTGCATCAGACACCCAGGGTAATTTGAGAAGTGACCCTGTCATGACTCAGGTGTGCAGAGGAAAACCAAGATGGTTAACCTCCACCCTTGTTAGCCATGATGAATCTTCAATAGGTCATCCTTTCCACTTGACCAGATATTTTTCATATGTCTTGTTTCTTGTGCTTCTGCCAACATGACTATCCAGTATATCTTCAATCTCCTTAGTGTCTGAACTAGTTGCTGGAATACTCCACTGTGCTGCTGTGATCTCATCTTCAACACCTCCTTCATGATACTCTGTCAGATCTGAAATGTTAAACACTGGTGAAATATTTAGGTCAGTAGGCAATTCTACCTCATATGCATTTCCTGAATCATGTTTCTTCAGTATCTTACATGGTCCAAACTTCTTCATCTTCAGCTTGTTATATGTACCAACTGGAAACCGCTCCTTCCGCAAATGAACCATGACTTCATCACCAACCTAAAATTCCTTATACCTCCTTTTCTCATTTGCCTTAGCCTTATACTGTGCGTTCATCTTGGTAATATGCTTCCTCACCTCCCCATGGATGTTCTTCAAGTGTTCTGCAAAATCCTTAGCTTCAGCACTACTTATTTCTCCTTTATCTATCTTCCTCAATTCAGATGCATTTCTTGGACTACTTCCATATACAATCTGGAATGGTGATTTACCAATGCTCCTGTTGACAGAATTATTGTATGCAAATTCCACCTGTGGTAAAATCAAATCCCATCTTGTTGGCTTATCTCCAACCAAACATCTCAGCAAATTTTCCAAACTCCTATTCACCACCTCCATCTGTCCATCAGTCTATGGATGATGTGATGAACTGAACTTCAAATCTATCTTCAACTTCTTCCACAATGTACGCCAAAAATATCCAACAAACTTAGTGTCCCGATCTGAAACTATGGTCTTTGGTAAACCATGAAGTCTCACTACTTCTCTGAAAAACAATTCTGCTACATGAACAACATCATTAGTCTTCTTGTAGGGAATGAAATGTGCCATCTTTGAAAATCTATCAACCACCACAAAAATTGAATCATGTCCCTGCTGAGTCCTCGGTAAACCAAGAACAAAGTCCATGCTGATATCCTCCCAAGGCTTCTTTGGTACAGGTAATGGTTGATACAACCCTGTATTCTGCTTCACTCCTTTCGCCATCTAACATACTCTACAACTTTGTACAAACTTCTTCACATCTTGCTGCAATTGTGGCCAATAATAATTCTCACCAACCAAAGCAAAGGTTTTATCACCACCAAAATGTCTAGCCAATCCTCCGCTATGCTTCTCCTTGATGAGATTCTCCCTCATAGAACTTCATGGAATGCACAACTGACTCCCTTTGAATAGCATATCATCCTGGATGATGAAATCCAGCAATTTCATCCTGTCTAGAGTAACAGGATCTGTACAAGCTTTCCAAGCTTCACCAAAATTAGGATCCTCTGGATACAAATTCTTGAGTTCCTTGAACCCAACCACTTCAATTTGCATTTCTGTCAGCAATAGTTTCTTTCTGCTAAGAGCATCTGCAACCCTGTTAGACTTTCCACTTCTGTGTTTCAAAACAAATGTATAACTCTGCAAAAACTCAACCCATTTCAAATGCCTTTGATTCAATTTTCCTTGACTATTCAAATATTGCAAAGCTTGATGATCAGTATACAAAACAAACTCCTTAGGAAGTAGATAATGTCTCCACTTCTTTAATGCCTGAACTATAGCATAAAATTCCTGATCATAAACAAAATATTTCCTCTTGGCATCATTTAACTTCTCACTGAAATAAGCAACAGGTTTACCTTCTTGGCTCATAACAGCTCCTATTGCAGTACCACTAGCATCACAATCTACTTGAAACACCTTATTAAAATCTGGAAGTGCTAAAATAGGTTGTTCTATAACTTTTTGTTTCAACAATTGAAAACACTTTTCTGCCCCATTAGTCCACTTAAATTCTTTTCTATCCCCTCTCATTGTTTCAGTCAAGGGTCCACAAATACTGCTAAAATTTATGATAAACTTTCTGTAAAAACTAGCTAGACCATGAAAATATCTTACCTCAGTAGCATTCCTTGGAGTAGGCCATTCAAGAATAGCCTGTACCTTCTCTGGGTCCATTTTCAGACCTTCTGCTAAAACTACAAATCCCAAATACACTAACTCTTTCTTCACAAAACTGCACTTCTTCAAATTAATCAACAATTTCTCTTCTCTCAACTTCTCAAATACCATACAAATATGCATCATATGCTCCTCCAATGTCTTACTAAAGATCAAAATATCATCTAGGTAAACAATGACAAACTTACCTAGAAATTCTTTCAGAACCTCGTTCATGAGCCGCATGAAAGTGCTCGGTGCATTGGTTAGCCCAAAAGGCATGACTAACCACTCATATAGTCCTTCCTTTGTCTTGAAGGCAGTCTTCCATTCATCTCCTTCTCTGATCTAAATCTGGTGATATCCACTCTTCAGATCTATCTTTGAGAAATACACAGCTCCACTCAAACAATCCATAATATCATCCATTCGTGGCAATGGAAACCTGTACTTGATTGTAATCTTGTTTATTGCCCTAGAATCTGTACACATCCTCCATTCTTCATTCTTCTTTGGTGCTAATACCACTGGTACAGCACAGGGACTCAGACTCTCACAGATCAATCCTTTCTGTAACAACTCATGTACTTGTCTGTTCAACTCCTCACTTTTTGCAGGTGTCATTCTGTGTGCTGCCTTAGTTGGCAAACTCACTCCTGGGATCAAGTCCATCTGATGACTGATCTTTCTGACTGGTGGTAATCCATCAGGCATGTTATCGGATACAATATCCTGAAACTCATTCAACAAATCTACAACTTCTACAGGAACATCTTCTACTTCCTCTTTACCAGCTTTTGGAATTAAAGAAAAACATACATGCTCATGCCTCATACCATCTAGAAAATTTATTTCATCAACAAAAGTGATCTTTGCATTACCACATACCTTTTCTTCAATCTCCTTCAATGGTTTTAGCTTATGTCGCACTCCATCCTTTGTCAAGGAATAGGTATTCACACGACCATCATGTACAACACATCTGTCAAACTGCCATGGTCTACCCAACAACATGTGACGTGCATCCATAGATATGATATCACACAATACCTCATCTTGGTATCCACCAACCTTGAACTTCACTAGGCATTGTTCATTGACCATGACCTTGTGGTCATCCTGTACCCATGCAATCCGATATGGATGTGGGTGTTTCTGTCTCTTGAGCTTCAACTTTGTCACCATCTCTTCTGACACCAAATTGTCAGTGCTTCCACTATCAATAATCACATCACAACATTTACCTTCACACTTGCACCTGGTGCAAAACAGGCTCCTCCTTTGCTCAGGTTCATTCTCACCACTCAACAGGACTCTTCTGTTAATCAACATTTCTCCTTTTTCAGCATCTTCAGAATTTGATGATCTGGCATCTTCATCTACATGTGCAACTTTGGCCTGGCCTTCATTTCTCCTATCTATTCTACCTTGGTGCTGAGGACATTCAAATGCCCTATGACCTTCTTCTCCACAGTGAAAACATGTTCCATGGAAGCCACCTCTTCCAGGTCCTTGTCCTCTTCCTCTTCCTCTCTGGTCTCTATTATTCTGATCCTGGAAGCGATTGGAATTATTTCCTCACTGATTTTGACTACTACTGGCCTCATCCTTCTTTTTCAAATCTTCATTTCGGCCACCATATGACCGTCCACCAGATCATCCACCGTGACCTCTTCCGTTTTGTCTGCTCTCAAACTTCTTGTTCAACTTTTCCTCTACTTTTAGGGCAAACTGGTATGCCTCTTCAATACTGTTCATTCAAACTAGATTTAGCTCCTCCTAAATGCTTGGCCTTAACCCATTAAGGTATCAGGCAACTTTCTCCTTATTAGCTTCTGCATGGCCTATTCTGATGAGAAGTCGATAGAACTCCTCTGTATACTCCTGAACAGATCTTCCTGCTTGCTTCAAACTCTGCATTTTCTTCAGTAGGTCAAGCTCATAATCAACAGGAATGAACTGTCGCTTCAATTTATCCACCATCCGATCCCATCTCATGATTTTCTCCTTTCCCCTTCTATTTCGCTCCAACTGAATCTCTTGCCACCATATCTTCACATGACCTTTCAGTCTGGCCTTCATAAATTTGACCCTATCAGGATCCTCAACATCTTCATACTCAAAATATTCTTCACATTCATTGATCTAGTCGATCAATTCTTCTGGGTTAAGATTTCCAGAAAATGTAGGAACCTCAATCTTAGGTCTTTTCCCAATCTTAGAAATCGCCCGAAAAAGTCTTTCTTCCTCCTGGTTCACAATTTCAACTTCTCCTTCTTGATATTCTTCTTCAGCTTCATCCTTGCTTTCATCTCTGAAATTAAGATTCATTCCTCTGTGAATCTCTTCTTGCAATGCTTGTACTTGTCTTTGTAGCTCTCTAACCTCAGGTGTCACAGCACCAGCTCTTCCACCACGTTCTCTTCGTGGAGCCATTTTCACGATGCGTGTTGAAACCCTAACCACGGTCCTGGTGCAAACTGCCTCATAGTCGGTGATCTGTTTACACACTCAAGAAAACCTAGCTCTGATACCACTTGATGAAGGGTGCTCCCCTTAATACCACAAACACATAACAGAAACAGAGAAACTACAACAATTTGCAAGAACATAAAATTGGCTTCTTATTATCTCCACAAATGTGGAATTACAAACTTTCAGAATTACAATATGCAAAGCCACATGGGCATTCCCTTACAATATTTTTTAGGACAAAGCCTCGAATTATTACCCAGATCTACTACCCAGAACTATTCTGAACTGCCTAAGACAATAATACAGCCTTCCTTATATAGGCAATTTTCCATCGCTTGGGAAGGTTCCAAAATTTTAGCCAATAAGGCCGACCAACTTAGAATTATTTTATTTTACATTTTACTACATCATAGTCGGCTCAAGATAACCTTTGAAACCCGAACAAAAATTTTGAAAAAAAATATTTTCTACCATTTCAGATGGCCCAACTTCCGAAGACCATAAGTCATCACCCGTTGACCCGCTCGGCTATTATAACCCCATTTCAGAAATTCCACGAAGTGCTCTACAGGCTTGACCTGCGCAAGCGCTCGTCACTCAAATTTTTGACCTCATTCGGGGCCTCTAAAGCCTTCAAAACTGAGTTCAAAGTTTCTGTACCCTACTGCCAATACCGAAAATCTTCAATATCTTCCAATATACACTTGATCTGGCAATGAAACTTTACTGGTAGATTTATATGACCAAAATGAACCTCCAAGAAAGAAATCAGATCATTCTGAGCACATACAAAAATTACCAAAAATAGTAACTTTCCATAAATAGCAGCTCTACACAAAATAGCCCTTATTGAATATAAAAACAAAAATATTTTTGGGTGATGCAAGATTGCTCTTACACCCAAGATGCTCCTGCATCAATTATTCTTGAAACTTTTGAATGATGAAACCTTACCCAAAATGTCTGTCGCCATACCCTTATCTTTGGTGATCTGTATAGGAGGGGTTTAGATGGGACACTTCTTAGGTGCTTGGAAAAGGATGAATCTAATCAAGCGTTAGTTGACATTCATGAGGGCATTTGTGGAGTAAATTCCAATGGTCTTTTCATGGCTTGAAGGTTGCTTAGGGAGGGGTACTATTGGCCTACAATGCAAATGGATGCAGTAGCTTTTGAAAAATCATGCGAAAAGTGTCAAAAACATGGTAACTTGATATATGCTCCAGGCAAGGAGCTCATTCCATCTAGATCTCATTGGCCATTTCAGCACTGGGCCTTTGATCTTGTTGGATAGATTCATCCCAACTCATCAGGTGGACACAAGTTTATCATCACTGCAACTGATTACTTTACTAAATGGGTAGATGCTGTCGCACTTTCTGTTGCCTTAGGCAAGATAGTCTCTCTATTCTTTTTAAATCATATCATCTGTCATTATGGAGTGCCTTCTAAAATAATCACTAAAAATGGAGGCCAGTTCAAAAATAAGGACCTTAAGCAACTCTACAAAAAGTTCAAGATTAAACAACATTGGTCCTCCATTTACTTCCCACAAGGAAATGTTCAAGAAGAGGCATCAAACAAAGCCATTCTTAAAATCCTACATAGAATAGTTCATAAGAATGGTAGAGATTTTCATTTATAGATAAATCTAGCCTTATGGGCTTATAGAATGAGTATTCATACTCCAACTGGGGCTACTCCTTTTTCCCTTACATATGGTGCTGAAGTAGTGTTACCTTTAAAGGTTGAGATTCCTTCACTTAGAGTTTCCCTCAAAGGTCTAGTTACAGATGAAGACTACCGCGCCATCACACTCCAAGAGTTAGAACTTCTACATGAGAAATGTAAAGCATCATTTGACCATATGAGGGTTTATCAAAAGCGCATGTCTAAAACCTTAAACAAAAAGGTTCGACCTAGAGAATTCCAAGTGGGAGATCTTGTCCTACGTGAAAATCCTCATAATCAACAGCATAGAGATCAAAAGGGAAAATTTGAACCTAATTGGCTTAGACCCTACATCATTAAAACAACTTGTGGTATAGGTACTTATTTGTTATCTACTAAAGAGAGAGAGAAGCTCCCTGATCCTATCAATGTCTTGCACCTAAAGAAGTTCTATCCATGATGCCTATTCTATCTGGGGGCATCTTTTGTACATATTTATTGATCCTAAAAAAATCCAAAAAAATGATATATTGTTAAAAATCGTAAAAATCAGAAAATGTCTCGAAAAAATCATCATCTTTGTGAAAACCTAGCAATAAGCACTTTGATGTATCTCGAAAAAAATTATATATTCCAAAAAATACAAAAAAGTTCAAAAAAAAAATAAAAACAGAAAAAGTGCCTTTGTGAAAACTTGGAAATAGGCGCCTTGGTAGAAAAAATACAAAAAAATTATAAAAAGTCTTTGAAAAAAAAGAAGAAATAATTTGCAATAAAATCTAAGTGGTGAAAACCTAGAAATGAGCACTACTTGAGGCCTTTGCACCCCTATTTCTTAGAACTCATCCTCGACACTTAGCCTTTCTCCATCATGTCTTGTCCTTGTTATCTTGGTTTGGAAATAGTCTTTGTCTTTATCTAGGGGGCATAACTATGTTAGCTTTGGTCTCTTGGATGCATTATTCTTTAGGACACCTGGCAAATGGTTTTTTTCAACACCTCCCCAACTGTGTTTTTCAACACAACCCCGACGTCGAGTGTTTCTCAACACTTCTTAGTTTGGTCTTACCCAGTTTTGTCATGTGATCTTACTTGCTTGCAAGTATTCGATCCTTATCCTTGGAATTCAATATCAGTTAACACACGTAAATTTTTAAACGCAAAACTTAATACTTGAGCTATGTAATGATATTTTCTTTGTGTACTGACTGTTATTGATTTTCATTGAGTGTCCTTGTTTACTAAGTCTCTCTGGGATGCATAGCTAGAGGACTTGAGGCATGGGGCATGTTTTTATTTTCTTTTTGCTTGTGGGTGTGTTCTTGAACCTCTTGAGTGTCTCTTGTTGTTCCCTTGACACACTTAGGAGATTTGAGGCATCATCCTTGACTATTTTTGCACAACCGTTCTTATGTTCATCCTAGCATCTTTGCCTTGATGCGAGCGTGGTTTTGCTACATTAAATTCAGAAAGCTAACATCGAAGTCATCTTGACCTTTATGTCTTTGATTCTTATGTTAGAATCTTTCCACATTCCAATACGATATAAATCACATTCATATCTTCATAGTTGCGCTTGTGACTAGTGATGATTGTGTGATTTTCCGATGTCCGTTAATAATGGCCCAATGATGAAAATAAGTTCCTTACATTCTCTAATCAATGATGAACACAAGATCCTATGTTATAGTTTCTCTATTGCAATTACACCTTTGCATTTTCATGTAGCTTGCATTGTTATACTTCATGTTAATTTTCATTTTTACACTGCATTATGAGTTTGAGAGGGTTTTCCTTTATCTTTCTTTTGGACTTTTTGTCAACTATGATCACGTTTTGATCTTCATTTCCTTATCTTCTTTCATGATCTCAATCAAAATTTCATATCTTAAACAGTTGATCAATCTTGAGGAAAATTCTCTTTCTTCTCTCCATTTCTTTTCACCTCTTCCAAACTTCTATCTTTCATTCTCTTTCACCCCACTTCTTTTCTTCTAATTCAACCTTGGGATATAAAATTTCATGCTTAGTGATCTACCTTAGTTCTATGATCCTTATATCTTTCATGTTACATCAAGAACCTTATCTTTAAATTGATTTGATAAAATTTATCAATTTTTTGTTTCTCCTCTATCTCATTTCGATTTCGATCATGAGGGGATAGTACCTATCAAACTTCAATCCTTGATTCAACTTTATCAAACCTATCAATTAAACCTTTCTTGAGACTTGAAAATTACTTATTTATAGGGGTGTTGGCCTTGTCTTTTTCAATCAACTTATCTTTTCCCTGATGTGTTCCCATCCATTGAACACACATCTGGATTGTTTTGTGATCCCAAATCGATCTCACATTTCAATTCCATTCTTTGGCTACATGTGTTCCCAGAATGATCACACATTACCCAAAGAGGGGCAAATGTATGCACCCTAAAATAGTTGCCTAGACTTTGCGCCCCCATTCTTAAATTTATCAAATGATGGAACCAATTTATCAATTTCTTGAATCAATGCTTTGTAATATTTTCAATTCAAATCAATTTCCTTGATCAAATTGTAATTAATTCAATATTTCGTAAGGTTTGGTCATTTTATTTTAAGCCTTATTTAATTAAAAAGAGAAAAAATAAAAAAATAAAATAATCTTATTTAATTAAGAGAACATGCTCCCTTTTAATTAAATAAAAAAATTATAATTTTGCCTCTTAATCATGTCCATTGATTTTGCCTCTTGAGAATCTTGAGCACATGGATCAACCAAGATTTAATCTCCACCATTTCTCATTTCTTTTTGCCTCTTAATCTTGACCGTCCATCCATTTCTAAAATCATATATAAGGAGCCCTCTCCTTCTCATTTGATCATCCATCTTTTGTATCATCATCTCTTGGCATCTTAGCATCTTGGAATCTTGGAGCTATGGTATTCTTAGATCTCTCATATTGAAGTATTGTATTATCATTTTCATTTTCTTTCTTTCATCTAGCTTAATCCATCTAGCTTAGATCTAATTTCATTTTCATTTGCATGCATATTTGATGATCATGAAGACTAGCATTCTTTCTTTTCTTCTTTGAATCTCTCATTTTATGGTGTACTTGCATGGGCAAAAACTAGGTCTAATCTGAGGGCCTCTATTACAAACCCTTGCACTCCATGAATAGAGAGCTATGAGTCGCCATTTGAGACCTCATTCTTGATCAATCTTGGATATAATGACTCATAGAAGTGTGCCAACATTTTACCACACATTTTTTTGGCACCCACCGTGGGGTTAGGAGCAATAATATCATTAAATGTTATTAGACCATAATCTAAGTTTTATGTTGGAAGAAAATGTGTGCTAACATTGTAACATTGGTAACATGTGGGATAAGATTATGGGCAAGATTGCTCAAGAATGAGGTCTCAAAGGGAAGTTTTATTTTAATTTTACCCTAAATTGTTAGGAGCAATAATATCATTATATCCAACATTTTAGCACACATTTTTGGTGGATACAAATGTATGCACCCTAAAATGGTCGCCTAGACTTTGGGCCCCATTCTTCAATTTATCAATATTGGAACCAATTTATCAATTTTATGAATCAATGCTTTCTAAAAAATGTAAAAATAGAGACCCCTATTAAAAAATAGAGAGTTTTTTAAAAATGTAAAAATTTTAGAAAAATCTCTTCATTTGTGCCCTAGGGACTCATTTTACCAAAACAGACCAGTTTTTGTAAATCAATTATTTGGGCTATGATATTGCATCCAAATTCAAAACACAAAGAATGGACCCCCTGTGAAATTTAATGAGCTTTCTGAAAATGTAAACATTTTTGAAAAATATGCTAATTTGTGCTAAAAATTAATTTTTTTATGAAAAATTAATAAATAATTATAAAAAATTGAAAATACCTCAGAAAATTCTAAATTTTTTATTGGAGCTTTTCTAATATGTTTCCAACTTGTAAAAAAAAATGTCAGATCAAAAAACTTAGCTGTTTGGGAGATATGATCAAATATTTGAAAATCTAGGGTTTTAGTCTCCAAGCAAATTTGCACAAAGGGGTTAGCTCCAAAAATAATCAAAACAAGCATGTAAAGGTGGGTTTCCCCATGGTGGATGCCAAAAAAATGTGTGGTAAAATGTTGTCACACTTTTATGAGTCATTATATCCAAGATTGCTCAAGAATGAGGTCTCAAATGGTGACTCATAGCTCTCTATTCATGGAGTGCAAGGGTTTGTAATGGAGGCCCCCATATTAGACCTAGTTTGTGCCCATGCAAGTACACCATAAAATGAGCGATTCAAAGAGAAAAAGAAAGAATGCTAGTCTCCATGATCATCAAATATGCATGCAAATGAAAATGAAAGTAGATCTAAGCTAGATGGATTAAGCTAGATGCAAGAAAGAAAATGAAAATGATGATACAATGCTTCAATATGAGAGATCTAATAATACCATAGCTCCAAGATGCCAAGATTAAGAGACTCCAAGATTTCAAGATGCTAAGATGCCAAGACTCCAAGATGCTAAGATTGAGAGACTCCAAGAGGACGATAATGCAAGAGATGATGATGCAAAAGATGGATGATTAAGAATGAGGAGAGAGTCTCCTTATAAAAGAATTTAGAAATGAATGGACGGTCAAGATTAAGAGGCAAAAAGAAATGAGCAATGGTGGAGATTAAAACTTGGTTGATCCATGTGCTCAAGATTCTCAAGAGGCAAAATCAATGGACATGATTAAGAGGCAAAAAGATATGTGAAAGAGATTAAGAGGCAAAAGGAGATTCCACTCATTTTGGAAAGTGTGCATTCAATGTGTAGACAAAAAGTCTTTTTTTTTTTCTTTTATTATTTATTTATTATTTTTAGCAAAGTGGTTACCATTATTTAATTAAAAGATTTTTTATTTATTTAAAAGAGATTTGTTCTTTTAATTAAATGTGGCTTAGGATAAAGTGATTTTATTATTTAATTAAAAGATTTTTTTTATTTAATTAAAAGGGAGCATGTTCTCTTAATTAAATAAGATTATTTTATTTTTTTATTTTTTCTCTTTTTAATTAAATAAGGCTTAAAATAAAATGACCAAACCTTAGGAAATATTGAATTAATTACAATTTGATTAAGGAAATTGATTTGAATTGAAAATATTACAAAGCATTGATTCAAGAAATTGATAAATTGGTTCCATCATTTGATAAATTGAAGAATGGGGCCCAAAGTCTAGTCGACCATTTTAGGGTGCATACACCAACAACCTTATCTTTTCTACATGCATATCTCCAAATTCATCTCTAAGTTTAATCTTCATCTCATCTATGAAGTCATTTATCATTAGCCCTAACCATCTAGGTTTCATTCTTCTCTTAGGTGATATCTCTCCCAATCCATAGTGCAACTACCTCAGCTCAGTGAACTGGTTGCAAGATTTCAATTACCTCTCCTTCAGTGATCTATTGAACATGCCTTCACCCTACCTCTAGTCAAAGTTATGTTCACCCACAGGGTGCCTCATGAACTCATACCAAGGTTCAAAACCATTAGAAACTTCCTCTCGATCCATCCTTGCACAAATATTCTATAATTGCAGGTCATATTTTATTTTTTCCATCCCACAAAAATTCATTCAAGATTTGCAAGCTCAAGAACAATAATCTAACATCTCAAGAAGAACACTCATACATGCCAAAAATTCTTCTACATTTCTCTTGTGCAAGTCCTCTATAATTTTGAGTTAGATTCATGATTTTCCACCTCACAACCAATAGATCTAAGAATTCATAAGGTCAAAGCTCCAATCAATTAGCTCTCATCAAATTCCACACTCAACATCTAGCAAATAATCCTTCCTAATCACCTTGTGCAAGTTAGTTGATGATGCAGGTTAGATCCTTGATTTTGCCACCCCATAAATAAAACATCTACAACTTTGAAAGTTTAGGACACCAAATCTGCAATCACAGGAGTCAATAATTCTTTGATACCACTTGATACATTAAAGACTACAGAAATCCCCAAAGGGGATGTCCAATATTGCAGCTAGAGACAACACACCCAAAATCAACAACCATTGATACCAAACAAAAGATTGAGCTATCTAAATCAGTATTCTCATTGATAAAGAACTGAGAATTTACATCCAATTGACCTACAAACATGTAGTCATACCTTCCAGTCATAAAGGCATGATTATTTACAAAATCATATTCTATCCTTCTAACTATCTACCATCTACCAACACTGCCTAAAAGAAGAATGACTACCTAGCTTATATACAAGATCGCCAGCCACAAGTCCTCTTATCTAATCACAATCTCCAAGATAAAGAAGTGGTTTAGAAATATATAGGTCAAGACCTAAATCCTTAAGAACATCCAAAAATAAGTATATCATGATGTGAAATTTTACAAGGAGGTTGGCCATGAACATAAGAACATCGAATAATGTGCTATGAGAAACCACAAACTGTAAATCTTCACTGCAAGCTGAATCTTGCCACCCTGGCCGTTACAATAGAAAACCAATATAGGACTGAACTCAATCATGAGATAAATTTACCTATAAACATCAGATCACAACATAGTCATAGACATAAGATATCCATGATGTCTAGAACACACTATAATGACCACATAAGATGACATGCCAACTAGATCAACTACACCTAGAAACAACAAAAAATACCTAATTAGAATAGTAAACAAACTAACTAAAAGGAAATCTTTTTGGGTGATGCAAGATTTCCAAGAACCCAAGATGCACCTACATCAAAAGCCCTATTAAATTAGAAGCCACATAATTCACCTCAAAATAATTCTCTTATTTTAGTGCAAGGGTAGGGAAGAATCTCCCCACAAGATCCCCATCATATGTTTCCTAGGATATTTTTGTTATTGAAAGAGATCTCATTAACTCGACAACAATACCTAGAAAAAGGTAAAAACATGGGTGTCTACAAGAGGAATATTAAAGTTCTAGCCATGTGCATGATTGTCTGAGTTGACAAACTACAAAGTAATGGGCCTGAAATATTTCATTGAAGCTAATTTGACCTCAGATTAACTTATTCTTTTCTTTTTTTTTGTGATAGACCATGTGAAAACTTCCAACTTGAAAAAGTTATAGAATAAACACAGAATTTCTTTTCAATTAGTCCTACAACCATTATCTAATTGTGTAAATATTGTGTTTTTACATCATCAAAAGTTTTCCTAAATAGTTTCATACATAGAGCGACATTTGGGTAAGTGCACAAAGATGGGGGACCAAAAAGGAGGTATAAGATGCCACTTTTTTTCCTGAAATCAGCAAACTCTGAACTTCAACAAGAAATTGAAGATAGTTAAACTCAAAATTTTAAGATGCGACAAGAACAAGAGTTGTAATACTCTAAATCTAGTTCCTAAAATACTAATTTATTTTGAAAATGGTGTAGATTAAGGCCCTCAAAAAGGGGGAGAACAAAAAGAGGTCCTATTTTTTGTGAAAAAATATAACATAGCGTCTGGTGTGCTCCCCCTAAAATGTTAAATTTTATTTTAAATTTTTTTAATTGCTCCGGTGATAATTTAGCTAACACCATGTAGTTTATCCTAGATTTTTTTCTAATTTTTTGATGAATGTATAATTTTTGATGAATTTACGAAGTGCACACATCCTGAAAACATGAAATTTCTATGTGCTCTCCCTGAAAATCATTTAAAACTAATAAAAAATAATAATAATTTTTTTTTAAAGTATGTATAATGGAGTCTAATTTCTAAAAATGTAACTTGTTGCAAAATTCGATGAACGAGCCAAAATCTATGCCCAAAATACTACACATTGGTTTTTTACAAAAAATGGACATACACACAAAAGAAATTAGAGATGAAAAACTTAACATAATTAGAATTCAAAATAAATTATATGCTTAGATAGCTAACAGAGAGATCTGCAATATCACGTCATCTGCTTTTTACATTATTGAACCACGAGTAAACCTGACGAAGAGCACACAAAAAAAGTTGTCATTTTTTTGTATGTTTACTGGAAAACACGTATTAGGCCTATTTGAATCCTCCAAGCCTTTGGGTTGGATTTCCAACGAAAATCCAAGCCTTAGGATTGGTAAATTCCAATGCCTTACCAAGCGTGTGTGCCTTATAGGGCGTGCGCACTATGGAACTCTATGAATTCCATAGGGCATGTGTGCTATAGGGTATGCGCCCTATTTAAGTCATAGATTTCAATTGTGAGGAGAAATAGTCAGAGTGAGAGGAAGATCTCTCTCTCTCTCTCTCTTCCTTATCTCTCTCTCTTTTTAGTTTTGCATAGGGCACATGGTCTATAGGGTGCACCCGCTATGTAAGAATGTGGACTACATTTTTGTGTTTTTGGATAGGGCACATGTGCTATAGCGCATGCATGCTATGTAAGATTAAAAAAAAAATGGTCTTATGTGTTAAAGATCTTGTGAAAGAGGGCCAGTTTTTTTGTGTATTGTCTGGTTTCTACATTTTATCAAGGAAGCTTCAGGGAGATCTCCAAGGAATCATACAGGTCATTCCCTTCTATTAGGATCCACAAGAGTCACCATTGTTCTTTCTCTTGGTAATTTGAATTTATCTAAAAATGTGTTCGGTATTGTCTACAGAACAAATTTTCACATAAAATAAGAAACATTACCTTAAGAACCATCTAAACACTATTATTAAAAAACATGTAACAAAACATAGAAACCCAAAATATCCTTTAGACAATAATAGATTGGCTTCTTGAACCCCTATCAAATAGACTTGTAGAGTATAGGAGATTGTAATATAATAGAGATTGTTGAATATCACCCTAGATCTGAAGATAGTATTTCTAAATACAAGCAGGCATAGAGAGAGGCCAGGGAATCTCACAAGCCTAAAATATCGGTTTACACTATATGGCCTCATAATTACTAAGACAAAGGGGTTTTCTAATTCGAAACACTTAGCAGCCTCCAAGGCCATTTTATTTTCTGTTGTGTTAATAGGACATCTGCTAGAAAAATTATGACTCTGCATCCCTCTGCTCATCTGTTCAATTTTTGTTTTCATAGATTTCACCATCTGACATTCCTTTTTAGTAAGAGATGGATGGAAATTTTCATGACTCTTGGAAGAATGACTTGCATGCAAATAAAAACTTCTGGTTATTCAAATGGTAAGTTCAGAGTTTCCCATAATTTGGGAGAAATGCATTTGGAAAGACTTCAATCTTTTATTGAGGGAAAAGATTTTACTTACATTGACAAGAAACCTTAGGTTTTTTCACTTCATTTTTAGCGTCTTTTGTTGATTTTCTTTTCAACTCAACAGATAATTTTATGTTCATCAAGTGATCAGAACTTGTCGAAATAGCACTTGTGGAAGGATCAGGGCATTTCCTCTGTGACTCAAAATCACTCTAGATCTTCTTAGAATGAAAAACATAAATATCTTTTTCATAGGCATTCTTCCCATATATATGAACTCTGAAATACATTCCACAAATGTATTTAACTACTAAAAAATCCCCTAACTCTATCGCATGTTGATATAAAAAAATTTCCCAGCCTGTGCTAAAAAACATAATTCTAGTGCTTGTACTACATAATTTGACACCCCACCATTCACCAAACTCTCTCACCAAAAAACATTGGTTCCTAGGGTCATAAACCTAGGGTCTATTCAATAAGACCTCCACAACCGTCTCCAAATTGATCGAATGGTTCTAACACACCATATTGAATATAAACATTCATGTTCCTTCGCCAAAAACCTCCACCCTTAAGTGCATTCACTCCCATGCCCAGTCACTGTTCGCAACACTAGTCTATTCCTTCACCTTCTTAGAAAATAAAATAATGATTCAAATGCATGGAAATGTAACTAATAAACACAAAAAATTATTTACTTTACTACCATATCAAAAACACGTTCCAATCAAGCATATGATGAAATTGTTGTTTCATTAATTGTTCACCTAGAGCTTCCAATATGTCAAATCAGCCTTTTTCTCCCGATCCTTCCAAACAACTAAAGGAACTATTGATTGTTTTAGATACCTTTTTGGGTTTTATAAATCCTACCCAAACCCCAAGATAGACTCCTTTGGACCATCTAGTAGATCCAATACCTTAGCAGCCACCAACTACGCCTAATTCCATCACCATTACAAAGAAAATCATAGATATATTCACTCCCCAACACCCCAACCAAGAAACAGACTTTCATAAGGTTTAAAAACAAAAAAAAGTCAAGTTTTTAAGGTCTGAATACCTACCCATTCTTCTAGCCACCAAACTCTTGTTTCTAGGGTCACATAACTAGGGCCTACACAAATGGAACCTTACAAATTCTTCCAGATCAAACCAGTTGATCAAACACATTAGTATGGATCCCAAAATCCATAATCCACCATAAAAACATACACTCTTAAGGGTTTACACTCACCAAAATGACTGGTGCCAAAATAGGGATCTCCCAATCATTGACTGTGACCCCGAATCTAGTCACTATCAAGAACACCAGTAATTTCCTCTAGAAAGATAAATAACAACCAAGGAAAATTCCTTACATAATAGACCAATCCAAATCACATTTTATGAAAATATTTTAATTCATTGGTCTTAGACTGTACTTTGAGCTGAAGTGTCCCTCAACGTCCCTTCAACATGAAATTTGTGATATTTATGAGGTCATATCTCAGAGCTCGTGCGAGCTAGCATCGATCCATTAGGTGCTACAAGACCATGTTGCTGGGACCTACAATAACCTATCTCATTTTTCAAAGATTCAAGTTCATTTAAATTTGGCAACACATTCTCGGTCGATGTCAAATCTCATAGTGTTCCTCAATTGAAATGGCCAACATTGCGTATCTTTCAAACTATCGGTCATAGCATCGAACCATCTATTCCAACAACTCTGAATGACTAGGTAAAGGCTAGGGGAAACCTCATTTTCCTCACATAGTCATTCGAATGCCATTGACAACTCCGAGCTGAAGTGTCCCTCAAGGTCCCTTCAGCATGAAATCAATGATCTTTATGGGGTCATATTTCAGAGCTCGTGTAAGGTAGCATAGAGCTGTCAAGTGCTATGGGACCATGTTACTAGGGCCTAAAATAACCTATCTTGGTTTTTAGAGATTCAAGTTCATTTAAATTTTCCAACACATTCTCGGTCGATGTCAAAACTTAAAATGTTCCTTAGTTCAAATGGCCAACATTGCATATCTTTCAAACCATCGATCGTAGCATTGAACTGTCTGTTCTAATAGCTCTGAATGGTCAAGTAAATGCTAAGGGAAACCTCATTTTCCACACACAGTCATTTGAACACCACCGATGACTTAGGGTTGAAGTGTCCCTCAAGGTCCCTTCAGCATGAAATCAATGATCTTTATGGAGTCATATATCAGAGCTCATGCAAGGTAGCATCAAGCCATCAGGTGCTATGGGACCCTATTGTTGGGGCCTATAATAACTTGTCTTGGTTTTTAGAGATTCAAGTTCATTTAAATTTGGCAACACATTCTCAATTGATGTAAAATCTCACAGTGTTCCTTAATTGAAATGACCAACATTGTGTATCTTTCCAACCATCATTCATAGCATCGAATCATATGTTCCAACAACTCAGAATGGTTGGGTAAATGTTAGTGGAAACCTTGTTTTCCACACACAGTCATTCAAACACCACTGACGACTCTGGGCCGAAGTGTCCCTCAAGATCCCTTCAACATGAAATTGGTGATCTTTACGAGGTCATATCTTGGAGCTCGTACATGGTAGCATCAAGCCATTAGGTGCTATAGGATCATGTTGATGGGGCCTACAATAACCTATCTTAGTTTTCAGAGATTCAAGTTCATTTAAATTTGACAACACATTCTTGGTCGATGTCAAATCTCACAGTGTTCCTCAATTGAAATGACCAACATTGCGTATCTTTCAAACCGTCAATCATAGCATCGAACCTTCTATTCCAACAACTCTGAATGGCCAGGTAAACACTAGTGGCAACCTCATTTTCCAGACACAGTCATTCGAATGTCGGTGACCACTCCAGGTTGAAGTGTCCCTCAAGGTCCCTTCAACATGAAATCGATGATCTTTATGGGGTCATATCTCAGAGCTCATGTGAGGTAGCATCAAGCCGTTAGGTGCTACGGTACTATGTTGCCAAGGCCTACAATAACTTGTCTCAGTTTTCAGATATTCAAGTTCATTTAAATTTTCCAACACATTCTCGGTTGATGTCAAAACTCAAAGTGTTCCTCAGTTCAAATGACCAACATTGCATATCTTTCAAACTATCAGTCGTAGCATCGAACCGTCTATTCCAATAGCTCTGAATGGCTGGGTAAATGCTATAGGCAACCTCATTTTCCACACATAGTCATTTGAATGCCACCGATGACTCCAGGCATAAGTGTCCCTCAAGGTCCCTTCAGCATGAAATCAACAATCTTTACAGGGTCATATCTCAGAGCTCATGCTAGGTAGCATCGATTAGTCAGGTGCTCTGGGACCATATTGTCAAGGCCTACAATAACCTATCTCATTTTTCAGAGATTCAAGTTCATTTAAATTTGGCAACACATTCTTGATCGATGTCAAATCTCACAGTGTTCCTCAGTTGAAATGACCAACATTGCGTATCTTTCAAACTGTCGGTCGTAGCATCAAACCGTTTGTTCCAAAACATCTAAATGGTCGGGTAAATGCTAGTGGTAACCTTTTTTTCCACACACAGTCATTCAAACACCACCAATGACTCTGGGCTGAAGTGTCCCTCAAGGTCCCTTCAACATGAAATTGATGATCTTTACGAGGTCATATCTCAGAGCTTGTGTAAGGTAGCATCAAGCTGTCAAGTGCTACGGGATCATTTTGTCGGGGCCTAGAATAACCTATCTCAATTTTTAGAGATTCAAGTTCGTTTAAATTTGGCAACACATTCTCGATCGATGTCAAAACTCAAAGTGTTCCTCAGTGCAAACGGCCAACATTGTGTATCTTTCAAATCGTCGGTCATAGCATTGAACTATCTATTCCAACAGCTCTGAATGGTCAGGTAAATGCTAGTGGCAACCTCATTTTCCACACACAGTCATTCTAATGCCGTCGACCACTCCAGGCCGAAGTGTTCCTCAAGGTCCCTTCAAAATGAAATCAATGATCTTTACGGGGTCATATCTCAAAGCTCATATGAGGTAGCATGGATTTGTCAGGTGCTAAAAGACCATGTTGTTGGGGCCTACAATAACCCATCTTAGTTTTCAGAGATTCAAGTTCATTTAAATTTGGCAACACATTCTCGGTCGATGTCAAGTCTCATAGTGTTCCTCAGTTGAAATGGCCAACATTGCATATCTTTCAAACCGTTAGTTGTAGCATCGAAACATCCATTCCAAAAACTCCAAATGGCTGGGTAAATGCTATTGGAAATCTCATTTACCACACATAGTCATCCAAACGCTGTCGATGAATCTAGGTTGAAGTGTCCCTCAAGGTCCCTTCTGCATGAAATTGGCGATCTTTACGGGGTCATATCTCGAAGAACATGCAAGGTAGCATCAAGTTGTTAGGTGCTACATGACCGTGTTTTTGGGGCCTGCAATAACCTATCTTGTTTTTTAGAGATTCAAATTCATTTAAATTTGATAACACATTATTGGTCAATGTCAAAACTCACATTATTCCTTAGTTGAAATGGCCAACATTGCATATCTTTCAAACCATTGATCGTAGCATTGAACCATCTATTCCAATAGCTCTGAATGAATAGGTAAATGCTAGTGAAAACCTCATTTTCCACACACATTCATTCGAATGCCACCGACCACTCGGGGCCGAAGTGTCCCTCAAGTTCCTTCAACATGAAATCGGTGATCTTTATGGAGTCATATCTTGGAGCTCGTGCAAGGTAGCATCAAGAAGTTAGGTTCTACAAGACCGTGTTGTCAAGGCCTACAATAGCCTATCTTGGTTTTTAGAGATTCAAGTTATTTTAAATTTGGCAACACATTCTCGGTCGATGTCAAACTCACAGTGTTCCTCAGTTCAAATGGCCAACATTGCGTATCTTTGTCATTAACAATCAGTCAGTTAGGGGATAGTTAGAAGTTAGTTTGTAGGTTCCAACAAGTCTTTTGAAAGATAAGAGTCTATTTGGAAGGGATCCATGTGAGTGGATAGGGCAATAATGTTGTTGATCTGAAATGGATCGAGTTTGTATTAGCTTGAATCAATAAAATCAAATTTTCTCTACACATTCGTATTCCACTAGACTATGGGTACAATCAACAATAGTGAACTATTGTAGTTGATCTAAATGTGATCCTTGTTTAGTTTGATGTAGGAGCATTTATTTACATTTGTTTTGACTTGGCTATAATATCTTTCCATTACCTTCATCACTGACAACACCAAGGATTTAACTAGTGTATTGACAGTGACTAGTACAGGGGTACAACTAGAAACTAAGGGCTGAAATTTCCTAAAATGTAAGGGCACTCCCAAACCTATGTTAATTGTAGATTCTTGATGCATTTCATATGACTTTAAGTGTAGGGAAGGAGCAAAGGTGGTGAGAAGGAACAGTGGCAGGCCTGGTGAACACATACATCGAAGGGTGTATTTGATAAGCACCAGTCATGCCTGGAAGATGCTCGGTGAAGGGAGTGGGTAAAGGATGGTTTAAATGGTCTATGTGGATGTAGGGGAAGGTGTTAGAACCTTTAGTGTGGTTGTGAGTTGTTGGTAAGGGTAGTTTCCCTAAAACCCTAGGTTATTGACCCTAGAAACAAGGGTTTATTGATTTGGGAGTTTGATGAATGGTGGGACTTTAAGAGTTTGAAAATATTTTGTTTTGGAAGGTCTAGGAAGATTGTTTCAAGACTTTGAGTCTTGGAGATAAGCGAGGATAATAGTTTCTTCTTTGAGCAAGGGCTAATTAGGCCTCGATGGAGAACTAGAGGGTGGAGAAAGTCTTCACCAGTCAAATGGTAGAAACCTAAGGTTATTAGGATTTTCATAACTTTGAAAAGGGTATTTGAAAATGTAAATACCTTGCTAGGTTGTTTGGGGATTTTTTAAGTAAATTATTGATTTCAGGGTGTGAAGGGCTACTAGATAGGCCTAGAAAGGCTATAGAAGAGAAATGGTTGAAGTTGAGTTGATGGGAGTGAATGGGAAGTTGTAACATGGTAAATAGACCATGATAAGATGATTTATGGTGTTGGGAACAAGGTGAGAGGTCTAGTTTTAGTTTTGGCATGGTGGAGGCACTAGGTGCACTAGGTGGCCTAGGATAGAGTTGATGCTAGAAGGAATTGGAACAAGGAAACAAGGAATTGAATTTGAGTAGTATGGTTGTGGGAGTGACTTACAAAGTCAGAGAACTCAACTAGATCCTTGAGTGGATTCCAAGTTGTTTGTAGAATCCTCAAGTTGAGTTAGTCTCCTTAGGGTGATAGTGAATGTTGTTAAAGTTTACAGTAACAAGGAATGTTAGTCTCCTTAGGGTGATAGTGAATGTTGTTGCGTTAGTCTCCTTAGGATGACAATAACAATATATATCGATAAACATACAAGCATAACTATAAGGCATGAGAAATTTACAAAGCATAAGACATCCACATAAACATAAATTAGTATACATCAATACACCAAACACATGAATTGCATACCTAAAACATAAAAAAAAATATTCATAGGGCATGAAGCCAAATATATATGCCCAATAATGTCATACATTGAATATATTCAATACAGTTAAACTAGCTTCCTCAAAGCCAAATGGATGTACAACATATCACTTATACAATATACAAAAAATATGTCCACGAATGCCATATAGGTAGACAATCTATATCCCTAATCTAGTCATTTCCTGCCAGGGGAAGAAAACAAATCCTGAGTTGTCTTCGATTGTTGCATCGATGGAGATATAGTGAATGCTATAGTCTTCCGAGTGTGCTCACTCATCCTCCTATCTAGACTCTTTAGTAGCTCGAGCTGATAAAAAAAATTTAAGCATCAATAACTAATATACATCAAAATTGAATTATACAATGACATAAAATAGACTATCCCCTTACCGCTAGGAAATAGTCACTATGTACATCCACCAAAGGCGCATGCTGAAGATCTTGAGTAATAAGTCCCTACAAAAATGATCAAAATAATAATCAAAATACATACATGAATATCATTATAAAATTCAATACAAACTATTAAAATAACAATTAAAATTAAGTGATCTCTTTCATACCTTAGTTAGTGCTTCATAACTAGCTACTGCTATAGCTACTCCACAATCCAAAGTATCACAAACAGAAGGAGGAGTCTCTGATGTCAATAACTGAAAATGAAACAAAAATAAGTATTATGTAGTTATTAAGATTACATATATTTTTTACAACCCTACTAATTAGTAAATGATACCTCTGTCAAGGTTCCACCGCATCCTTTGGTGTGCGGTGTCGATGTCGAAGCTCCAACATTCAACTAGTGCACATGTACATGGAAAATTATTGTGTGTGTGAAAATTATACCTGATCTGTAAACACAACACTCAGTAAAACATTAGAGGTTAGTGATAATCAAAATCGTGCAAAATTGAAAGCTATCTAACCAAGCGATTTACTGCCTTCTAATAGGTGCGAGATTAATGTTCTCAGATAGTAATCAAGATCAGTGACCTAGACGACACCTAAATGAAGGATTTGAATGCAAAAGATGGATATGAAATTGAATGCAATTAATCTATATTTTTGATATTTTCTATGCAATAATAATTGTAAAAACTGATATGAAATCTATGCTAAATGAAAACTGATATGTTATGAATGCTATTGAAAATTGATATGCTATGAATCTAACAATGATATGAAATATGAATGCAAAAATAAGATTGATCTCACAAAGATGTCGATTCGCAAGAGCTTTGATTCTTCAATTCCAATTCTCCAGCGTGATTGTGCAAAATATGAGATGATTTGTGAAGAGCTAAAGCCTTAATTTATAGAAATCCAGGGCTTTGGAGGTTATGGGAAAAAAAACCATAAATCACTCAAATAACTCAACTTGATTTTTGAGTTATTTTTAAATAAAGAATAATTAAGTCACAAAAACATGCAAAAGCTAAGCTTTAACTCAAAATAGAGTTTAGCTTTAATTGATAATTGATAGTTGTTTGCTTTTATGATTGTGCATGTTTTATTTATGAATTAATTTAATAATAAAGTGATTTATTCTCAACTTAACTGCTTTTAAAAATAAAATAATTAATTTATGGGTTAATTAACTATTTTACCAAACTTTTATTAAAAATTATATTATTAAATAATGACAACATGCTTTAATTAATTAAATAAGAATTTAATCAATTAAAGATAGGAATTTTGATTTATTGTCAAAATTAAATAATATAATTAATAATAGATAGAATTAAATTTAATTACATAATTAAGTGGCAAATATTAAATCTAATTAATTAAATATGAAAATATTCAATTAATCAAACTTAGGATAAATGTGATTTATCGCCAAATAATCATTAAATTAAAGATAATTAGGAATATTACTAGGAATATTCCCCGATGCAGAATTTAAGATAATCAATTAGATTTGATGATGTTTATATGTGCCTTAGATTAGGACTTTGATGTCGATTTCATATGATTTGATGATATAGGAGGTTAATGAACTTATAGCCCATTTTTGGGGTATTACATTTTGCCCCTCTTTGAATTACTGTGTGAAGCGCAGTGGTTCAAAGATAGTCTGTGTTTGATAAAGATATGAAACTGATTCAAAAGATAAACCGATCTCAAGATAGAAACCGATTGAAAGATATTGAGATAGGAGGTTATTGATATTGAATTGATATGGAGATAATAGGTCTTGAATGACCAAAGATAATGTTCACTGTAGAAGCAAATGAACCTATTATTGCGAAAAAGTGTCAAAATGCCTGATTCTGAACCTTAGGATTGATAAGAAGTGAGTGACCCGTTCTAGACTCGATTGTCTTAGCAGAACTAGCAGGTATCACATCCGAATCCTTTAGTTGTCGAAGAACCAAGGAAAGAACACTATGATCTGATGGTTGCAAAAACTGATACAGTTTACAAGATTAGGAGAATACCAGATTGATATGGATCGATGAATCTGATATGCCCCAAGTGATGATAGATTTGCCTCGAGCAATGAGGTCTTTTGATGAATCAGTGACTAGATGTGATTGTTGTCTTGATCACTGATGAAAGATATTGATAGATTTGATCGATAGAATTTTGATTTACAGACTTTGAATGATGTGCAATACCATGCCCCCTTCGGGATTAAAATTGAAATTTGACAAGAAAAGTCAGCGTTGATAGTTTAGAAGCATGTTAATTGATGTGAGAAGTGGTTATACACGTCCGAGGATGCATTCTGCATCGTTTGGAGGTCCTAAAAGACCAAGTTTGACTAGGTTTGACCATGAGTGGACCATGGTTGACCAAGTTAAAATTTTGATAGTTTGATGTTAGATAATCAGTTAAGTTGAATACTAGATTTCTGTGATGATTGAAGGTCGAATATGCAAGTAGTTAATAATATGAATGATCTCAGATTTGAATTTTGATCCCGAAAAAGGATTCTACTTGCTCTTTCATTGGAGGAACCTTCGTGTGAGATTCAGCTCTTGTTAGACTTGAAGATGCGATTTGAAGAATCATTTAAGCATTGAAGTTCGTTTAATCATTGTGAGATCATGTAAACATGCAAAATGCAATGAGACATGCAAAATGAAATGCAACCTAAGACCTAGGACCTAGTCACTGATCATGTGTCGATTTGTTATCATCATTGAACTTTTAGGTAACCGGATAAATCAATACAATGCCCACTAGCCATGAAACCATAGACATATGAATATCAATTTGTATGCGCAAGAATCAATACAACACCCACTGGTCAAACAACCATGGATATATGAATATTGATTTTGTTTTCGAAATGTCGGATTAGATATAAGCACCAAGGCACAAGCGCTAGGATGACCTAAATATCATGTCCATTTTGATATAGCAATTTGTACAAGCATCAAAACATACACGTCGTGATGACCTGAGTACGCCTTGCATTACAAACACATCAAACAGTCAAGAGATCATTCTAAATCCAATGTGAATTACCCGTAGTGACCCTTTATCGTTCACATCCTTAGGCAAGATTGTGTTCCACAGTAGGAGAAAGAACTTACTCAAAAAGATAATAGTTAGATCAAACTTCCTTGAATTGTCTGGGTATCAATGGTTGAGGTACGCATGGCCATCCAATTCGAGATAGAGGCTCTTACAGTCGGACACCATTTCAATCCAGAATTTTCAAAGTTGTTAGATTTTCACATACAAGCAGAAGACAAAGAAAAGATTATGCCCCCAGTCATCACTCTCTAAATCCTATAAAAGACATCATCGAAGAGCTCGAAGGGACACAATATGCAAAAATCTCAATGCGAATCAGTAAGCCTACAAGGAGATAAAAGCATGAAAAGCACATATTGTTTTCAGTTGAGTTTTGATGTTTGATTGTTGTTGATGCAAAATCCTTTCTGGAGACGAGACAGACTGACTGACTCAACTTGAAGCTTCAAAGGACTCTGAGTGGATATGACATGTCTAAGATACATGGGAGACCATAGGATATGACATTGATTGCCCCCAAGTGTGAACATTGATAGGATGCAAACGCTTGAGCTGGTTGGTGTACAGGCCGACTTATTGAAAACTGGAAATGCAGGAACAAACCGGGAGATATGTACAAACTAAAGCAAGACTGAAAGCTAGGAAAGACCAAGATTGTGTTGATAGATGGAGCATTTTGGAACAAGTGGCACCTGTTTGCTAGGTTTTCACCATCTTGGTAGAGATTCTATTTTTGCTACCAAGGCGCCTGTTTCCAGGTTTTCACCAAGGCACTTTTTCTTTCTATTTTTTTTTTTTGTATTTTTCATTTTTTTCAATTTTTTTGTACTTTTGATATTTTTTGATTTTTTTTGTGAATCATCAAGGCGCCTATTGCTAGGTTTTCACCAAGATGTTCATTTTTTTCAGGACTTTTTCTAATTTTTAAGATTTTTTTCAAGACTTTTACCAAGCACTAAATGCCTTAGGTGTAGAATTTCTTTAGATGGAGAACGTTGATTGGTTCTCGGAGCTGTTCTCCTTCAGTTGTTGAGAGTTGATAGGCACCAGAGCCAAAAGTAGCAGTGATAACAAAGGGACCTAACCAATTGGGTTCAAACTTCCCCTTGCATTCTCGATGTGATTGATTTTTAGGATTTTCTCTCAACACTAGATCACCAACCTGAAATTCTCTATGTCTGACTTTCTTGTTGTAGCCTCTAGACATTCTTTTCTGATACACTCTGAGATGATCATACGCTACTTGTCTGCACTCATCTAGTAGTTCAAGTTCTTGTAACCTCGGCACTCTGTAGTCTTCATCAGTGACAAGTCCATGCATTCTGATCCTGAGTGATGGGATTTCAACCTCAATAGGCAGTACCGCTTCAGACCCATAAACTAAAGCGAAAGGTGTAGCCCCTGTAGGCGTTCTGATACTAGTTCTGTATGCCCAGAGAGCTGGATTGATCATCAGATGCTAGTCTCTTCCTGTTTTATTCACTGTTCTGTGCAAGATCTTCAGGAGATTTTTGTTTGAAGCCTCAGCTTGTCCGTTCCCTTGAGGATAGTAGATAGATGACCAATGTTGAGTAATTTTGAACCTGGCACATAAGTCATCTAGATCCTTATTTTTGAATTGTCCCCCGTTATCTATGATTATAGAGTGAGGGATCCCATATCTGCAAATGATGTAATTCAGGATGAACATAGAGATCTGTTTCCCCGTTGCTTGTGTTAGAAGAACTGCTTCTATCCATTTTGTAAAATAATCTGTAGCTGTGATTATATGGGTATGTCCATTAGAAGAGTGCGGATGGATAGAACCTATGAGATCAAATGCCCATTGTTGAAAAGGCCATTGTGTAGTAAAGGGAATCAGATCTCTCCCTGGAGCATGAATCAAGTTGCCATGTACTTGACACTGTTGACAGTTTTTAGCAAATTTAATAGCTTCTTTTTCCATTTCAGGCCAATAATACCCAGCCCTAATAAGTTTTCGAGCTAACGTTAACCCGTTTGAGTGTGACCCACATATACCCTCATGGACTTCCTCTAATGCACATTGAGACTCTTCTCGTTCTAAACATCTAAGCAGTGTACCATCTAGACCTCGTTTGTACAGATCATTACCAATGATGACATATCGGGATGCGGATCGGATAAGGTTTCATTTCTCAAAATGGTTAAAGGACTCAGGGATGATTTGGTCGTGGAGATAGGAGAACAAATTTTTGTAGCGAGATGAGTCATAACTTACAACAGTGCAGATCATGCGGGTTTCAGGGGATTCATATGCAGGATAGGATAGGGCTTCCACCAGGAACTCGTAGCGTAGTTCATGTTCAGGCTGTTGTAAAAGAGTAGATAATGTTGCCATTGCATCAGCAGCCTTATTCTCCATTCTGGGTATTTGCTCAAATGTGATAGAGATGAAGTATTTCTTTAGATCATCGACCATTCTCTTGTAAGGAATGAGATTTTCATCTTTGGTTTGGTACACATCATTGACCTGGTGGATGACCAGTTGTGAGTCTCCATGAATGTGCATCTCTGTAACTCTCCACTGTATTGCCATTTTCATACCATTGAGAAGTGCCTCATATTCAGCAATATTGTTTGTGCAAGGAAACTTTAATCTGAATGCTTTGGGTATAGAGTATCCTTGAGGAGTAATGAACAATATGCCTGCTCCGGATCCATTCTGTGTGTAGGAGCCATCAAAGAATAATCGCCATGCTGTAGAAGAGAGGTGCATGATAGAGGAATCAGGAAATTCCATTTGCATGGGTGTATCATCAAACAGTGGTGCTTCAGCTAATTGATCAGCAATGACCTGTCCTTTGATAGCTTTTCTTTCAACATATTCAATGTCAAATTCACTCAAGAGCATGACCCATTTAGCTAGTCTACCTGTGAGGGCAGCTTTGCTTAGGAGATATTTCAGTGGATCAATTTTAGCTACCAAATGAGTAGTATGAGCTAACATGTAGTGTCTCAATTTCTGTGATGCAAAGATCACAGCGAGACAGGCCTTCTCTATCATTGAGTAGTTCTTCTCATAGGCCACTAAAGTTCGGCTGATATAGTAGATGGCTCTTTCTTTCTTGTTCTCATCATGCTGTGCTAGCAATGCCCCCAGTGATGTATCTGTTGCGGAGACATATAATATTAATGGCTTCCCATGAATAGGAGACATCAATATAGGTGGATTTGATAGATACTTCTTGATATGTTTAAAGTTGTTCTCACATTCTTCATTCCATGCAAAGGTCACACCTTTATGTAATGTTTTTGTAAAAGGTTGTGAGATGTCCGCTAGCTGTGATATGAATCTTCTGATAGATTGAACTCTGCCTTGCAACATCCTCATTTGACTAATATTTGTGGGAGGTTGCATCTCTATTATAGCCTTGACCTTAGCTGGATCAACTTCAATGCCTTTCTTGGAGACGATGTATCCTAGGAGCTTTCCAGAAGTGACTCCAAAAGCACACTTTTTAGGATTTAGTCGAAGACTAAATTTTTCCATTCTGTCGAGGATCATGCTCAAGTCTGTTAGATGTTTAGTTCTAATCATGGATTTTGCCAAGGTATCATCTACATAATCCTCCATTGTTCTATGCATCATATCATGAAAAATAGATGTCATTGCTCTTTGATATGTAGCTCCAGCATTTTTGAGTCCGAATGGCATAACATTCCAACAGAAAGTTCCCCACGCACATGTGAAAGCTGTTTTCTCTTGATCTTCTGGAGCAATTTTGATTTGGTTGTATCCAGAAAAGCCATCCATTAAGGAATACATTTCATAGCCCACAGTCATGTCTACTATCATATCAATGTTAGGTAGTGGAAAGTCATCCTTAGGGCATGCTCTGTTCACATCTCTAAAGTCCGTGCACACTCTGATTGAACCATCTGGTTTTGAAATAGGTACAATATTGGAAATCCACTCAGCATAGTCGATGACACAGATGAATCCAGCTTTTAGGAGTTTTTCTAGTTCTGCTTTGACTAAGAGTGCGACATGAGGATGCATCTTTCTCAATTTTTGTTTGATTGGTTTTACTCCGGGAGTAATGGATAGATGGTGCATAATGAGATTGGGATCCAATCCTGGCATATCTGAATATTTCCATGCAAAGTTGATCTTTTTCTCTAATAAGAAGGTAGTGAAGTTTTGTTTCTCTTCATCTGATAGAGATTGTGCTACATGTACCAATTGTGGTTCCTCTGTTGTACCCAAATTGATGGATTGAGTTGGCTCAATCAGAACTGGAGATCTATCCTATAAATGACTTGGAAGGACATCAAATATCTCATCCTTAGGTGCCTCAGAGAGGTTTTCACCTTCAGATATGTCTTTTCTTTTTACTTTTGTCGATTCTGAGACTGCCACAAAGTGGTTTTCACCCTCAGAACTCTTTTTCTTTTTCTTTTTACTCTTGTTTTTCTGACTAAGATATTTGATGTCTGACTCGGTCATGCTGACACTCGGTTCACTGATGGAAGTACTCATAGGCTCAACTGCATTGAGGTAGCAGGCAAGGGCATAGTCATTTGGGAAGGTATACATACCATGGTTTGGGTTGGTGGAAGTTTGGTCGATAAGATCAGGGCATTGGATAGTCAAAGCGGGAAAGGCTTGGGATATGGTGTTCACGGATGTGGATATGTCATCATTGGTCCTAACCTGACGCTCAAGTTCAAAGGTGATATTACAACTCAGAATGTTCAATTCGTGAATAGGCTCAACATCATCATAGGAGTCCTCTTCAGCCATAGGTGGATCAGACACGTTAAGCTCATTATTTCGCTCTAGACCTACGTTGGGTTGAGAGACATATTGGTGAATAACATCAATAGATTTCTCTGTTATAAGCTCATCTTCTTCTGGAATGGCACCCCATTCATAATCATTTGACTCATCTTCTGATTCAGAATCTCTAGGAAATCTTAGAAAGTGCGTGAAATCAGGATGAATACCCCAAGAAGGATTACCCTCAGTCTCTGACTTGAATTCATATTCATGGGAATCAGTGTCAGAATAACTACCCCCTGCTTCTTGATCAGTTTGATTGCCTTCGAGATTGGCTGGTTCTTGTGGTACAACCATCTCTTGCGCTACAGTAGGTTCTTGTGTTTCTACTACATTAATTCTTCTGATAGGATCATCTGTATCATCAAGAAGATCTTTGATCTCTTTAGGCAATTTTTCATAGGGGATAAGCTCAGAGCTATCTGAATCATCATCAGAGGGTTTTTTTTCTTCTTTCTTAAGAAGGGGTTCTCCTGGTGCAATTTGTTCTATGACATGAGAACAACCACCTCTGAGATGATAGGGTTTCTTTTTAAACCCTATGCCACCAGTATCTTTTTTGGCTCGACCAATATGTGAAATGGGGGTCACAAGACCCTTTCCCCTAATTCCTAGAGGTCCTTGACCAGAATATCCCATCTTGGCTATCAATTTGTTTCCTGGACCATATGAATTAGAAGGGACTGTAGGTGCTATAGATTCACTAGGTTGAACAATTTTAGATTCAGAATCCTCTTTATATAGCCATGCCAGCACAGCTTCATCCTCTTCAAATTCTTGTTTAGATACTTGCTCCACCACAAAATGTCTTTTGTATGCTTCCATAGGTTCCTTAGGTTCTGATTTAGACTGCTTCAAGGATTGGCCATATGACTTAGGTGAGATTGGGAGAGATGTCAGAGACAAGACTGGCTCTATAGTGTATTCTCCCATCCCATTTTCTTTGATATTGATCTCTTTAGCAATGTCATCCATCTTAGATGTGGAAGCCACATTTTGTTGCTTGATGGAAGATTCTCTGTTATTGGGAACAAGTTTATCGGCACTTTCCTTCAATGTATTGCAAGTTGTACTCAGATCAGCTGGGATAGTAACCTCCACTCCTTCATAGGGAAATTTCAAGCATTGATGGTATGTTGAAGGAATAGCCTGCATTTCATGTATCCAGGGTCTCCCTAGAAGGATATTGTAAGCCAATGGTAGATCGAGCACCTGACATGTGGTATCTTTGATGACTGGACCCACCCGGATGGGCAAGACAATGGTGCCTTTAGAAACTCTTTCTTGTTCATCATAGGCTTTTATGGTGATCTTCTTTCGAGGATCAATAGCCATCTCTGAGAATCCCAACTGTGTGATTAAGTTGTAAGAACAAATGTTGAGGCCTGCGCCCCCATCTATCAACACACGTTTGACTCGACGGTTCTGGATCAAGACTTCTATGTGCAAGGGCTGATTATGTGGGTGACTTAGGGAGTTGTCATCCTCTTCTAAAAAGGAGATATATTGCGGAGATGTTAGATGACCAACCATAGTCTGGAACCTGTCTAGATCTAGATCATCAGGAACATTAGAGCTGAGCAAAGCTTTGTCTAGGATATCTCAGTGAGCTGGAGATATTCGAAGTAACTCAAACATAGAGATTTTGGCATTGGTATGCTAGAGTTGTTGTACGATGCTGTAAGATGTAGGTCTGGTATCCTTTGGATTGGAAGATTTTGAGGCAACCTTCTGTTTAGAAGCAGATGTGAGATTGAAAGGTATCTTAGGGACATCAAATGAATTTGGTGTTTGTCCTTTCAGATGCGTCTGAGCTTGTGATCTGGTAACTGCATTAGCTGAGGAATGATTTCTATCTCTTTGTACAATCGTGATGACATTACAGCTCTCAGAGAGGCATGGTTCCACCATATTGATGACAGCATCATTTCCAGGGTAGGCATAGTTGACTTTTGCCCCCATGTTAGGCTGAGAAGTGGAAACTCCCTTGCCATGTTGTGGAAAAGGTTCTGTAAATGCTATGTGATCATTATTGTTGGTAGGATTATCGATTGTGATGTCCCCTTGATCTATCAAGTCTTGAATGGTATGCTTCAAATGGAAGCATCCATTAGTTCTGTGGCCTTTAGTTCGATGGAAAGCACAAAATTCATTATCTTTCCACCAACATGGTTTTGGATCCGGATCAGGTTTTCAGATTGGTGGTAAAGAGATCATGTTATCCACTATCAGGGTCCTCAGAGCAGATTCCAAAGATTCTCCCAGGGGAGTAAACTTTCATTTATTATCCCATCGTTTGAATGGCTTCTTTGGAGATGGTTCAGCAAATTTTTGCTCTGAAGCTTCAATGGCTTTGGTGGCAAGGGTGAGATTGTAGGCCGGTGCCTTTGATGGGGTGTGGATAGTGTCAACAACACCGTCAGAAACGATACCTTTGTTTCTATTCCAGCTCTTGTTTTTATCTTTTGAGCTAGATCCCGATTCAGACTTGTCCTTTTGAAGTGTGATTTCTCCTTTCTTGACAAGTACTTTCTCAATCTTGATTGCATTATCCACCATTTTATCAAAAGATACATGATCTTGCATTTGTAATAGATAGTTGAGCTCTGGAACAAGGTTATTGATAAAGATTTCAAGTTTCTCCATTTCGGGAATTGGTCTAGCATATAAAGAAAACTTCTTTCGCCACCTCTTGAGAAAAGTTAGGAATGATTCCCCTGGATATTGCTTGAGGTTACAGATATCGATCATGGTAATCGGATGTTGAATATTGTAGGAATATTGTTGATAAAACAATTTAATCAATTCCTCAAAAGTTTTGATCGTAGAAAGTAATCTTGAAAACCACTGAATGGATGCTCCTCCCAAGGATCTAGGAAAAAGATGCATTAGATAAGTCGGTTCATGCATGAATTCCATGGATTGTGTACAGAACTCTCTGACATGATCTTGAGGATCAGAGTGTCCGTCATATTTCTCATACTTTGGTATCTCCACTCTTTTTGGGAATGGAGGCATATACAAGTCTTTGTCAAAAGGGAAAGGACAAAGGGCCTCCATGGATAATTCCTTGGGTTCTTTCTCTTTCTCAATTTTATTCATTTTGACCTGCATAGCGTGTAGCTGGTTCATTATGGCCGTCATCAGAGTTTCTTCCTCATGCGTGATGATATCTTCGACATTGAAGTGAGGAGGAAGTTTAGCTCCTTCTTGGGCTAATTGCAAAAAGTATGCCTCTCTATCCATTTTCAAGAAATGCCTCATCATTCTTTTGAATTCATCGTCATTCTGACACCGATGGATTTCAGAGGGTGTAGGGTCTTGGTCGGCATTATGTTGAGAATGGTGTCCCTGGGATCCTCCTCCTAGAGAACCATGGTTTGTCCCTGCTTGAGACATGGTAGGAGTTTTTGGGCTCCCTGGAATAGATTGAGGAGGATTTTGTTGATTACCTCTGTGAGTTGATAGAGGAGGTATGTAACCAGTTTTTAATCGAAAGTTACCGAGACCGTCGTCTTCGTAGATACCTGACTTGATGAGTTGTTCAAGAGTTGGACCCGGGGTATTGGTCAAAAGTAAGTTCTGAGATATTTCTTCTGATTTCTTGTGTGAAGAAGCTCTGGTCTCCACCATTAACTTTGAATGAAACAGAAGAAAAGGATGAAGACAACTGAAGAACAATTTGATTCGAGAAAATCGGATGACGCAACCTTGTCAAGATTATGATAGTTTTGATGATCTGATGAGATGTGGGTGAAGGAAACTGTGCCCTGGATGTATGGGATAGATCGCCCAAAAGATAGCGGACATGAGTTCTCAACACTTAGTTTGTTTTTGAAGATTGATTGATTGAAGATTGATAGTTATGACAAGGTTTTGACACGAGATAAAAAGGACTCAAATTGATCAAACAGAAGACTAGATCAGATTCAAAAGATCAAACTCAGAAAATGGTAGAATGCTCAATAGCTACTGCTCTGTTCCTGACACAATGATATTTTTGACAGATTCTGGAACTAGGCTGGAAACATTGGATATCTTGCAATTTGACAATTTCTGACAACTTTCTCAAATTTTTCCAAACGACACTCTGCAGACTCGTACGACACTGGGTAGTCTATGAAATGACAGTTGCTAAACTCATACGACAGTTGGGTAATACTGAAATGACACTTGACAAAACTCGTACGACTTTTGACTTCCTGAAATGACTTTTGACTCCAGAAAAGATTTTATGTCAATTTTTGCAAAATGTAAGGTCTTCAGTTTTGGATTGTTTGCAAATTGTATTGTCTAGATTTTGAAGGTTATACCAGATTTGATCATTTTTAATAGCTAAGTAGATAAATAAGCATGCAGAATAGCAAGTAAGTGATTCCAAGCACGTCTGAAAATAATGAACAAGGGCAAAAGCAACCTTGCGCATGAACAATCAAGTGACCAAATTGTGCTAATCCCTGAGAGTACTAATTGTGTATGTTCTGAAAAAATTTTGCAATAACGCACATATACCTGAAAGTGAAAAATTGGCCTCTCTAGGGTTTTTAGTAATGGTTTGACTCTGCAACTTTTATGATTCAAAGGGGTGAACTCCAATCCCGGCGCACCAGGGTTTTGACACAGTCCGAGAACTTAATCTTCAAGAGCTGCTAGGGAGATCTGACAACCCAACAATGAACCATACCCGTGGAGATTTCTTCCACAAGGACATTTATATAGTGGTTGTCACTACCATGGTGAAAATGGCTATTACCGCTTGAGGTTCCGTCAATGCAGTTTGCCCTATGAAGGGATTGTCCGCTACGGTTAACCCTCTCTAAAGATGACTCACAATAGTATACCACAAGGGGACTTGGCTCCAGATTCAAGGTTTTGACACCTCTTCACTTTTAACCCAAACAAAGCAAGCAGATTAATCCGACACGCTAAGACAAAGTTTTGTTCCACCAAGGTCTGTGATATCAACTCCACGTGATCTATCAACCTCTCCGGGGAGAGAATGTATCAATCAATAAGAGAAGATGCACTAACTAATTTTGATTCACCAAAGCTCGTGATATCAACCCCACGTGATCTATCAACCTCTCCGGAGAGAGAATGTGTCGATCAATAAGAGAAGACTCACTAACTAAGTTGAATGTGAAACGCACTAAGTATCCTCCCTACCTACAAGGATTCTATCATCAAGAAGGATTTCGCTAGGAATCCAATCTCTCAAGAATCACAAATAGTGTTCATAGGGCCTAATTACTATGTGAGCACAGATGTATGTTCCGAAAGCAAATCTACCAAAAGCATCCAAAAAGTAGAAAGAGGAACACTTAACGTTTAAAGCGAATATGAGATGAGTCCACAAGGTGGAACACTTAACACCTCACACAAGCTAAAAACAAGTCCACAACTTAGAAAACAAGGGAGTTCCTAAAAGCACAAAAGGGTTGCCAAGTGGAACATTTAACGCTTCTGTCCTGTTGACCCCTCCCCTTTTTGGCGCTGAGATTGCAACCACGGGGCGGAAATGAAGGGCCGGTGGATTAGCGAGTCCAATAACCCAAGATAGCAATCAAGATCAATCACAAGTATTCTAAAACTACTTAATGAATCCTTAAGGGTTCACAACCTAATATCAATTATGCAAGTGTGTAGAAATAGATCAAAAGCATGAAAAGATGCACACAAGCTTGACACATAAGAGATTTATTTTAAGTCCCAAATAAAAATATTATTAGATGAAGGAGAATACCTGGGATCCTTGCAACGCGCTTAGTAGATTTTACTTGATTTTTAGCAATTTTTGTTGAGCTTTTCCATGCAAGCAAGTGACGAACTCTCCAACAAGCAAACAAGAAAACAAGATATGCAAAATATATTCAACTTATGAAAACCATAGGGTTAGCTCTAAAAATCAATTATTATCAGTAATAATAACCAGCAATCAACCAAAATGACAACTCATATCATTCATTGAACCATGTAAAAAAAATAAGTGCATACCCATCACAAAATTTTTTTTTTTTTTTTTGCATTTGACCTAGTCAACAAGATCTAATTTTTTTGATATGATTTTGGGCACAAAAATAGAAATTCAGAATAGAGACCCCTACTAAAAAATAGATAGCTTTCCAAAAATGCAAAAATTTTAGAAAAATCTCTTCATTTGTGCCCTAGAGACCCATTTTATCAAAACAGACCAGTTTTTGTAAATTGACTATTTGAGCTATGATATCATGTCCAAATTTAAAACACAAAGAATGGACCCCCTGTAGAATTTAAAGAGATTTCCGAAAATATAAATTTTTTTGAAAAATATGCTAATTTGCGTCAGCTATTAATTTTTTCCATAATTTCAAGAAAAAATTATTAAAAATTCAAAACATCTTAAAAAATTCTAAATTTTTTACTGTAGCTTTTCTGACATGTCAGAAACTTGCAAAAAAAATTTCAGACCAAAATTCCAAGCTGTTTGGGAGATAAAATTAAATCTTTAAAACTTTGGGGTTTTAGCTCCCAAAAAAAATCAAAACCAGCATGCAAAGGTGGGTTGCCCCACGGTGGGCGCCAGAAATGGGTGTGTGAAAATTATACCTAATCTGTAAACACAACACTCAGTAAAATATTAGAGGTTAGTGATAATCAAAATCGTGCAAAATTGAAAGCTATCTAACCAAGCGATTTACTGCCTTCTAATAGGTGCGAGATTAATGTTCTCAGATTGTAATCGAGATCAGTGACCTAGACGACACCTAAATGAAGAATTTGAATGCAAAAGATGGATATGAAATTGAATGCAATTAATCTATATTTTTGATATTTTCTATGCAATAATAATTGTAAAAACTGATATGAAATCTATGCTAAATGAAAACTGATATGTTATGAATGCTATTGAAAATTGATATGCTATGAATCTAACAATGATATGAAATATGAATGCAAAAATAAGATTGATCTCACAAAGATGTTGATTCGCAAGAGCTTTGATTCTTCAATTCCAATTCTCCAGCGTGATTGTGCAAAATATGAGATGATTTGTGAAGAGCTAAAGCCTTAATTTATAGAAATCCAGGGCTTTGGAGGTTATGGGAAAAAAAGCCGTAAATCACTCAAATAACTCAACTTGATTTTTGAGTTATTTTTAAATAAAGAATAATTAAGTCACAAAAACATGCAAAAGCTAAGCTTTAACTCAAAATAGAGTTTAGCTTTAATTGATAATTGATAGTTGTTTGCTTTTATGATTGTGCATGTTTTATTTATGAATTAATTTAATAATAAAGTGATTTATTCTCAACTTAACTGCTTTTAAAAATAAAATAATTAATTTATGGGTTAATTAACTATTTTACCAAACTTTTATTAAAAATTATATTATTAAATAATGACAACATGCTTTAATTAATTAAATAAGAATTTAATCAATTAAAGATAGGAATTTTGATTTATTGTCAAAATTAAATAATATAATTAATAATAGATAGAATTAAATTTAATTACATTATTAAGTGGCAAATATTAAATCTAATTAATTAAATATGAAAATATTCAATTAATCAAACTTAGGATAAATGTGATTTATCGCCAAATAATCATTAAATTAAAGATAATTAAGATAATTAAAAATATTACTAGGAATATTCCCCGATGCAGAATTTAAGATAATCAATTAGATTTGATGATGTTTAGATGTACCTTAGATTAGGACTTTGATGTCGATTTCATATGATTTGATGATATAGGAGGTTAATGAACTTATAGCTCATTTTTGGGGTATTACAATTATAAGATAACCATTCATATAAGAACGTACTACTGACATGTTAATTATAATGCATTATTACATATATACCTGTGGACTCAATGATGATGTCACAAAGCCAGGTGAAAGAATGTGATCATCGTGCCTCTGGATTTTGATCATAATTTGTCTTGTAATTTAGTTATTCATTCATTTATTAATTAAATATAGTCAAGTAAATCAAATTAACATGCAAATAAAGATACCTCAAGGAAAGTGGCACGATGCCCTTCACTGTTTGTTGTGAATGTCGATGGTCCACTAGTGAACGTCTAATGCACATGTACAATAAGTTATGATACAATTATTCATATAATTACATAATAATCAAATATATTAAATACAAAATTTTATTTGATACATACTTGTGGAATTGATGACGATATGTAGCAGGGGACAAGAGGATCATTGCCACTGCCACTGCCACCAACACTCTTGCCCTAAAATTTGATCATAATCAATAGATACTAAATTAATTAGTTATTCTTTTATAAATGAAATATGATCAAAGTAATTTAATGAACTTGGAAACATTTACCTGTGTGTCAATGCCAAATGTCATATTTAGAAAATCATCAGTCATCAGTCCAGAATCCTCTTCCTCTCTCTTGGCAATACCAAATGTGCACAAGGATCCACATGACCAAAAAATATGCCCCCTCGAAAATTGACCATGGTCACCCTCAACTAAAGGAGTGGCACACTGAATGAGAGTCTTTGTCAAAGCACTAATCATGCCTAGTGTGTCCACCTCTACATGTTACTTCACAATGGAAGGAATACTAACATGATACACCTATAGCTTGCCAATAGGAATCCTAGGTGTGTTAGGGTCCCAATGTGCCCCCGATCTATCAAATGATGACCCCCCTCCTCTACCCTAAGAATATAGATAGTCAAAATGATTTGGCACCTCCTTGAGTACAAACTTGCAATAGAGTTTCCTCAAGAAATATATAGGAACCTCATGATTGTTACAAGGAGGGGAATCAAAGACCATCCACCATCTCTCCCAAAAGTTGTTTTTAATGTCTTCATTTAAGCACCAATAAATTGGGAACCTCCTTGTTGTAGTTCTAAGAGTATTTGTGTCCCCTGGTTTTTTAAAGAGTTTGCAAATGTCACCTTTTGTGATTTTTTTATTTTTTATGTCCGCATAAGATAATTTCTTTGCATAATATTATTTTTGTTCTTCTCTTTTATCCTACCATAAGTTAATTTGCCCACTAACCGAGCCTACGTGGGTCAAGATTGCTTCCAATGATTTTGCAATTCTTTCCCTTCTAGGATTTGTACCAATAAAATCTTTTAACCTCCTAATTAAAGATTCTAATTCTTTTTTCGCTCTTTCAATTTGGTTGATCAAAATTTCTTGTGTTCTAGGAGGAGGTTTCTCGATTGGTGGAGGAAACTAAGGTTCATTTTCTTGGTTATTTTCTTCATTTGTTTCTTCATTCATTTCTTCATGAGGAGACAAAGGGTTTGGTTGAGGGAGATTATTTCTTCCTGGCAATTTAAAAAAACTAGAATTTAAAATCTTAATTACACACAAAATCTAAGAAAACAAATTTTAACAAAATTGAAATTTCAATACAAATAAGAGACATGGGCTGTAAAAACACTTACCTCTTCTTTTAGATCAAGCTTGAAAATGTCATGGAGCCATTTTGTATAACAATTCATGGATGAATGAATGAAAAAAATGGATTCAACAAGCACAACAATTCTGCGTACGCACTTGGGAAGCTCTTTTTGGTTATAAACGCGGTTTTATGGAAAGAAAAATGAGCTTTCCCAAACGTAGCAAACACTATAAAGTGTTTTTACAAAGCACGTGCGCACTATAGGGTGCACACGCTTTGTAAAAACACTTTTTAGTGTTTTACAAAGCACATGTGCCCTATAGGGTGCACGCGCTATGCTTTAGATTGCCCAAGCCTAAGGCTTGGGCAACCCAAGCCATAGCGCATATGCCCTATAGGGCGTAGGCACTTTAGTGCATACACACTATGGTCTATGGGGGACCAAAAAGAAAAGTGGCACCTTTTTGGTCCCCCATCTTTGTGCATATACCCCAAAACAACATAGGTCATACACATATCATTTATCCTTTATCCAAGATTTTTGTGATCCTCACACCCTTGCATATTAGAGTTTCATACATACCTTACATTTTAGTGAGATTCTTATATTTAGAGTTTAGAACCTTTTGCAGATCTCTATAGTTTTGTTGACCATTAGTGCTTCACACTTAGTCATATATCTAGGCAATGATGGTCGGTCATCACTGCGACCGAGTCATTTTGTAAAGGCCGAGTTATGTATTGTATACTTACCAAGTAGTAGTAATGTCGAGTAAAGTCATGGTCACTATTTGTTTGTAATATGTTGAGTATAGTTGTTGCCGAGTTAAATATATCAATGATTACTGAGTGACAGAGAAGTTTAACTGATGCTGAGTACAGTTAATGTCGAGTGCCAGGAATAGCTTTTGCTGAGTTAGCCAGGAATGACATACAAGTTTGGAATGGCACAATGATCGAGGTAAACCATTTTTGGTGTCAGTGGTGTTTTGTATTTTGTCTATTGAGGTAATTATGGAGGTAATTACACATCCATCTTATTATCATTGATCCCTATGTAATACCTAGAGCCAATCAAAAAATTGTATAGCTTAGGCAGCAATAGAAATAAATCTGAACCGTAGATCTTGAATCAGTAAATTTTTTTTGCTATTATATAAGGGAAAGATCTAAACAAAGAGAAGAGTGTGAATCAGAAAGATAAGAGATATTGAGATCAAATGAATATGAGAAAATGATCAGAGAAGTATATTCAGAATAGTTAAGTATTCAAACAGAGTCTAGTGATCGAGCTAAGCAGTGAAACGACAGAATCAAGAAAGATCAAATAGAAGAGATCATAAATATATAGTAAAGAGGAGATATGTAATCTGCATACAAGTGCAAATTGAAAGATTAGGTACTAAGACATTTTGACCAGTGTATCAGGGTAAAACTCTTAACCGAGTAGTCTTAACAAACTTTATGTAAATCTCTTTACCAAGTGCTTACTTTGTTGTAAGTTTATAAATCCTTTAACAAGGTAGACTGTATAAGTCTTTTTGCTTTTGACAGAGCAGACCTTTCACAAGGTAGATCATGAATTGATCACATTTTGTAAGCTTTAATAGGAAAAACTTATTACTGCAATAGTGAAGATTTATAGGTGTCATCCCCACCCCAGTTTTACCTTTCAAGGGTTTCTAGGTTACCAAAATCATGGTGTTATGAGTGATTTTATTTATGCTACTTTATATGTTTAGCTGCTTACAATGATCAAGTTTTGTTTATGTCATACATAAAGTTTTATCAAATTAAGAGGATAAACTAGACAATATCCGATTCACCCCCCCCTCTCAATATTACTTTCCCACTTATATTTCCAACAATTGGTATCAGAGGAGCAAGGTTTCTCGTAAGGAAGTCTAACCACTTGAGGAAAAAGATCTTAAAATGGAAGCTTATAAACTGGGGGAGATCATAGAGAATCAAAAGATTGAAGTACAACTAGCATTATAGCAACTGGAAGCAGCCAGAGGAGAATTAAAGAAATCCTCAAGCAAGAGAAGAGAGATTGCAATTCAAAAAAATGAGCCACAGTACAAAGAAGAAGACATCTCTGGACTATTTGACAATGGTAACTCTGCTGAGAGTGATAAAGCTATAAAAGAACTACTGGAGAAAAATACCATACTAAATGATGACATCAGAACTCTAAGGAGAGAACAAGAAATTCAGTCTGTCAGACTTTGTGAATTAGTGGAATAGAAAAAGAAAGTTGAAGATGATAAGACAATGGCTGAGGAAGAAAAAAGACAAATTGCAATCAAGCTAGATGAAAGAACAAGTGACATGCAAAGGTTGACTAATAATCAACTAGACATGGTAAATCAACTACTGATGGTTAATCAGGAAGTAGGCATGAAAGATATGGAAATCAATCAACTCAGGTTTGAAAATGATCAGTTGAAACATGATTTGAGAATTGAAAAGGAAATCAATGAAAGGATGAACAAACCGAATGAAGCTGCAAAATATTTTGAAGAGCTGTTAAGATCACCTAGAAGATCCAGTGATAGATCTAGACTTGGACTGAATGAACATTCATCTACTGAAGAAGGAGAATCATCAAAGAATGGAGAATGGAAGATGGCTAAACCAAAGAACACCAAGCCCACATGTCATCACTGTGGAAAGCCAAGACATACAACCAACATATGCAGAAGCAAACATGGTAAGTCTGATTCTAAGCCTAAGTTTAATGGACATTGTTTTAACTACAAGAAGCATGGACATCAAGCACATGAATGTAGATCTAAGGCCAACAATTCATCCACCTCACCCAAGTTTCAAGGAAGTTGTTTCAATTGTCAGAAATATGGGCACAAAGCATTTGAATGCAGATCTAGACCAAGGTGGTCATCAAATGAACAAACCAAGCCAATCACAAAGCGCAATTGTTACAATTGGGATTAAAACACTTGGTACAATTGCCCTTATTGTGGTAAATATGGACACATCAGAGAAAATTACATGAAGACTCATTTTAGAGGAAAATCTAAAAGCTGGATGAATGGAAGCATGGTCTGTTACAAATGTAATAAGGTCGGTCACTTAAAGAAAGATTATAGATCACCCATGTCGAGCAATGATAATAATCGGAATGAAGATATCCATGAGGAACTAAAGAATCAGATGGAAAAGACATGGAGGAAGAAAGAAGAAGAAAACTCAAGCGAAGCTAGCACATCTGCGATCACCCAATCTGATGGATCACGTGATCACACCTCTTCTAATTAATGTTGGAAGGTATGTTCGGAATTGAATCTTAAAAGTCTTATTTTTCATCAGTTCCTAACATAGAAGTGAGAAAAATTCCACATCTGCATAGATAAAGATGCATTAGGACATATTTGAGAAAAATAGAGAATTTCATTTTTGATGTCGAGCATCACTGTCTTGACTGAGCTATCAATTTATGCCAAGCACCTGCTATGGACGAAATGCTATGTACGCCGAGCTATATCGCAATGGTTATATCGACCGAGCTTGTAAGTTTGCTAAGATAGCTGTAAACAACCAAAACTTGTACAGAGCATTTATGAGGCCCTAATTCTATTTTTCAGATTCTATAAAGTGGAAAGTTGTCATTAATTTCATTTCACCAGGCTATTTGAGATTTCAAAGAGCAATTCAGAGTTTGTGAAACCAATTTACGAAAGACGATTCCAAATTTTCTCAGCGTACCGTCAGCAAAATACATTTACAAGGTTATTGAAGAAAAAGGTACTTTACCGAGAAAATATTTTCTTTTTGAAAATTATAGTTTAAAATGGCATCATCTTCATTTGCACTAGTCAAGAAACAAGGGATGGAAGTTTTCAATGTGCAACTTGTAAGGAATGAAGTTTGCAAACTGAAGGTATTCAAGGCAATATCGAAAAGTGCTATTAAAGGAGATTTAAACGGAGCCCTATCTTCCATTCTAGAGAATGTGTTGTTGATGAATGACGTTAGGTCTTGCTACATGTGTAAAATTGGACAAATCAGTGATTACGAGATCAGGGAAGCATATGATAAACTGTGTCAACGGAGTGCTAAAGCCGAAACATAAGGTTGTTGCCAATCAAGGGTTAGTGCATGCCCTAAATTTACCGCAAAATTTCAAAGTGGAATGGATAAAGATCATTTTGAGTCAAGTACACGACATGCATTTATGGCTGGAAGATGGACCAGTGAAGATCACAAAGGAAATGATACATAAAGTCACTAGTTACCCTACAATTGAAGGAAAAAGAACAATGAAATGTGCAGGAAAGGAGGATATTCAAGCTAACACCCAAGTAGTTTGGAACAAACATGGAATGAAAATTTCCACCATAACTGATCTAGAAATTGACTTTGCTATTAGAATCATCTCACACAAGTTCTATCAATCCAGTTGATTAGACAGCGTCCCCTGTATGGCAGTGGACCAGGCATGGAAGATAATCAAGAAAGGACACATGTATGACCTTGCTGAGCTCCAGCTAACTCAACTTGTCAAGAACTTGAACTCAATCCAAATGGCAAAGAATTCTGTGTAAGTTTAGTTCCTTATTGATTTGTCTATTCTTTTATGTCAAGAAATGTTTTCCTACACATGGAGATGTTACATGGGACAAGAAGAAACCCATCACTATTCAAATAAATGATTTTATAAACTAGATTGGTGATGATTTTGAAGGAATAATGGATAACTATTTCATTGAGTTTAAGAAGAAGATGAGAAATAGGACTAGAGTCCCCGTGTCTTTGATTGAAAAATACAGCAAGGATATATATTTTCTAGTAGACACAAACTTTACTTATGCATAGGCAGTCCTACCTAGGGTTTCATGGTTAATGCCATTACCCTATGAACTCAACATAGATGAAGCTACTACTGCAATCACAACCCTCTTGGCTGAAGAAATTGATAATAAAGCACCTTACTTTGGAACATTTTAAGAAGCCAAATCCAAGATCTCCTTGGGATTATTGGCTACCACCACAGAGAGGAAAAGAAAGAAGATAGTGAAAAATCTGGAAAACTATGTCAAAGAATCTAAGAAGGATGCACCACTAGAGTTGACCCAAGGATTGGGAGAAGATGAAAAGAGTGAAACTAGTGGTAGTGAAAAAGAAGAGAAAGAGAAGAAACCAGTGATTGTCGAGTCCCTGACAAAGAAAAGAGTGTTGAAACATAAAGTGTCAGAGACACCATCACTTAGGCCTCAAACTAGAAGAACTGCTATCGAGACTCCTAAGATGCCTCTTGCCTCTGCTAAGCGGAAATCTGCACAACTCAAGTTAGTACCGACTAAGGCTATGAAGAGGTCGATAAGGAAACTTGTTCTAACACAAGATGATGATGAAGAAACTGAAAGTGATGAAGGAGTAAAGGGGAAGGTTACACAATAGGGTACACATCAACTCACTGTTGATGAATTGTGTCTTAAGATTACTAGCACTACAGCAGTGGATGATTTGAAAAGATTAAAGTTTGGAAACATGAGCATTGGAGATAAAGAGAAAGTTGAGGATGCTATTCTTGAAATTTTATGCATTTTCAAGATGCTACCAATTCAGATTGAAAAGAGAATTCCTAAGGAATTATGCAACAGGGTTCCACAGAAATGGGAGTATGCTCTATAAACAGAGAAGGAAATAAGGGAGAGTACATTGGCACAAGTTAAATCCACTCTCACCCCTGCCAACATCAAATAGATAATTGAGCAATATAGAGGCAAGTTTGATCCTAAACTTAGAGCCTATCTAATTCTTCAACACAAGGTTGAAGATGTTGTACAAGAAAGTATTAAAATTTGGAAGATACTGTTTGGATTGTTGCCCGCCAAGGATGAAGGAAAGGATGCTACCACTTCAAAAGTTGTTGAACCTGATAACAACCAAAATAAAATGGAGATTGGTACTCCTAAGGAAGTGAAAACATAGGATACATCTGAAGTTCACATTGTTGACATACCCGAGGAGAGCCCCATCAAGAATTCATTTTTAACTAAGGATGATTTAAAGAATATGAAAGCAACTGATACACCCTTGCTAAGTAGTAACACTGTACTATTACAGGTCATGGATTATCCAACAATTACAAGCACATAATCTATTGATGAGAATCCTACACTACCTAGAGTTTCTACTATTAACAAGTTAGTCGGTACAAGCCCTACCAAGGAACCCATCAAGTCAGTACCACTAACTCAATCTACATCTGCCGAGGAAGAAGACAAAGTAGAAGACAAAATTCAAAGTCCTCCTATGGAAGAAAACAAAAAACAAGAACAAGGAAGTTAGTTAGATGGACAAGCTATTAGCCCTCATTTCGAGGATAAGGGGAAAGAAGAAGCAAACATCAAAGGAAAATTCATTAAAGAGCAAGAGCCGAAGGAGAAAGAGGCAATAAAAGCTCTTGTACAGATGCTGAGTGGAAGCACCCCACTGAGAGTACAGAAGGAGAAAGATGAGGTAACAATTGATGAAGTCATTGTTATTCCTAAATGGGATACCGATAACCTCTCTTATGAGCAACTGCATATAATGAAGGATTTTTTGAGAAGGAAAAGTAGGCAAGCAGAACTCCGAAGAGAGCATCAGCAAAAATAGGTTCTTCATGAAATAAAAGATATATTTAATGAAGTATATGACTTATCAGATGTAAATAGTTTCATTCCGATATTGGAACAACTTGTACACATTGTTCAAAAAGTCAATAATGAAGTTAGCTGTGCAAGTGATAAGTTATTTGAATGGTTAGAATGGAGGTTTGAGACCAAAATGTTGGAGAAGATATCTATCGAGATAGCAGTGAAATAGGTTGAGCTGTCCACTTTGGTAAAGGAGACTGAGGGATTAGTTGTGAATGGACAGTCTTTATTGGCCAAAATATGTAATGTTGAACTATTCACTGATGAGAATCAATTATTGCTTGATACTCTCAACCAAGAGATTAAAGCTACAAGTCAGTCCCTGAGCTTGGATTTAGACACCAGTGCTGCACATTATGTCAAAATCATGCAGACCCAAGGTAAGTTAGCCAAGCTGATGGCTAATGATGGCAAGATTCATTCTCGCCTACTCTCTATTCAAATTGTTTTGACACCACATCTGGAGGCTATACAGAGAAAGTTAGCAAAGGCTAAAGAATTAATCCAGAGTGATCCACATTTGTCCACAACTGAGAGTCTCATCAGTTTAGCTACTGATTTAGAAGTGCAGACAAAAGTTTTAAACATTGCTTCAACAGCTTGGGAAAATGCACTCTACATGATCATGGTGCTGCATAAACCTTTTCTGGAGAAATTTTTTGAGCTACCTACTGATGAAGAAATTCATCATGTCAAAAATGAGGGGGAATCATCATGACACGAGTAAAGACAAGGACAGAACAAGGACAGGTAACAAAATTTTTGAATGTATATATATCTCAGGGGGAGTATTAGGCTAGTACAAACATATTTTTGTAATTGTAAGTACAAATGTCATGAAAAAGTGTCTTTGCCACTAATGTCAAAGGGGGAGATTGTAGATCTCTATAGTTTTGTTGACCATTAGTGCTTCACACTTAGTCATATATCTAGGCAATGATGGTCGGTCATCACTGCGACTGAGTCATTTTGTAAAGGCCAAGTTATGTATTGTATACTTACCAAGCAGTAGTACTGTCGAGTAAAGTCATGGTCACTATGTGTTTGTAATATGCTAAGTATAGTTGTTGTTGAGTTACATATATCAATGATTACCGAGTGATAGAGAAGTTTACCTGATGCTGAGTACAATTAATGTCGAGTGCTAGGAATAGCTTTTTCCGAGTTAGCCAAGAATGACATACAAGTTTGGAATGGCATAATGATCGAGGTAAACCATTTTTGGTGTCAATGGTGTTTTGTATTTTGTCTATTGAGATAATTACGAAGGTAATTGCACATCCATCTTATTATCATTTATCCCTATGTAATACCTAGAGCCAATAAAAAAATTGTATAGCTTAGGCGGCAATAGAAATAAATCTGAACCATAGATCTTGAATCGGGAAAATGTTTTTGCTATTATATAAGGGAAAGATCTAAACAAAGAGAAGAGTGTGAATTAAAAAGATAAGAGATATTGAGATTAAATGAATATGAGAAAATGATTAGAGATGTATATTTAGAATAGTTAAGTATTTAGACAGAGTCCAGTGACTGAGCTAAGCAATGAAAGGACAGAATCAAGAAAGATTAGATAGAAGAGATCATAAATATATAATAAAGAGGAGATCTATAATCTACATACAAGTGCAAACTGAAAGATTAGGTACTGAGAGATTTTGACCAATGTATCAGGGTAAATCTCTTAACCGAGTAGTCTTAATAGACTTTATGTAAATCTCTTTACCAAGTGCTTACTTTGTTGTAAGTTTATAAATCCTTTAACAAGGTAGACTGTATAAGTCTTTTTTCTTTTGACAAAGTAGACCTTTCATAGGTTAGATCATGAATTGATCACATTTTGTAAGCCTTAACAGGAAAAACTTATTACTGCAGTAGTGAAGATTTATGGGTGTCATCCCCACCCCATTTTTACCTTTCAAGGGTTTCTGGGTTACCAAAATCATGGTGTTATGAGTGATTTTATTTATGCTACTTTATATGTTTATCTGCTTACAATGATCAAGTTTTGTTTATGTCATACATAAAGTTTTATCAAATTAAGAGGATAAAGTAGACAATATCTAATTCATCCCCCCCCTCTCAGTATTACTTTCCCACTTATATTCCAACACCTTTCTTAGTCATTTTCATATTTCATAGTCCTTATTTTAGATCCAAAAATCCAAAAATATACCTTTCATATCCTAGGGTCAAGTATCACATTTTCTAGGTTCATTTTCTAAATTAGAGGGTACATCTCTTTAGGACATTCCTATTGTGGTTTTGTGCATTATCTTGACTACCTAGAAATTTAGTTATCATCTTTGTCCATCTTTCTTTTCTTAGGAACTTTTCATTCTTGTCAAAATTTGTCTTATTCATAGACATCATTGTCAGAATTGTCATTTTACTTGTTTCAAAATTTAAAGTCAAGATATCTCTCAATATCATTCAAGTCTTTCCTTAGCAGGTTTATAGACAAAGTTTCTAGAATCTCTCTTAGGGTATATTTCATGCACCATTGACATCATTTTAGTCACGCATTCATAGTTTGCATTAGCATTCCAAATCATAAAAAATAAAAAACATTATTTTCCCTTATTCTGATTTCCCTTATTTGTCTCTCAAAATATAAAGTACCAAAAAATTACAATCTTAACCTATTTGTCCTAGCTATCTTGTATTTACCTTAGTCTTATATAGAATTATTTCATCTGTCATTCACATGATCCAAAATGGGTAAATACATGATGGACAACAATATAGATCACCTATATAATCCCATCGATGACATTGAATTCAGTTCCTTGAGATCATTAAGACTAGATTTCAAAGCACCTAAGGCATTGAAATGTTAGCAAAAAACAAATATTGGCATTCCTCAATTACCTCTCATTCCTCCACTAGGAGATGAGATCTTGGTTGATAATGCTTTACAAGGCCCTAGGGTAATAGTTGTTATGGAGGCCTTATTGTCAATAGATTAAACTGGTATTTCCACTTAGACAAGATGATGCTAAGTTATTAGTGGGATTCAACACATCTACCTTAGTAGAGGACACACATATGCCATCATCTTAGGTTAATACAAATGCACCTTGTTAAATCACTTATGTCATACCATTTAGTAGCACCACTTATAGTGTAACCCAAGGCACCACATCTTCTACTACACTTGGGAAACAATACAATAGTCCTTTGTTTTCCAACAATCCACCCATATCTAGTACATTGATTACCACATTTTCCCCTTCTATATTATCAAAAACCCATCTAGTAGGTACTTCACAAATGATGGCAACAAGTTCCTCCAATACACACCCCAAGGTCTGAATTTGAGTGGTCCTTAACTTAGTATCCCGTTTAATCAAGGACAACCCCTAATAACTCAGGGGACACCTTAACAACAACCTCATATCAACCCTAACAATTTATGGATTCTTTCTATCATTTTAGGAAATTATAGGCCTACTAGGTCAAAAAATTCCACTTATATGGCACCACCCAAGTATGTCCCACTATCCTATGTACCTACAACGCATTAAAAAATGGGGTACGACCCCCATACAATCAAGCATCATCCTATAATGGTGGAAATATATTTGTTGATCCCAATTTAGTATCATCCACACTCACACCCACTAAATTCATTTCCCAATAGGTTCAAACCCTCGAACAACAAATCACAAATATGTAAACTAGCACTCCTAAAAGATCACACTCGTCAGCTAATATTAGTCCTTATATATTTGATAGGACACTAAACATGTCACCGTTTACACACAACTTTGAAACACCTAAATTTGATAGGTGGAGAGAAAAGGGTGATCCCCTTGACCACATCCAATAATTCTTGATAGCTTGTATAGAAGTAGCCCATGATGACACATATTGTATGAGTTTTTGAGGAAAACCCTATTAAGAGAAAAAGCTTAGTGGGTGTCAGATTTGCTTTGGCTAAATCTTGCTCAAACACTTTCAGCGATTGAAATTTTCTTACTCGATTATAGTTTTCAGATTTGTTTCACTTAAATCTTGCTCAAATCACTTTGGTTCTCTCTTGAATGCAATATGATCAAATGAGTTAATTTACTATATTTATAACCAAAAACCTTGATCATCTTACGTGTGGTGCATTAAATTCTTTTCCAACCACTACTTGGTCAACAGTAAAATCTGGTTAACTCAAAGATACTTCAGCTTAGTGAACACTATCAGTGATCGGTTGACTGTGCAACTCGGTTATCTCTAACACTTTCACTGACTAAAATTTTCTTACTTGGTCCAACTTAACCCACTATACTCATTTCAAGTTAATACCATATAATACCCAGTGCATCTTAATTCATGTTGATTTGGTATTTACTCAATAGATATAAGGAACTATTGTAAGATATAACTGATTGAAATTTAGTTCCATACTTACTTGATTTTTCTTAGGTGGAGGTGGTGAGATCACCTAATCCAAAGGATGAGGTGTAACTGACTATTGTGCTTGTTCCATCATTGTCATTTATTTCTCTTCTCCACATTTGGCTCCTTATCCTAGTGATTCCCTCAATGGTGTTCTCACTTGCATCAACACTCAGTTCTAGTGCTCAGTCTCTATAGTCTCTTCTTAAGTGACTGACCTTATGACAGTGCAGACATGCCATTCCATAATTTGTTTAGTTTCAAGATCATCTCCAGTGCATTCTTATGCACTTTTCTACAATGTGACCATATCTACCACATGTTGTACAACTAGCCCAAGTGTTGTAATCCCAAGTGTATGCATTACCTTTTCTTCTCGGTTGATATGTCTTGTTTTGTCCTTTTGGTTTCCAGACTTGTTTCGTATTTGTCCTAAATTCCTTTGATAAATGTCCATGCATGTTGCAAGTGTGACAGTGTTTTTCCATGTAGTGTCTCTTAGGTGACTTATTCAGCTTTGATCTACACTCATGTTCTTTATGTCCATACTTATTACAATTATAACAATAACCAACAAATTTAGGAGTAGATTTAGGAGTACCTTTTTTCTTTTCTTCTAAAGACATTTGATGTGTGACCTGGTTTACCACAGTGATAGCATGAGAGCTTCTTTGGCCTTGGATTTTCATAGGCATTCTTTTGTCCAAATTTTTTTTATGACTCTCCCTTCTCGGTATAACCTAAACCAGTAGTACTATCAAGTCTTATTTGACTATTTAGAAATGCATCCATCCTTTTAGTAATTTCTTTAGATTTCTTTATCATCTCATTATGTTGTTGTTGAATCTTCACTTCATTCTTCAGTCTTTCATTTTCTTCTCTCAATTCACCAATATCTTCCAATCCTCTAGTAAGCTCACTATTCACTTGGTTGACTTCCTGACTCATGAAAACCATCTGATTGGACATTTCAAAATGATACTCAATAAGCATTAGTATTTTAGATTCCTTTTCTTCAATATTTTTAATCATTTTTTTCTATCTTCAATTGCCAAATTTATTTCTTGTTCAGCTTGTTTTGCATTGTTCATGGCATCAATCATTCTTACCATTTGAGTCTCTTATCCAATTTGTAGTGCTTTCACTTGTTCGGTAAGGTGTTGATTCTTTTCAGGCAGATCTCATATGGTTCCTTCAGATGCATCATATATGCTTCTAGATCCTTTAGATAATTCATCTATCTCTTCTTCCCGATAATCAGTCTCATTGTGCTAAAATGCCAATTCCTTCCTTTTGGTCAGTAAATCTCTCATTTTTTCTTTGGCTTCCTTAAATTGTTCCATGCGAATCTGCATCTCCAATCTCTAATTTTTAATAGTCTTATCAAGTTTATACCTTTCCATCATTAAGATCTTTTCTCTTCAGTGTTTAAAATTCCTCAACAAGAGAACTATATCTAATACCAATTGTTGGTATTATGGAAAGGTGAGTTACTGAGAGGGGAGGGGTGAATTGGTAACCCTAAAAAAATTTCAAATGAATCCTTGTAGAAATGTGATTCATTAACTAACTGTAGTATTTGCATTCACCATACATTAAATAACATAACTGAAAATTAAATACTTTTAAACTAATCAAATATGCATACATGAAACTTCATACACATAATGCATGTATTTTGGTATCATAGAAACCCTTGTTAGAAGGTAAAAACTGCAGTGGGGATGGAACCCACAAAGCTTCACTACTGCAATAAATAAAGTTTCTGGTTAAGGCTACAAAGAGTGATCACTTCTGGTGATCTTACCCTACTAGCAGTAACAAAAAGATCAGCTAGATCTACCTGGTTAGAGGATTTTAGAAACTCTCTTCAAGTGTGCAATCGGTTAAGAAATTTTACATAAGATTGTCAAGTCTACTCTATTAGGATATTTAAAGTCTACTACAATTGCTAGAGAGTAACAATGAAATATGATCTGAGGATAGAAACTTACTTGTTGAATAACATATCCTTTAAGTACAATTAAGAAATCACCTTGTTATGATGAATGTTTCCTTTTGTACTGATCGGTAGCCTTTGAGATGTTTCTAATAAATTGAATACTCTTTCAATGCTTCAACATAACCCTGTTAGATCTTTAGATGCCTCCCAATGGCGGCTACTTCATGTGTGATATTTGTCAAAATGAAATCTTTACAATACTTATATCAAAATGATTTGACCTAATTATGGTTGTGACACTATCTAGAAAACCTAAGATCAATGGCTCAAATGATTAACCTAGATCATCTTTACATAGGAACAATCAATCATTAAATTATTACATCCATATTTAATATTCACCTCGATCTTGGTAAACTATTTTCTAGCTCGATAAAAGTTGTTCACCTTGAACTATGTGTCATTCCAAAATTTTATGTGAACTCTAGATTACTCGGTAAATGTTGTGTCTCTACCTCGGTATTATACTAATGCTCGGTAATCATATGTTCTCAATGACTATTGTACTCGGTAATCTCTGTGCTTAGTGACTACCCTATAGTTATGACCGACTGAATTTTTTTGTGTGTTTACTGACTATATAAATGAATGATACTAATGACAAATCTTAATGCACTTAGGAGTAACATATGGTACCCACTAAAATATCTCACTACTGCAGTAATAAGTACCCTATTAAAGGTAATAGTACATGAGAGAGAATGCACATGCATTTAGGATTACAACCTAGAGAACACTACTCAATACAAAATAGAGATCTGATCCTCATTCAATTTCACTAGTTTATCTTTAATTACAATGAGATTTATGGATTGGACTTACGGTCTAAAAAATGAACTGTTTGATAGCATCAACTATGTCATCATAGTTCGAATGAGGCTCCAAAAAGATCATCAACTGATTATCTTCCCTACTCATCAATTTTGTACATCATATCATATATGTAACTTCACACCATCATTGCATCCAAAAACACAATCTTATAGATAAGATCATAAACTCAAAATCATAACTCTATCAGCCCAAAATAATATAGTGAAATGTGTCCAACTTTCACGCGAAGTATCGATCCAATCATCAATTCAAAGATTTCTAAGCATACGTAGTGTCCTTCATAGTCGGCTCTAATATAAACAACTATCAAAATAAAATTCTAAACTAATTAACCAAGTATTATGAACGATCTTACCGAACTGCTTTGTTCTAGCCCAAAAACTATCAAACCGATACTCATCAGTGAATATCTCATGCATACTGAAACTGTAGAATCTACAAATATTGGATTAGACATATTAAGATGCCATCTTTCATGCTCTATAATTGAAACCTCTATCTCTCTTTCATCCATATGTAATGGAAGCTATTCTATTTGACTATATATTGCTTTGCTTCTGGTACTTAGTCATTTTCTTGCATCAAACATTTGGTAAACTTACAAAATTGAAATATGGACAAGAGTAGTGAGTAGTTTCCATCAATGATAACATATCATGCATCATTAGATGGCTCTTTCCAACATAACTCACATAGAATGGAAAATCCTCTCAAGAAGACAAGGACTCCACTAACCATATGAAAAATCATAAAAATGGAAGCACCAAAGATTTCATGCATCACACTTGTAATGTCTCATAGAACTCAACAACCACATAAATGACACGTGATCTCATTCACCTTTGATTCTCATTAATCACATTTCATTTCCCTCATGAAACACAGTAATAGATACCACTCACTCAATCACCTAAGAAGACATGGTCATATTGTAATCACCTAAAATTGGTCCAAATTAATCAATTTCCCTAAATCCTAATTAGGTGATAAAACCCTATTCAAGGCAATCAAATCAAGTTAATTTTTATTATAATTGTATAATTAAATTAGATCAATTTAATTACATAATTCATCAAGCATCAAGGCATCAGTGATCAATAATCAATAATCAAGGAGTATTAATTAATTAATTAATTATTTGGCCTATTTAATTAAATCAAATTAAAAAATGCCATGGCTAGAGATATTAATTAATTTAATTAATTAATTGTCTAATTATCCACTTAACTCACTAAAGGACAAACAACCTAAATCAAACCAATCAGATTCCTATCAGTTGCCACATGTCTTCACCAGTCATTGAAACTTCCAGACATAGCTCTTACCTGTCATAGGAATCTGTCATAACTATTTCAGCCATGATCTCCTTATACACAATTCAAGATGCCGACACATCAAGTGGAGTGACAAATCAAAATGCCAACTAGACATGTACACTCACACTTAATTACATTATTTTGCAAGAAATACATTTTACAAAACAAATAATAAGAATAGGAATTATCCAAGGTTGAGACACCTTATTCCTAACACTAAATACATCATTTTTCATAGAATAACATTAGATAACATTAGTACCACTAATCACAACCTAATAAACATATCATATTCCATCTAAAGTAACATATTAGCCTTATTAGTTATCATATATTGCTATCAAGTAGCCATATTATCACAACAAGAATTGTTATGAATTCACAAGTATAAACACCTAACTAGACTACAAATTCACCATACAACAAAGGGTACAACAATAATCTGATGAAGATCTAATCATTTTAATTAAATCATAGTATCCTACCATTAGTTAATCATCATAATAGTTTGTAATAGACCTAATATGTTGCTAGATATACTAACTAGCATTTTAAATCAATTGTGCTTACCTTATATTGCATCCAAGCCAAGGTTCAAAATCATGTTATCTTCTTACTGGGACAAGGTTGTAGTGGTACAACACTCTACATACTAGATAGATCCTAGATAGGTAAAAAATGAGAGAAACCCCTCTTTTGTAGAAATCTCAAAGAGACACAAAGGTATAAATTAAGTGGTTAATGATGAATGACCGTGATTAAGAGGTGAGAGAAGAATGAACAAGATTTAGAGGTTTAATGAATGAATGAATGAATAAGATTAAAAGGCATGAGTTGACTTTTTGTCAGGCGTCTAATATCTATAAATTTAGACATGTAGAAAAGAGGGAAAAGTGAGACACTTCTCACATGACTATTCAAATCTAGGTTATTTAATATTTGGCATGTTAGTTGCCTCCTTGCATAGGATTAAGACATATGTCATTGTCTTGTCCAATCATATCTCTCAACATTTCCTATGTTAGTGAGACATCATATGTACATTGTAAGTCCAAACTTAACCCAATATATTGTGCCCATCAAACATTATTTTGCTCTTTTTGTTATTCTATAGAAGACATCTTTTGATTTTGTAGGTGACCTTGGAAACTTGCATTAATTGGTATCTCTAACAAATGCTTAAGTTTAATGATCTTTCTTAACTAAATTTAAAGAATTTTTTAATTTTGTATGATTTATGATTTATGAACAAACTTAGATAAATTGAGCAATTATTTTGACAATTCATATTTATTTTAAAACATCAATTTACAAAAATAAACCACCATAAGTTTTTCATATAAGAAAATATAATTATTAATTTTCAAACATTCTACCAAACATGGGACATAGAGAGATGACCTAGTAATTGAGCACCCTAAGTTTGCATGCCTCAAATCTACAAATCACCATTTTGAACAACTTTCATTTGTTTTACAGTACCTTAATTGACAAGGCTTCTATTTACAACTAAGGTTTTAGGGTCATACTATTAAATGTGATGCCACATTAGCATATTTTTTGTTGAGGTGTTCATAAAGACCCAAAACAAATGGTACATCAATAGTTGCGCATTAGGTCATTTTTTGTTTGTGCACTCATGTGGCATCATATTTGATGGTGTGGCCCTAAAACCTTAGTTATAAGCAGAGGACTTGCCAAGTAAACTACTATAAAAAAAATAAAATTAGGAGTGATTTGAAATTTCCATGCAAAATTTTGAGAAGTGTGAAGTTAGGATGTTAAAAAAATGTCCACCGCCTCCCCTTTAAAGAACACATGCCATTCAATTAGAATACGCATAATCAATATTAATAGTTTTATAAAATTATAATTACAAATACTATACTAATAAAAATGTTTTGTTACTAAAAAAAATCAATAAAAACTATCAAAGCAAACCAACTGAAACATGCTCATGCTCGACTTATATTTAAAGAGCACATTTGTGTGGTATGCTTATGGCAACTATGCTATCAATTCTTTGGCTCTCTGGTGCCATTAAATGCATGAACTTTAACTCATTCCATTTGAATTGAAGGATTTATAGCTATCTCCTCTATATTGGGTAACTTTCCATGTTTTTTTCTCATCGTTGGTGATGGAGATGAAGAGGACATATGATCTCAGTTTCGATGTTTTTTTGCTCACCCCTTCGACAAATTATTTTCATCCTTCTGTATGAAAGAAGATGTTCATGTGGTGGTGGGGAAAAGTTGGTAGCGAATCAATTCAATTTGCAACTATTTACGAATGTGGGCTCCTCCTTATCCAACACTATGGATCCTAGATAAATCTAGATAATGCTCCTATTCTGCTCCATACACTCATGTCAATGAGAGGATGGATTACTATGTGGGTGTCTTTTGAAAGCATTATATTTACATTCTCCTTAACTTAAAATTGTCAATAAATTAACTTAATGATAACAAGAAAAGATTGAAGGTAATAAACAAATATGAAATAGGCTTGGACTAATGTGTGTCGATCTACTAAAACTACAATGTTGATCTAATAAATGCTCTGGATAGTTATTAAGGTTCACTCCATGATTTCAAAATCTACTAATGATTTTAAATACAACATACACACAAATGTTGTTCATGTAAGGATAAGTTTAAAAAAGTTAATGAGAGGTAACTCTAACTTTACACTTATTAAACAAAATAATAATTTTTCAACTAATACAATAGTTACATGTTAGCGAAAAATTAGAGTCCGCAAATATGCAAATCAATAAAGGCTTCCCACAATGGGATTCACAGGGTCATTGTTTACTTAATTAGGGAAGACTACCTGCCAGATCTGGTAAATCCTTCCCAAAATATACCTCAAACCCTCCTTTTGTAAAGGGGGTGAACATAACAACTTTGGGAAAGAAGAAAATGGACCTATGTGCAAATTTTGGGCCTGCAATTCTGACCGTCGAAGAAAGATGGCAAGTAGTCTGCTCCAGGAAGGCTAGGTGTTAGATTAGGGCTCACATGAAACCTCAAGTACCCACTCATTGGAATGCCACTACTTCATCAAGGGGTGGTCGTAGAGGTAGGTTTTGACAAAGATTCAAGAGAGCGACTCACACAATTAGACTTTTAAAAACCCATCTACCGGAGCCAACAATGTCCCTTTATGGGAAATAAAATAGTACTCTAACCCTATGATGGCTCTCGTAACCTCCAAAAAAGATCACATTCTCAGGAACAAGACAAAAAAAAAAGATTCAAGATGGATATATATTTCATTAGATATGTTTGGGACAAATATTCAAATATGGGTGTCCTGGCTTTCTGGAGCGGAAAAAATGTAACCCTTTTAGACATGAAAGAATGGTAGAACAATAAGCTCCCTAATCAAGTAAGTATTTCTAACCTAGGAAATAATTTTCTATTCATTCTATGCAAGAATTGAGAAATTAGGGATTTGCAAGAATCGAGAAATTAGGGATTTGCAAGAATCAAGACTATAGTATATGAGGAAATTTGTGGTCAAAATAATTGGATTTTTTGTTGTATTAGAAGTACTAGAAGCAATCCGAGGTTCTAGTTAATAAAAATATACGGCCTAAAACTGATTCAAGACAAGAGGATTGTATGGAAGGAAATTTAATCTTTGATGGCAAATAAAACTGGGCAAAAAAATTTCATTGGAGGAGACTTCAACACTATTATGAATAAAAAGAGAAATGGGGAGGAATCCAAACCACAACATAATTCATAGGTTGGGTGAATAAGAATGTAATGATAGATATTAATTAGGAAAATGGAGAATATACATGGGTAAGTGCACCAAGATGGTATGCAAAAAAGTGGCCACCTCCTAAAAAACCAAAACTTTTCTTAACGCAATTGGGTTATTCAAAATTTCAAAAAACTATGCTTGGCAAAGCCAAGCCTCAAAAAATAAAAATAAAAATTTAAGTTTTGCAAAACCTGATTGTGTTTTGTAAAGAAAAAAATACTTTACAAAACCCGATCGTGTTTTGACTATCATAAAATTTTTAAAAAAATCTGCATTTGACTATAGTTTTTTCATGCCAAAACCAAGTTTGAAGGAGAGAGGAGGAAGGGAAAATGCCTAAACCTGAGCGGGTTCTTGTTATTATTGGATTTTTTTTCCATATTGATCATTTTGCAATAATGTCACATCGTCGAATAAGTAAGAATTTGTTTCTTTTAATCATTTTTGTTTCAATTTCGATTGAGTAGGGTTTGTTGAAGTGATTTAAGTTTTTTTAAATTAATTTGATGTTAGATTCGGAAAACAAACCTCGACTACGAAAGAGACAGCAAAGGCCTCTTTGAAGATAGGAAAACCTTGATAATGTTGGAAATGAGCAATAAGAGAACCCTCAAAATGAAGCCCCACAACAAGAAAACCATCAACAAAACCCAAATCCACTGCCAAACCCAAACCCACCACCAAACCCAATTCCAAACCCTTTGTGTCTTCCAATAGGTCATCTTAATGCCACACAAGAGGAACTTATCAATCGCATTGAACAAAAAATCTTCTCAAATATCCATATTGGTTAATAGGTTGAGGTCCTCTAGTTTTGAGCACCACTCATCCCTCGCCACTTCCTTAGAAATAATGGCCAATAGTGCGAATGAGGTGTCTAGGGAGGTTACAACATGAGATTCATGGAGGGATAGATGTCATGCATTTTATGTTGACAGGTTGTCATATGATCAAGTGAAAAAAAAAGGATACTTAAATGTGACATATGTTCTCTTTTCAATTATCCTATTAGTAGTAACTCCCTAGAAGTAACTAGGAATTGGTTTCACATACATTGGTGTGTTCATAATAGGATGAGAGCTTCATTTTTGGGATAGGTGGTATATGGTCTTGACCAAGCACCCTATAATAATTGGGAGGTGCCTTTATATTTTCTGATAAATCTATATTGTGAGTTTATCCTTGGCGAGAAGCTGAATTACTTTGATATTTGACAGTTACAGGGTAGAGGGAGAGGCTCTGCGTAGGATAGAGTTGGGGCTCATAGGGTGGTAGAGTCATAGCATAGGAGGTGTCTAGATAAAAAAACTATAGTTCATGTTGTGGCCCTGGTAGTAGTGAAGGAGTCTATGTATTTACAGACCCTTCAAGAAGCTACAACATTGTCTAATGTCATTATTGAGCATGGCACATAGTTAGTCGAGGAAGAGGGTGGATCAACACTTGCACCACCTCCATCATCATCAGATGCTCCATTTGGCTCAGCCTATCCCATTGAACATATGTGCCCCAAATGTTAGGGTATATGTGTCGGGGTAGATACCGACATCAATGAGGATGGTTCAACATTCCATTCATGTACATATTGTGGGAGTAGATGCCAAACATTTATTGCTGAGGATATGGCCCTCACAAATGACCAGTTGATGATGGTATTTTCTAGGAGGTAGATGCAGCTATGTTTATTTGTGTTTTGACATGTTTATTTGTATTTTCTAGGAGGTGGCAATTATAATGTTTGATTATTCTATTTTTTAGCTTCTCCCATTGATTATTTTTGGGCTGACAACCATTTCATTTCATAGATAGGCTAGGGTGTCTCTCCTCTTCACTATTATTAACTTTCCTTAGATTGTCCTTTTCTTTCATCCTCTATCTATATTTATGTATTATTTGTTGAAATCTCATTTATATAATATGATATACATTTGAGTAACCTTTATAAAGATATATCTAATTATCAAGTAATCTATTGAATTAATTAGAATAATCTTAACTAATAATAAATAAAAATGACGAGCATTATATTTACATTCTCCTTAACTTGAAATTGTCAATAAATTAACTTAATGATAACAAGAAAAGATTGAAGGCAATAAACAAATATGAAATAGGCTTGGACTAATGTGTGTCGATCTACTAAAACTACAATGTTGATCTAATAAATGCTCTAGATAGTTATTAAGGTTCACTCCATGATTTCAAAATCTACTAATTATTTTAAATACAACATAGCACACAAATGTTGTTCATGTAAGGATAAGTTTAAAAAAGTTAATGAGAGGTAACTCTAACTTTACACTTATTAAACAAAATAATAATTTTTCAACTAATACAATAGTTACATGTTAGCGAAAAATTAGAGTCCGCAAATATGAAAATTAATAAAGGCTTCCCACAATGGGATTCGCAGGCTCATTGTTTACTTAATAAAGGAAGACTACCTACCAGATCTGCTAAATCCTTCCCAAAATATACCTCAAACCCTCCTTTTGTAAAGGGGGTGAACATAACAACTTTGGGAAAGAAGAAAATGGACCTATGTGCAAATTTTGGGGTTGAAATCCCGACCGTCGAAGAAAGATGGCAAGTAGTCTGCTCCAGGAAGGTTAGGTGTCAGATTAGGGCTCAGATGAAACCTCAAGTACCCACTAATTGGAATTCCACAACTTCATCAAGGGGTGGTCGTAGAGGTAGGTTTTGACAAAGAGTCAAGAGAGTGACTCACACAATTAGACTTTTAAAACCCATCTGCTAGAGCCAACAATGTGCCTTTATGGGAAATAAAATAGTACTCTAACCCTACGATGGCTCTGGTAACCTCCAAAAGTGATCACATTTTTAGGAACAATACAAAAAAAAAGATTCAAGATGGATACATATTTCATTAGATATGTTTGGGACAAATATTCAAATATGGGTGTCCTGGCTTTCTGGAGCAGAAAAAATGTAACCCTTTTAGACATTAAAGAATGGTAGAACAATAAGCTCCCTAATCAAGTAAGTATTTCTAACCTAGGAAATAATTTTCTATTCATTCTATGTAAGAATCAAGAAATTAGGGATTTGCAAGAATCAAGACTATAGTATATGAGGAAATTTGCAGTCAAAAGAATTGGATTTTTTGTTGTATTAGAAGTACTAGAAGCAATCTAAGGTTCTAGTTAATAAAAATATATGGCCTAAAATTGATTCAAGACAAGAGGATTGTATGGAAGGAAATTTAATCTTTGATGGCAAATAAAACTGGGCAAAAAAATTTCATTGGAGGAGACTTCAACACTATTATGAATAAAAAGAGAAATGGGGAGGAATCTAAAATCACAACATAATTCATAGGTTGGGTGAATAAGAATGTAATAATAGATATTAATTTAGAAAATGGAGAATATACATGGGTAAGTGCACCAAGATGGTATGCAAAAAAGTGGCCACCTCCTAAAAAACCAAAACTTTTCTTAACGCAGTCGGGTTATTCAAAATTTGAAAAAACTAGGCTTGGCAAAGCCAAGCCTCAAAAAATAAAAATAAAAATAAAAACTTAAGTCTTGCAAAATGCGATTGCATTTTGTAAAGAAAAAAATACTTTACAAAATCTGATCGTATTTTGACTATCATAAACTTTTTTAAAAAACCTACATTTGACTATTATTTTTTCATGCCAAAACCCAGTTTGAAGGAGATAGGAGGAAGGTTTAATGCCTAAATCTGAGCGGGTTCTTGTTATTATTGGATTTTTTTTCTATATTGATCATTTTTCAAGGATGTCACATCGTCGAATAAGTAAGAATTTTTTTCTTTTAATCATTTTTGTTTCAATTTCGATTGATCAGGGTTTGTTGAAGTGATTTAAGTTTTTTTAAATTAATTTGAAGTTGGATTTGGAAAACAATCCCTGACTACGAAAGAGACAGCAAAGGCCTCTTTGAAGATAGGAAAATCTTGATAATGTTGGTAATGAGCAACAAGAGAACCCTCAAAATGAAGCCCCACAACAAGAAAACCCTCAACAAAACCCAAATCCACCACCAAACCCAAACCCACCACCAAACCCAATTCCAAACCCTTTGCGTCTTCCAATAGGTCGTGTTAATGCCACACAAGAAGAACTTATCAATCACATTCAACAAAAATTCTGCTCAACTATCCATATTGGTTAATAGGTTGAGGTCCTCTAGTTTTGAGCACCACTCATCCCTTGCCACTTCCTTAGAAATAATGGCCAATAGTGCAAATGAGGTGTCTAGAGAGGTTACAACATGGGATTCATGGAGGGATAGATGTCATGCATTTTATGTTGATGGGTTGTCATATGATCAAGTGAAAAAAAAAAGATATTTAAATATAACATATGTTCTCTTTTCAATGATCCTATTAGTAGTAACTCCCTAGAAGTAACTAGGAATTGGTTTCCCATACATTGGTGTGTTCATAGAAGCATGAGAGCTTCATTTTTGGATAGGTGGTATATGGTCTTTGACCAAGCACCCTATAATAATTGAGAGGTGCTTTTATATTTTTTGATAAAGCTATATTGTGAGTTTATCGTTGGCGAGAAGCTAAATTACTTTGATATCTAACAGTTCCAAGATAGAGGGAGAGGCTCTGCGTAGGATAGAGTTGGGGCTCATAGCGTGGTAGAGTCGTAGCATAGGAGGCATCTAGCTTAAAAAACAATAGTTCATGTTGTGGCCCTGGTAGTAGTGAAGGAGTCTATGTATTTACAGACCCTTCAAGAAGCTACAACATTGTCTAATGTCATTATTGAGCATGGCACATAGTTAGTCAATGAAGAGGGTGGATTAGAACCTGCACCACCTCCATCATCATCAGATGCTCCATTTGGCTCAGCCTATCCCATTGAGCATATGTGCCCCAAATGTTAGGGTATATGTGTCGGGGTAGATACCGACATGAATGAGGATGGTTCAACATTCCATTCCTGTACACATTGTGGGATTAGATGCCAAGCATTCATTACTGAGGATATGGCCCTCACAAATGACCAGTTGATGATGGTATTTTCTAGGAGGCAGATGTAGCTATGTTTATTTTTGTTTTGACATATTATTAATTAATCACCTAAATCTTATAAAAATAAATAAATTTTTATTTAGAGAAAAAATTAAATTGATATATGAATAATATGCATTGCAGGGTGCAATAGGTGATACTGCGAGCATGCCATAAAGTGTTCATTTGACTAGACGTGCATAGGTAGCTCCGACACCTGAGGTATAGTTTTTAAATATTCACAAAATAGAATAATTTATTGGTTTCAAGATACATGATATTTTCTTAATATGAATATTTATTTGATGTTTTATAGGTCTTTTCAAGGGCTCAGATGTCCAAAGTTGATGATGTGAGACTTTTTGCTATTGATTTTGGCCTAGAGAGCTTTGTGATATCATATTTTTCACATCTCTTGTTTATAATTTTAATTGAACCCATGTGTTATAATATTCATTTCTCTTATATTAATTTTTTTCTTCTAGGGTACCCCACCTGGCTCCAAGATATTGGGAAAATAAAAGAAGTCATCGAGGACACCCAAAGTACAAAAGGTAATTTAGTATAATTTAAGTTTATTTGTTGAAATGTATTATGAAAAACATGTACATATATACTAATGATTGGACATGTATGGGTTCTGTAAAAATAGAAACCTAAGAAAGGAGTTAGGGGAGAGAGAGAGAGGTAGGGAGGGAGGAAGGGAAGGATAGAAGGGGATAGGGAGAGAGGGGAAGGTAGGGAGGGAGTGGGGGAGCAAGGGTGGGAGGAAGGGAGAGAAGGGGGTGAAGAGAAGGGGAGAGAAAAGGGATTGAGAGAGAGGGAGAGAGATGGAGAGAGAGAGAGAGAGAGAGAGAGAGAATTATGGCTCATAATAGATAGAGAATTTGATGAGGGGAGGAAGATGAGAGAGAGAGGAAATGAGAAGAGGCATGCCTTTACATCTCCAAAATGCGTACACATTATGAAAGACTTAAAATGTACTTTTTGATTTTCAAAACCCGAGCGCATTATGATGGACACCAAAACTTGTACATGTTTTAGGCTTGAAAAAAGGGTTGGTAAATGACCCTAAGACTTGAAAACCCATTTTCCCTCCATTTTAGTTCTTTTACACATTTTTTCATCTTCCAACATGAATTCTCAACTTCATCCTCATCAGGTTTACAAATGATCAAGTGGGTGTCTCTAAAGTTATCACCATAATCTCACACATCTTCTCATATTTCTAACCATATAAGTTTTTCAATTTTTGCACAAAATTAACATAGTGAAATTTGATTTTCCTTACCAATTTTTTGATAGGCCTCACAAACATATGTTTGCCATTTTTAATAACTTCGGATATACTTAACCAATTTCAAAAAAAATTACATATTACTATCCTACACTTGAATCTGTACACTTTAAAAAAAAGAAGATTGCATTTTCACCTATTTTGATGCAAGTTATGCTCAATGCACGAACATGTACTAGAGTTTTAGGATGCGATCACTTAAAAAAATCAAAAGAAAAAGTACTCAACAAAAAATTATGAAAAAATACACAACTTATATATCTCACTCTTACCTACCATCTTACCAAACGGTTTTTCAAAATACTAAATCAAACTAAATCTTTTGTTGAACGCATGAAAACAGTTATGTTATGTTTTTTTAAAAAAATCAGGAATAGTTCTTTGTGCACGGAGGGTTTGACCCTCTTAATATTATCCATCTTAAAAAAACTTTAGTATTTTAGAAACTAGATTCAGATTACTACAATTCTTATTCTTTAGACATCTTCTAATTTTGAGTGCAAGACCCTCCAATTTATCTTTGAAGTTCAGGTTTACCCGATTTCAGAAAAAAAAAAGAAAGAAAAAAGTTGCCACTTATACAGGCCCCTTTTTGCACACAATCTTGGTGCACTTAACCACTATATGGAATAACAAGAGCTTAGGTTTTAGCCACATTGTTGAGAGGCTTTATAGATTCTTTTAAATGGCTATCTGCAATATTTTAATTACAAGATCAATGCAGTAATCCTACCTAACTCAAGATCAGATCATTTCCCTATCCAATTATCTATAAGTGATGAAAGTAAACCAAACAGATGTCTCGTAAGTTCAAGAAAATATGGTTAAGGGATAATAATTTAATCCAAATAATTGAAGGATGGTGGAAAGAAGACCAGGTCAAGGATTCTAAGGCTTATTGTTTCATGGTCAAGCTAAAAGAAATAAAAGGAAACTTCAACTATGGAATAAAGACCATTTTGGTAATATTTTTGAAATAAAAGAAAGTTTGGAAAATTAACTCTCTACTTTAAATGAGGAAGTATTGGTTAATGGAATGGACCAAGAAAGGTACCTGAAAGAAAAATAATTATTAAATAGATATGAAGAGGTATTGGCTAGAGAAGAAATGTATTGACAACATAAGTCAAGGGAAATTTGGTTAGCACAAGGGGATAAAAACACAAAGTTCTTTCATAACAATATGAAAATTAGAAGAAATGTTAACCTAATAAAAAAAATAAAGTACTCAGATGGGAAAAATCTATAAGATCAAACAAGGATTATGGAGGAAATGATCAATCATTTTGAAAGAATCCTTAAGAATTGGGAAGGTTCCAACCTAGCTGCACAACAAAGAATCATAATAAATATACCCAATATCATTACAAAGGAACAAAATCAAATTTTAACATGAAAATTTCACCAAAAATGAAATTGAGGTTGCTCTGAAACAAATGCACCTAGATAAGGCCCTAGAACCAAATGGATTCTCGGTGCTTTCTTCTTTTAGAAATTTTGGTCATCCTTAGGGGAAGAAGTAACAAAGGTTCTTAAAAGCATTAAAAACTTAGGAAGAATTTTAAAGGAGATTAACAACACCTTCCTCACACTTATCCCCAAAAAGAGAAAACCAAGAATCTGGACGACTATAGACCCGTGTCTGTATGCAATACTATCTACATACTTTTAACTACAAACCAAGCTAATAGATTTAAGAAATTATTACCAAATTTGATTCCAAATTAGAAGATTGGGTTTGTACCTGGAAGATCCATATTTGATGGAGTAATAATTGCTCAATAAGATATATTCCACTCTATCCAACAAAATAAAGATCCCAATATGCTTATAAAAATTGATATAAAAAAGGTTGTTGAACTAAGTATGTAAAGGTGAGTACTGAGAGAGGAGGGGTGAATCAGTACTGTAAAAATAATTTTAAACTATCTAAACTTTCTTCCTTAACCATTTATTGAATCCATAACTTTGCATGCATCTCAGAAAACATATAAAGCATTAACATAACACATAACTCATAACACATTCATAACATAACACATAACTCATAACACATTCATTTTTATCTTCACACTCTGATCCATTTATATAGTAAATTCTAAAAGCAGTAGAAATGTTCTAGAATCATCTCTTCAAGCAGTGCTAGCATTGGTTACTCAAATGCATGTATCATACTTAATTATCATTCATGGATCTCACCTTGTAATCATGCATAATTATCATGTTTAAATCTCCAATGCTCTATCATACAATCTCCTCGAGATTTGTAAACTATTTTATGTTCGGTGTCCAAGTTCAATGTATCTAGAGATTCTCGTTGTGTCGACCTATCATGCTTAATAATATATTTTCCTCTTGATCAGTAACTATATCATATTTTGGTTTGGTTGAAGTTGTAGCTCAGTACAACTTAGTGCTCAGTGTTGTATTTCTTAATGACTAAACTTCCTTTGTCTTTACCGAAATTACCTTTTCCTTTAGTTCCTTTTACTGAATAGCTTGTGTGCTTTAGTGACTTGTCTTTCCTTCATTGTCGAATGACATTGACAATCATTGACTTCCTCATAACTAATTAAAAAAAAAAAAACTCTTAGGAAGAAGTAACAGAGATTCTTAAAAGAATTAAAAACTTAGGAAGAATGTTAAAGGAGGTTAACAACACCTTCCTCACGCTTATCCCCAAAAAGAGAAAACCAAGAATCTAGACGACTATAGACACATATATTTATGCAATACTATCTACAAACCTTTAACTAAAACCCTAGCTAATAGATTTAATAAATTATTACCAAATCTGATTTCAAATGAGAAGATTGGGTTTGTACCTGGTAGATCCATATTTGATGGAGTAGTAATAGCTCAATAAGTTATCCACTCTATCCAACAAAATAAAGAGCCCATTATGCTTATAAAACTTGATATCAAAAAGGCATACGAAAAAGTTGACTGGCTTTTCTTATGTAAGTGCATGGAGGCATTTGGCTTCACAAAATAATGGATTCATCTTATGTTTAAATGTATATCAACATCTAGGATCTCAGTTTTAGCTAATGGATCACATGATGGTTTTTTTAATACTTCTAGAGGATTGAGACAAGGGGATCCACTCTCCCCTTTCCTTTTCATTATCATAGTTGAAGGTTTGTGTAGAACCCTTACAAAGGCTATAAATGAAGGGTCCTTGAAGGATTCAAGGTAAGGAGGGGATAGGACCCTATTACCCATCAACAATTTGTTGATGATACATTTCTAGCAAGAAAAGCAAACAAAAAAGAAGTAGAAAACATTAAAGAAATATTAGAGGTTTATACTAAGGCCTTCGGAGAGGAGATTAACAAGGAGAAATCATAATTATTTTTCTTCAACACTAGCCCAAATATAGAAATAGAAATCAGAGATATTCTTGACTTCAACATTGGGAAATTACCATGCAAATATCTAGGTTTACCTTTGGACAAAGGGAAAAGAGAAAATCATCTCTAGGGCCAAGTATTTTCTAAATTAGATTAAAAAGTAGTCTTGAAAATGAAAATTGCTCTCTTTAGTAGGGAGAGCTACAATGATTAAATCTGTACTATTTTCTATTCCCATATATATCAAAATCAAAGACAAGATTATTAAAAAACTAAGGACCTTTTTTTGGCAAGGCACAGTCAAGAAAACAAAATTGGCTATGATAGCTTAGGACAAAATTTGCAAACCAATTAAAGAGGGAGGCATAAAATTCAAAAATATCCAATAGAAAATAAAGCCCTAGGAGAATTTTTTTTTGGAAAATACAAAAAGACCCCAACCTAAAATGGGTTAAGATACTATGATGCAAATATTTAAATGGGGAAGACCCAATAATCATTTTTAGAACAAATTATCCTCCAAAGGGTTCAAGGGTTTGGAACTTCGTAGTGAAATGTAGGGATGTCATCAACACAAGTTTGTCTTGGGACATTGGGTTAGGAGATCAAGCCCTCTTTTGGGAGGACTCATGGGGAGGTTACCCCTCTATAGACATATTATTAAACAATAACCAACTTAAGGAAACCTAAAAAAGGAATTGGGGAAACTTGGTAAAATATTATATTGAGATCCCAAATGGTAATCCCTCTTTAGGATGCAAGTGGAAATTAGTAACCGAATTAAATATTCCAAAAGAGGAACAAATCAAGTTAAAATAAATATTGGAGAAATGAAAGACAATAATTAGAAATGAAAGAGATAGACTAGTGTAAGTCAAGGCTAAAAATGGTGAATACAATACAAAAGATGGGTAGGCATGCTTCCTCCAAATCTCATCTTCCATTGCATATGTGTTGGAATAAGAACTATCTTCCTAAGGTGGGAATGTTTACATGGAATGTTCTTTAGAAAAATATTTTAACAGTAAATTGGTTTACTAAGATGGGCTACCTTGGCCCATCCAGATGTACCCTCTATGAGAAAAGTGAGTAATCTATATACCCCATATCCTGATTAATTGTAATTTTGTAAACAAATACTGGTAATGGCTTAACAATAAGATAGGATGGAAGACAACCCTACCAAATGACATTTTGAAGCATTTTCAAAGATAGCCCAAAATCAAAGAACATAACACTTATGGGAATATATGGATTGTTTCCCCAGGGTCGCTGCAAGAAGTCAAGTCCCACTTTTGGGCAAAAAGTGAAAGTGTTTTCCCTATTTTTCAAAATTTATGTCAATTGATGTTGAAATTTGAGGCACTTAAAGATTGAATCTCGAAAAATTGCAGTAATATAAAATTTAGTGCTCAAGGTCTACTTTTCAAATATGTAATTTATTTCAATACCCACATGGTATAAATTAAATTTTAGTAGGCATGTTTAAAAACCACTTTTTCAAAATGCTTGTTTCAAGACCACACCACACACATATACGACCACCCTTAGTTGAAGTAAATAAATGTATTTTGTGAATCCCTCTGGGGAAAGGTACCTAAAACACTAAAGATTGATGATAATATTTTATCTTTCTTTTTATTGAATTTATTTTTTAATTAATTTTTAATTGACTATAAAGTACATTTTTGAAACCTCTAGCATACGACCACCATAATTCGATGATAACTTCACCTTTTTTCAATTTTTTTTTAAATTTGAAGGAAATTCTATGTAGATTGATCTCATATAACTCATTTTTCAAAAAATGTAAAATTTAAAAAGTTATTAAAATTTTAGTTAGCCTTAGCATTTCAAGTTTAGGTACCAAATTGGCTTAATAAATATTGTAAAAATATTAAAATTTATCATATCACTATAAATTTATATTTTTATAATTTGTAAAATAAGAACTAAAATGGGTTTTCATTTCGTCGAAAAATTCATTCGGGAAGGTGTCCAAAAAATTATGGCAAGGCATAAATTTTATATTTTAATGCCTTAGCCGTATTTTTGTAGGGCCAAGCATAGGCTTGGTCCCCCCAAGCCTATCCCGAACCAAAAACCAAGGTAGCGGGTATGAGTCTCACTCATAGTTTTACAAAATGGGCACCCATTTTTTAAATTCAAAAAATAGGCACCTGTTTTGTGAAATTCAAAAAATGGTTGCCTGTTTTGATTTGGACCATTGAATATGAAATGGGCACCGGATTTTAAAATGGGCACCTGTTTAATTTAAATAATGGGTGCCTATTTTATAAAGAGCCGTTGCAGCCAAAAAACCAGACTATGGGCCTGATCTCAATGATTGACAAGTAATCAATCATTTTTTCAATGATTTGTATTTCAAATAGAATATTTTTATCAGCATTCTCTTTCTATGTCTTGTTTTGGATATGACATGAAGAGAATCAGTTGAGTTTGAATTTTGGTGCAAACATGGGATCAAAGCAATGCAGAAAGAGGCTAATGAAGGTTTTGACAACTGAGGAGGTTGCAACAAATAGAGAGGAGACAAAACGACAATGTAAAAGAAGAGAATAAATTTGAAAAATGAATAATGTTAGAGCATTGAGTTCAACAACTATTTCAAAAGAGGAGAACAATGAAGACACCATGATGGATGTAGAGTTTGAAGAAGAAAATTCAGGTGCATCTTCTAATCCAGTATTGGATACAGGCATGTCTTCATAGCCAAATGCAACTTATTCTGATAAAGAAGTTCATCATTTGCTAAAAGCAAGTTACAATATAAATGATCTAAATTTTATTCCTAAAAGTAGAGTAATAAATTTAATTGCACATCAAATTCCACAAATTAGTGATGTTAATCATAATGATGAAGGAGCTTAAATTCAAACCATGATTGAAAGTGAAAATCAACCACCAATTCAAATTGAAATCAACAATGTGGATATAGACATAGAAACACCAATTGAGAAAGAAACTACTTTGAATGATAATGAAATAAATGAACAATTTCAAATAAAAAGTGATGTCCTAGACAATCTACATGGTTTGGTTTCATGGAGATAGATTAGGACACACGCGACCGGATTGTTTAGACAATTTTTTTATAATAAGAAATTTGGGTTTCAATATCAACTAATGTTATAATTTATTAAAATGTCTAAAATATGAAAAGTGATGAAGAGGTTAGGCATTTATGTGAAATCAAAGAAGAAGGATGAGTCTCTAAAATAAGTTGTATCAACTATTGCTAGTGCCTTTGACACAATTGGAAAGAAAATTCATTCTAAAGAAAGTAATGTGGCACAAAAAGAAATAACAATAAATTTAGTAAACAAAACTACTACTGATAAAATAATGATTTCAAACATAAGTGGATATCTTAATATTCATCGTAAAATTTTGACAAGAGTTGTAAAGAGAAGACTTAACTTTGAAAGTGATTCGGCAAACCATTTATTCAAACGCTGCTAACCACTCCAGGCCAAAGTGTCCCTCAAGGTCCCTTGAACATGAAATCAATGATCTTTACGGGGTCATATCTCAAAGCTCATGCGAGGTAGCATGGAGTCATTAGGTGCTACAGGACCATGTTGTTGGGGCCTACAATAACCTGTCTTAGTTTTCAGAGATTCAAGTTTGTTTAAATTTGGCAACACATTCTTGGTTGATGTCAAGTCTCACAATGTTCCTTAGTTGAAATGGCCAACATTGCATATCTTTCAAACCGTCGGTCGTAGCATTGAACCGTCTGTTCCATCAACTTTGAATGGCCAGGTAAATGCTACTGGAAACCTCATTTTCCACACACAGTTGTCCGAACGCCGTTGATGACTCTGAGTCGAAGTGTCCCTCAAGGTCCCTTCTACATGAAATTGGTGATCTTTACAAGTTCATATCTCAGAGCACGTGTGAGGTAGCATCAAGCCATTAGGTGCTACTAGACTGTGTTTCTGGGGTCTACAATAACCTGTCTTGGTTTTTAGATATTCAAGTTCATTTAAATTTGGTAACACATTCTCTATTGATGTCAAAACTCACATTGTTCCTTAGTTCAAATGGCCAACATTGCATATCTTTCAAACCGTCGGTCATAGCATCGAACTATCTATTCCAATAGCTCCAAATGATCAGGTAAACGCTAGTGCTATGTGTGTGAATTTTGTACCTATTCTGTAGACACAACACTTCAGTAAAATATTAGAGGTTAGTTGAAATCAAAATCATGCAAGTAATTGAAAAACTAAACTAACCAGGTGATTTACTACCTTCTAGTAGATGCGAGTATGTATTCTCAGATTATACCAAGATCAGTAACCTTGACAACACCTAAATGAAGGATTTGAATGCAAAATCTAGATATGGAATGAATGCAATTAATCTATTTTTTTGGATTTTCTATGCAATTATGATGATGAAAACTTGATATGAATCTATTCTATATGAAAAATTGTTATGATATGCTAATCTAGAAATGAAATTCTAATATGATATGCTAAAATATGAATGATCTCACAAAGTTGTTTGATTTGCAAAAGAAGCTCCAATTCTTCAGACACCAATTCGCCTACATAAGTTTGCACAATTATGAGATGATTTGAGATGAGCTGAAGCCTTAATTTATAGAAATTTAGGGCTTTGAAGATGCATGGAAGAAAGCCATAAATCACTCAAATAACTCAAGTTGATTTTTGAGTTATTTTTAAATAAAGGATAATTAACTCACAAAAACATGCGAAAGTAGAGTTTAACTCAAAATAGGGTTTAGCTTTAATTGATAATTGATAGTTATCTGCTTTTATGATTGTGCATGTTTTATTTATGAATTAATTTAATAATAAAGTGATTTATTTCCAACGTAACTGATTTTGAAAAATAAAACAATTGATTTATGGGTTAATCAATCATTTAATCAAACTTTTATTCAAAAACAATATTATTAAAAATTGACAACTTGCTTTAATTAATTAAATAAGAATTTAATCAATTATTCATAGGATTTTGGATTTATTGTCAAAATTAAATAATACAATTTAGGAATAAATAGAATTAACTTTAATTAAATAATTAAGTGGCAGAATTAAATCTAATTAATTAAATATTGAGAATATTCAATTAATCAAACTTTAGGATAAATTGGATTTATCACCAAATGATTATTAAATCAAAGATAATTAGGATAATTAGGAATATTACTAGGAATATTCCCCGATGCAAAATTTAGTATAATCAATTAGAATTAGATGATGTTCAGATGTGCCTTAGGTTAGGACTTCAATGTCGATTTCATTCGATATGTCGATATAGGAGGTTAATGAACTTATAGCCCATTTTTGGGGTATTACATTTTGCCCCTCTTTGAATTGTTGTGCAAAGCGTAGTGGTTCAAAGATAGTCTGTGTATGATGTTTGAAACTGATAATTGATATGAGACAGAAGCTGATTGAAAGATTTGATATGAAGATAATAGGTCCTGAATGACCAAGGATAATGTTAACTATAACAACAAATGAACCGATGATTGCAAAAAAGTGTCAGAACACCTGATTCTAAACCTTATGATTGCAAAGAAGTGAGTGATCGATTCCAGACCTGATTGTCCCTTTATTGAATCACATTGGTATCACATTTGAACCCTTCAGTTTTCGAAGAACCAAGGAAATAACACAATTGAACTGATAGTTGCAAAAACTGATACAATTTACAAGATTAGGAGAATACCAGATTGATATGGATCTCGATGAATCTAATATGCCGCAAGTGATGATTGATTTGCCCCGAGCGATGAGGTCTTTTGATGAATCAGTAACTAGACGTGGTTGTTGTCTTGATTACTGAGGAAAGATATGATATCAATAAAGATATGATTATAGACTTTGAATGATGTGCAATACCATGCCCCCTTCAGGATTAAAATTGAAATCTGACAAGAAAAGTAAGTGCTGAATAGTTCAGAAGCATGTTAATTGATTTGAGAAGTGATTAAACAAGTTCGAGAACTCATTCTGCATCGTTTGGAGGTCCTGGAGACCAAGTTTGACTAGGTTAAACCATGAGTTGACCATAGCTGACCAAGTTGAAATTTTGATAGTTTGATGAAAGATAATCAGTTAGGTTGAATTCTAGATTTCTGTGATGATAGAAGGTTGATTATGCAAGCAATTGACCGTCCTGGGTCCAAAAAATTTTAAATTGCAATTTTGACATAGTAAATGATCTTAGATTTTGATTTTGATCTCGAAAATGGATTTAGAATGTCAAAATTAGCCAGGGGTGCAATTTTTGTGAAAAACAGAGCACTTTTGAAAATTAGGTCAAAAAGCTATATAAAGGCTTGAAGGGTCATTTTTAATTCATTTCAACCTTTTGACTTTGGAGATTCTATGGAGCCTTCTGAGTGAGTAAATGGTAGAACCAAAGGTACCTGTGAGTTCACATCAATTTGAGCATAGTCAGAGACACTAGAGACCTCAGACCTATGGACATCCGGTAGGTGGACCTCTGTACCTCGCTAAAAATTCCATTTTTGCATGTTTTTATAGCTTTTTAGAATCTTTTCATATGTTTTTCCATTTTTGAATTTTGTGTGCATGGAAAGTCGTATGACTCCCTAGCGGGACTCGTACGACTTTTCAATTGTAGATATGTTGTCATTTCATGACCACCCAAGAGTCGTATTAGAAGGACCCATGTGTCATATGACATTTCATCGAGTCCCTCATAACTCGTACGAGGGTCATTCTAGTGTCATCTGACTATCCTTTGTCGTTTGGTTATATACTGAAAGTCGTATGACTTTTCATGCCATTTTGTACTGTCATATGGAAAATAGCGAGCTAAAAACTCTATTTTATGATCAAATTTTAAACTTTCTGATGTTGTAACCTAATTCTGGATCTGTTAACACACCTTCTGATATATCAAACTGCCCCTTGTCTGTACTTGTGATCTAGTCTGTGACTGAATTACTGATAGGATTCCCCTTTTTCTTTTTTGTTGGTCTGTGTAGGTTACATAACCTAATGTTCATGTTCGGCACTCATATCCTGCTACTCAGAGGCTATGCATATCACTTCCTGACCCCATGAGAGTACACCTTGCTATGTGTGGTTTTGAGTTCTTGATTCAGTTACCCGATATTAGGGTAAATCACGGTTTATTGACAACTCTAATTGAGAGATTTCATTTGGAGACCCAGACATTTCAGTTGACTACAAGAGAGATGACCGTGACCCTTGAGGATGTGTATAGGATTTTGCATATTCCATTTCACGCTAGTAGGAGACCCGAGTATGTGAGTTCTGGGAACTCAGGATTAGTTTCTTTTAGATGTATCTTCAGAGATGACACCTAGATGACTTCTTTGATTTCCTTTGAGTTATTTGTATAGAGATATGGCCAGACACACTGATTGGAGTGTATTATAGCTGGTATGATTGGTGGTATCATCATTTCCAACTGTCAGTAGAATGGTCTTTTGATGGGCTGGGCACCCATGATAGCATGTTTGATGGCCACTCCCTCTGAGTTGGCTTGGGGTTAGTGCCTCCTGGCACACATGTTCTCAGAGATGCATGAGATTGTATACCATGAGAGTAGATCATTTGCAGTGGGAGCCCTTGTATTATAGATATGGGGCATGGGAGCACATCCTAGTAGTGAGACCAGTGTATCAGACATAGTGACAGCCTCAAGCGCCGGTTATATATACATACGCAGGATATGTGACAAACGTACAGATGGGACACCTCAAGTACTAGAGGTGATGTCTAGATGATATGAATTTTTTACATTGGAGACCATATGTAGGCATTGAGCCTTGGCCTACCACTCGAGAGCAGTTCAGTTATTTCTTTTAGAGCAGGATACTGATAGGCCGAACCTCTACTATCCTTGAGAGATTCCTTATCACTAGATTATGGCGACAGTATGGACGGATTTAGGATGCCCCAAAGGACTACACCACTTATGCTCAGATTGTGCAGGAACTTGGTTTAGGTTGGTCTTCCAGATTATCTTATGCTTTATGCTCATAGGAGTACAGTGCCATAGTTTGTAGAGATTGGGAGTACCATCCTCAGGTACTGGATGCAGGGGTGACAGATAGATTTGTATCATGGTTAGTAGATCAGCCCATTCATAGGTTTTTAGATCTTGCCAAGTTGATTCCCTCCATGGAGGAGGTGATGGATGTGATAGGTGCTCCTATGCCATAGGGTCCCAGACTAGCATAGGCTCCGATGATACATCCTACACCCCCAAGACCCAGAGCAATGGCTCCACCACACAGATCATCCAGACAGATGAGGCCCCCTCATCCCACTACTTCTTCAGTAGGGAGATCTACTGATACACAGAGATGGAGCAGAGGAGAGAGAGGTACATTGGGTGATATTGGTGTAATGGATGATGTTTTAGTAGCTGAGTAGGTACTAGGTGGTGTGGATACTGATGCAATATAGGATGATGTCACTTTTGATTTAGGTGCAGAGGTTAGACGCTGCAAGGTGCAAAGAGCAGAGATAGGAGAGTGGCCTGTAGAGGACACATAGATGCCAACAACTGATGTTGATCTAGTTATTCCTCCTACCCCAAAGGAGACCATCAGACATCTCAGAGTTCAAGTCAGGGACCTAAAGATATGTAGTGCTAGGTGGGAGGAGAGATTCATAGAGGCTGATAGATAGCACACTGCACTCACGAGGGAGGTACAATGGTTACAGGCAGAGGTGATTCATCAGACCTCAAGCTCATCATATTATGTATCAGCTTATTATTCTACCATTCCTATAGCACAGAGAGTTCCTACCTACTCACAGTTTATGATGGCATCAGAGGGAGCGAGGGCACCCAGAGCAGAGGTAGTACTAGATGCACCACCTCCTCCTCCACCAAATGCAGAGGATCATATTGATAGTTGATTGATCTGTGATATGTTCTGACATTTTTGATCTATTGATTCTGATATACTATACTCTTTTTGATCATTGATATACTGTACTGATTCTGATAGCTCAGTTGAGCTCATTCTTTTGTACACTGTGCCAATAGTGCACCCCTGACTAGTTTGAGATTTTTTTGATATATATGAGATCGATATGTTGGTTGTGACTTCATATGTACTTGTCATGTTTTGATTTATGATGATATCATGTGATTTTTATGCTATGGGTAGTGTAGAATGTATGTATGGATCAATGCAATGCAATGATTTATTTCATATGTATGGATCTTATGGAAATGTATTTGATTATGGAAAGATGTATGTATGATTTATGCTTATGCACATGGATGAATTGTAATGCAACAAATGATTATGATATGTAAATGCAATGATACACATGATATGTTTTGCAGGTATGATGAAGACAAGTACTCAGTCTTATGTCAAAAAGGATATTTAACCCAGGAGGATAAGTGCTTGCGTTTCGGTGAAGAGACCTTCAAGTTTTGTTTAAGCTCTTGATAGATTTGAAGAATCATTTAAGCATTGAAGTTCATTGAGTCATTGTGAGATGATGCAAACATGCAAAATGTGAAGAAACATGCAAAATGAAATGCAACCTAAGACCTAGGACCTAGTCATTGATTGTCGGTCATTCTCATCATTGAACTTTTAGGTAACCGGATAAATCAATACAATGCCCACTAGTTATGAAACCATAGACATATGAATATCGATTTTATTTTCAGAATGTCGGATTAGATATAAGCACCAAGGCACAAACGCCAGGATGACCTGAATATCATGTCCATTTTGATATAGAAATTTGTATAAGCATCAAAACATAAATGTCATGATGACCTAAATATGCCTTGCAGTACAAACACATCAAATAGTCAAGAGATCATTCTAAATCTAGTGTGAATTACCCATAGTGACCCTTTATCATTCACATCCTTAGGTAAGATTGTGTTTCACAATAGGAGAAAGAAATCACTCAAAAAAGATAATAGTTAGATCAAACTTCCTTGAATTTTTTGAGTATCAATGGTCAAGGTACGGATGGCCATCCAATTCGAGATAGAGGCTCTTACAGTTGGACACCATTTCAATCTAGAATTTCCAAAGTTGTTAGATTTTCACATACAAGAAGAAAACAAAGAAAAGATTATGCCCCCAGTCATCAATCTCTAAATCCAGTAAAGGACATCATCGAAGAGCTCGAAAGGACATAATATGCAAAAATCTCAATGCGAATCAGTAAGCATACAAGGAGATAAAAGCATGTAAAAAGTATAGATTGTTTTCAATTTGTGTTTGATATTTGATTGCGTTGTTGTAGATGCAAAATCCTTTATGGAGAGGAGACTGATTGACTGACTCAGATGAAGCTTTAAAAGACTTTGATTGGATATGATATGTCTAAGATACATTGGAGGCCATAGGATATGACATTGATTGCCCCCAAGTTTGAGCATTGATAGGATACATATGCTTTAGCTGATTGGTGTACAGACTGACTTATTAAAAATTGGAAATGTAGAAACAAACCGGGAGATATGTACAAACTAAAGCAAGACTGAAAGTTGGGAAAGACCAAGATTGCACTAATAGATGGAGCATTTTGAAACAAGTGGCACCAATTTGCCGGGTTTTCACCAGCTTGGCAGAGATTCTATTTTTGCTACCAAGGTGCCTGTTTCCAGGTTTTCACCAAGGCACTTTTTATTTTTCTCATTTTTTTGTATTTTTTTTTTTCTCAATTTTTTTGTGAATCATCAAGGCGCCCATTGCTAGGGTTTCACCAAGATGTTCATTTTTTCAGGACTTTTTTAGATTTTTTAGATTTTTTCAGGACATTTTACCATAGACTGAACACCTTAGGCATATAATTTCTTTAGATGGAGAATGTTGATTGGTTCTCGGAGCTATTCTCCTTTAGTATTTGAGAGTTGATAGGCACCAGAGCCAAAAGTGGCAGTGATTACAAAGGGACCCAGCCAGTTAGGTTCAAACTTCCCCTTGCGTTCTCGATGTGATTGATTTTTTGGATTCTCTCTCAAGACTAGATCACCAACCTAGAATTCTCTGTGTCTGACTTTCTTGTTGTAACCTCTAGACATTCTCTTCTGATATACTCTGAGATGATCATATGCTACTTGTCTATGCTCATCTAGTAGTTCAAGTTCTTGTAACCTAGACACTCTGTAGTCATCATCAGTTACTAGACCATGCATTCTTATTCTTAGTGATGGGATTTCAACCTCAATAGGCAGTACCGCTTTAGACCCATAAAATAAAGTGAAAGGTGTAGCCCCAATAGGTGTTTTGATACTTTTTTTGTAGGCCCAGAGAGCTAGATTGATCATGAGATGCCAATCTCTTCCTATTTTATTAACTGTACGGTGCAAGATTTTCAAAAGATTCTTGTTAGAAGCCTCTACTTGTCCATTCCCTTGAGGATAGTAGATAGATGACCAATGTTGTGTGATTTTGAATTTGGCACATAGATCATCTAGGTCTTTTTTCTTGAATTGTCCACAATTATCTGTGATTATGGAATGAGGTATCACATATCTGCATATGATATAGTTCAATATGAACATAGATATTTGCTTTCCAATTGCTTGTGTCAAAGGGACTGCTTCTACCCATTTTGTAAAATAATCTGTAGCTGTGATTATATGGGTATGTCCATTAGAAGAGTGTGGATAGATAGCACCTATAAGATCAAAAGCCCATTGTTGGAATGACCATTGTGTAGTAAAGGGAATTAGATCTCTCCCTGGAGCATGAATCAAGTTTCCATGTACTTGACACTTTTGATATTTTTTTGCAAACTTGACTGCCTCTTTCCTTTCTTTTTCTTTTTTTTACTGCAAACTCCCAAGCAAGATCATATCGTGTAGTTCCAATGTCTAGCAAGGTGGAGAACAAGAGGAATTGGCAAGCTGGTGGAAGAGATGGAAGACAAGATAATGAAGGAGAAGGAAGGGAAGAAATCCTCAAGGGAAAACTCCTCAAGAATACCCAAGCTAGGGAAAAATTATCATGTAAAGCACATTTGGACAAGTAATGAAAGGCTAGCATAGGATAAGTCACAAAAGCGTAATGCCAAAGAAGGAAAGGATGTACTCCAAAGGAGTAGACATGCCAAGAGGTTTCAAAGCATCATGTTTTACTCTCTTTTTTTTTTTTTTTTCCTAGATCAAGACCAAAGGGGAAAACGATAGTGATAGATATGAAGGCTAAAAATGAAAGGAATGAAAGAAAGACCACTATAAGATAGCTCACAAGATAGCTAAATGTTCGTGTATAGATCAACATTGTCAAGATCAAAGAGAGAAGATGGAATGGATGAAATATGTAGAAGAACTACGCATGATGCTTGATTGCCAGGTTTTCATCACGGTACTTATCCAAGGCACCACAAGGGAGTGGTTTTCATCATAAAATAAATTTATTTCTCTTTACTTTTGCTACTAAGGCGCCTGTTTTCAGGTTTCCACCAAGGCACATTTTCAATTTATTTTATTTCATTTTTATTTTTTTTTTGTGGAAGAAGGCAAGCTTTTTAGATAATGCTCCTTGAAAGGATAAACCATGATATGACAAGGATTCAAAATGATATGCTCAAAGATGCTGATAGGGAAAGGAAGATGGAAGAGAAAAATGGAGGATAAAGTTTTATGTAAACCAAGTGAGGTTGGAAGATAGGAGGAATAGGCAAATGAGGAAAAATGATAGAAGGTAGAAGGATATGAATGGAAGGATTGTGAAAGGGTAGATGGAAAGGAAGGAAAGATCAACATCAACACACACCTTGAAGGGTGGTGAGAGGATGGAGGAAATGTGAATAAAGGAATACGTGAAGGAATATGGTGAATGGATAGCAGAGGTTGTGGTTTAAGTGCATCGAATGGAAGAATGTTTTTGGAAGAAGATGAAGTGGAAGCCTTTGGAAGCTTGAATGTCAACTTCACTTTTTTCTCAACACCAGACTCTTTCAAGAGAGACTTTGGAAACCATATAGCCATAGGATTGTCATTTCCTTTTGATGATCTAGAGAGAATATCTTTAATGATGGATTTTGGAACCCATACTTGTCTTGTAGTTTTCTTCTTAGATATCTCTTTTGACTTTATGCCTCCATGTCTTTTAGAGGAGATGTGGTGATCTTTTTTTTTTTTATGGATTCTTGTATTGCTTCTTTTTCTTGTATTGAAAATTCAAGTTACTTCCAAAAGACTTGGGACTTGTGGAAGAAGAAGAAGGATATGACTGGTTTAGATGGGTGGGTGGATGAAAAGGATTCAAGGGTATGCATCTATGTTGATCTTGAGGAAAGATAGGAGATGGAGGTATGTAAGGACCCAAGATGGATGGAAAATTAAGAGAGTTAGGAGGGGAAAGTGAAGGAACATAAGGGCCCAAGATGGAAGGAAGGCATGAAGCCCTTAGTTTTGGTGGAGGAGGTCCAAGGATGGATGTGGAAAATGCAAAAGGATAATCAGTAAGTTCATCATCTTCTATGTGACAACCAAGGACATCAACATCTTTAGAGTGAACATTAGAATTTTCAATAGAATCATGGACATCTTGAATATGAGCACCTTCTTTGATAGGATTTTTCAAAGCTTGCAAAGACTTAGGAAGAGTAGAAAGTGGAAATGAACATGGAGTGGTAGAATAAGAAGATGGAAGACTTTGACCTTGACAAGGATCTTTGGATAGCATAAGCACATAATTTTTCTCTTGATTTTCAATAGGCTTAACATTGGAAGTAACAACACCATTTTTACCAACCTTAATGGAAGTATCATCTTTGGAAAGTGCAAGTGTAGTAAGGTTATTTGGATTGTCAATAAGCTCAACAGTGTAAGTAGTAGCTTGATCTTGCTTAGGACAATACTTAAGACAAGGTGGAATGAATGGGAAAGGGCATGCAAGATCAAAAGAACCATGAAATGGATAAGAGACATCATGAAAAGGATTGGATGACATGGAGGGTTCTTGATCTTGATCTTTCTTTACGTTATTTTATTTATCATTTTTCAAGTCCTCTTGACATGGAGCCACTTCTAAGGACAAGGAAGCATGTTGGGATTGTATGGGAGACTTTGGAAGAGATGTTGAAGGACTAGCTGAAGTAGGCATTATAGCATATAAAGGCTTACACTCTTTAGGTTTAGCATTATTGAAAGTATTTGCAGCCAAGTGAAGGTTAGCTTGAGTTTCTTTAAGAGGTAGCCCTTGAGGATAACTATAGGGAACCGCACCAAAAGTATTAGGGTTTTTGGTGGATGAAGGACTTGTGAAAGATTTGATAGGCTTGGAAGCTTTAGGAAATGTATGGGTATTGGAGGAAGGAGGGGATGGAAGGGAACCATCACAAGACAAAGGTTCAACACTGACATGATCTTTCTTGAGAGTGTAATCTTTATTTTTAGCATGAGAGTTCTTAGAGGAGAGATCCTTATAGTATGCACATTTATAATCAACTCGGTAAGCTTTCTCTTCCTCAACAGAAGTAGATGTATCATCTAGGTATTGTTGATAGAAATCATCAAAGTCTCTTTCAAAATCAGAATCATATGGATCACCATCATGATCTATCCAATGTGACATCCCATTTCCAGTAAGCATGAGAACACAGTGAGGAGGACTCTTAGGAATAGAGGTGTCATAGGTATCACTATATTGTCCCTCATCATAGTCATCATAGTCTTCAAAGATGGGTGTGTCACTCTCCGTGGAAGAAGTATCAAAAGGATTATCACATTGCTCATATTCTGTCCAAGGGCATGGTGACATGTACAAGTCTTTATCAAATGGAAAAGGGCATAGAGCTTCCATGGAGAACTCTTTAGGTTCCTTTTCTTTCTCAAGTTTGTTAAGTTTGACTTGCATAGCGTGCATCTGTATCATCATAGCAGTGATTAGAGTTTCTTCCTCATGTGTACTGATTCTTTGAGACATGTTAGGAATTTTAGGAATCCCTGGAATAGATTGAAGTAGATTTTGTTGATTACCTCCATGAGTGGATGAAGGAGGAATGTAACCAGATTTCAATCAAAAGTTGCCAAGACCGTCATCTTCGTAAAGACTAGAATTGTAGAGTTGCTCAAGAGTTGGACCTATGTGAATAGAAAAAGTTTCATTTTTGAGTGCTTCTCCCGATTTCTTGTGGGAGGAAGCTCTAGTCTCCACCATTAACCTTGGGTGAAGCAAAAGAATAAGATGAAGACAACTAAAGAATGAATTGAACCAAGATGATCAGATGATGCAACCTTGTCAAGGTTTGATTGATTGAAGCATAGATTTGACTTAGATGAGGGAGACTGTGCCCTAGATGTATAGGTATGATTCCCAAAAGATAGCAGACACGAGTTCACAACACTTAGTCATTTTGATGATTGATTGAAGATTGATAGTTATGACAAGGTTTTGACACAAGATGATAAAGACTCAAATCGATTACATAGAAGGCTAAATCGGATTCAAAAGGCCACTTTAGAAAAATGATTGGATTCTCAGTATTTGCTGTTCTATTCCTGACACAGTGATTTGTTTGAAAGATTCTAGAAATAGGCTGGAACAACCGGGTCTTTAATAGTTCTGACAACTTTTTGAAATTTCTCAAACAACTCTCTGCAGGCTCGTACGACAATGGGTATAGCATGAAATGACAATTGAGAAACTCGTACGACTATTGCAAAACTCACATGACAGTTGATAGCAGGAATTTTGACTTTTTGAAATTGATTGGTAATAAAACTCATACGATAATACACCTAATACCATACGACACTCTGGGGGTTTTGAAATGACAATAGCCAAAAGTTGTTTTACAAATTTCAATGTCCAGATTTGAGGATTGTAACATATTTGTTTGTTTTCAATAACCAGATAGATAAGAAAGCACACAAAATAGCAAGCAAGTGATTTCAAGCATGTTTGAAAACAATGAACAATGGCAAAAGCAACCTTGTGCATGAACAATCAAGTGATTTTATTTGTTTTAATCCTCTGAAGCGCTAATTGTGTATGTTCCAAAAAGTTTTGCAATAATGCACATATGCCCTAGAAAATGAAAATTTGGCCTCGCTAGGGTTTTTAGTAATGGTTTGACTCTACAACTTTTATGATCCAAAGGGGTGAACTCCAATCCCAGTGCACTAGGGTTTTGACACAGTTCGAGAATTTAATCAATTAGGAGCTACTAGGAAGATCTGACAACCCAACAATGAACCACACCTGTGAAGATTTCTTCCACAAGGACATTTATATAGCGGTTGTCACTACCACAGTGAAAATGGCTATTACCGCTTGAGGTTCCATCAATGTGGTTGACCCAATTAAGGGAATGTCCACTACGGTTAACCCTCTCTAAAGGTGACTCACAAAATATACCACATGGAGATTGGTTTCAGATTCAAGGATTTGGGTTTCTGATACTATCCAAAAAGGAAGTAGAGCATAATCCCCTAGCCTTTTCACTTTTAACCCAAACAAAGTAGACAGATTAATCAAACATGCTAAGATGAAGATTATCTCACAAAGATCTATGACGTCAACCCCTTATGATCTATTAACCTCTTTGGAGAGAGAATGCATCGATCAAAAGTTGAAGACACACGGATCTAGTGGAACGTGAGACTCCCTCAGTATCCTCCCTACCTACAAGCGTTCCTTTATTGAGAAGAGTTTCACTAGAAACTCACTCTCTCAAGAGCCACAAATAGTGTTCATAGGGACTATTTACTATGTGTAAAAAAGATGCTGAAAGAAAATCTATGTTCATTTTTATAGCCTAAATGAAATCTATGATGTGGAAGCAATAAAAAGTCACTCAAGCCAGACACATGAGATGTTCATTTTAAGTCCAAAATTGAAGTCTTATTAGCTGAGAAGATTACTTGAATTCCTCGCAACACACTTAGTAGATTTTTACCTATTTTCAACAATTCTTGCACTTTTCCCAATCAAAACCAATAGGAGTCAATCAAAAATAGAGAATTTCAATTGTTAAGATTAGTTGTTAGTCCAAATCTAGAAATCAAATCTGACAAACTACCTTGAAAAATGAAATGACAATTAAAACCTGGTGCCAAAACTCATACAACAATGGGTGTGTTTCCAGACGACAATCCAGAAACTCGTACGACACTAGGTGTCAGATCATACAACTTTATACCTTGCAAATGACAGTGTGTACAGTCTGACAAGATCCTTCATAAAATAAACTATCGTACGATAGTGGGTATAGTCTGGTATGACTTTTCTCAAAAACTCATACGAAAATTGTATGGACAGAGTATAAAAATCATAGCTTTGGTTCAAAAAATGACAAGAAAAGACAGAAATTGAGAGAATTGAATTGGAAACCCGTATCAGGGCACCACGGTGGGCACTAGAAATGTGTGTGTGAATTTTTTGCCTGTTCTATAGACACAACACTTCAGTAAAACATTAGAGGTTAGTTGAAATCGAAATCGTGCAAGTAATTGAAAAACTAAACTAACTAGGTGATTTACTGCCTTCTAGTAGATGCGAGTATGTATTCTCAGATTATATCAAGATCAGTGACCTTGACGACACCTAAACAAAGGATTTGAATGCAAAATCTAGATATGGAATGAATGCAATTAATCTATTTTTTGAGATTTTCTATGCAATTATGATGATGAAAACTTGATATGAATCTATTCTATATGAAAAATTGTTATGATATGCTAATCTAGAAATGAAATTCTAATATGATATGCTAAAATATGAATGATCTCAAAAAGTTGTTTGATTTGCAAAAGAAGCTCCAATTCTTCAGACACCAATTCGCCAACATAAGTTTGCATAATTATGAGATGATTTGAGATGAGCTGAAGCCTTAATTTATAGAAATCTAGGGCTTTGAAGATGCATGGAAGAAAGCCATAAATCACTCAAATAACTCAGGTTGATTTTTGAGTTATTTTTAAATAAAGGATAATTAACTCACAAAAACATGCAAAAGAAGAGTTTAACTCAAAATAGGGTTTAGCTTTAATTGATAATTGATAGTTATCTGCTTTTATGATTGTGCATGTTTTATTTATGAATTAATTTAATAATAAAGTGATTTATTTCCAACTTAATTGATTTTGAAAAATAAAATAATTGATTTATGGGTTAATCAATCATTTAATCAAACTTTTATTCAAAAACAATATTATTAAAAATTGACAACTTGCTTTAATTAATTAAATAAGAATTTAATCAATTATTCATAGGATTTTGGATTTATTGTCAAAATTAAAGAATACAATTTAGGAATAAATAGAATTAACTTTAATTAAATAATTAAGTAGTAGAATTAAATCTAATTAATTAAATATTGAGAATATTCAATTAATCAAACTTTAGGATAAATTGGATTTATCGCCAAATAATCATTAAATCAAAGATAATTAGGATAATTAGGAATATTACTAGGAATATTCCCCGATGCAAAATTTAGGATAATCAATTAGAATTCGATGATGTTCAGATGTGCCTTAGGTTAGGACTTCAATGTTGATTTCATTCGATATGTCAATATAGGAGGTTAATGAACTTATAGCCCATTTTTGGGGTATTATAGTGGCAACCTCATTTTCCACACACATTCATTTGAACGCCACCAACCACTCCAGGCCAAAGTGTCCCTCAAGGTCCCTTCAACATGAAATCGGTGATCTTTATAGGGTCATATCTCAGAGCTCATCCAAGGTAGCATCAAGATGTCAAGTTCTACGGAACCATGTTGCCGAGGCCTACAAAAATCTGTATTGGTTTTTAGAGATTCAAGTTCATTTAAATTTGGCAACACATTCTCGGTCGATGTCAAAAATCACAGTGTTCCTTAGTTCAAATGGCCAACATTGCATATCTTTCAAACTATCGGTCGTAGCATCGAACTGTCTATTCCAACAGCTCTAAATGGTCGGGTAAACACTACTTACAACCTTTTTTGGCACACACAATCGTTTGAATGCCGCTGACCACTCCGGGGCAAGCAGGAGGATGAGTGCAAATATGTATTTAGATGCAAAAGGGCTTGTGGTCCATTTTGAAATTTGATCATTTAGTTGGATCATGGAATGTTATTTGGATCATGTATTGATCATATTTTAACCCAATCTTAAATATAAGCCTTAATGGCACTGATAAGCCTAAAAGGTACCTAGGGGTCACTAGGAATGGTTATGTATTGATCCTAGGTTAGGGGTTTATGGAAATAACCTATAAGGGTCTATAAATATGTACTAAGGCCATTAGAGCCTTTACATAGTGTTAAAAGCACTAAATGTGAACAATCTTGTAAATTACCTATATTGGCAATATAAGCCAAATAGGGCTTAATTGGAGTTAGTAGGGATTAGTAGGAATTCTAAGTTAGTTTTGGTTTGTAAAGGTTGTCTCTAAACCTTTTATAAGTAGTTAGAGTGGGCAAAGGGTGTTGAGTTATCAAGTTGACAACTTTTTTTGTCAACTTGATAACTAATTCTAGTGTTTGTCATTAACAATCAATCAGTTAGGGGATAGTTAGAAGTTAGTTTGTAGGTTCCAACTAGTCTTTTGGAAGATTAGAGTCTATTTGGAAGGGATCCATGTGAGTGGATAGGGTGATAATGTTGTTGATCTAAAATGGATCGAGTTTGTATTAGCTTGAATCAATAAAATCAAAATTTCTCTACACATTGGTATTCCACTAGCCTATGGGTATAGTCAACAACATTGAACTGTTGTAGTTGATATGAATGTGATCCTTGTTTAGTATGATTTAGGAACATTTATTTGAATTTTTTTTGACTTGGCAATAATATCTTTTCATTACCTTCATCACTGACAACACCAAGGATTAAACTGGTGTATTGACAATGACTGGTACAGGGGTACAGTTAGCAACTAAGGGTTGAAATTTCCTAAAATGTAAGATCACTCCCAACCCTGTGTTAATTGTAGATTCTTGATGCATTTCATATGACTTTAAGTGTAGGGAAGGAGAAAAGGTGGTGATAAGGAACAGTGGCAGGCCTGGTGAACACATACAACGAACGATGTATTTGATAAGCACCAGTCATGTTTGTAAGATGCCTGGTGAAGGGAGTGGGTAAGGGATGGTTTAAATGGTCTATGTGGATGTAGGGGAAGGTGTTAGAACCTTTAGTGTTGTTTTGAGTTGCAGGTAAGGGTAGTTTCCCTATAACCTTAGGTTATTGACCCTAGAAACAAGGGTTTATTGATTTGGCAGTTTGATGAATGGTGGGACTTAAAGAGTTTGAAAATATTGTGTTTTGGAAGGTCTAGGAAGACTATTTCAATCCTTTGAGTCCTAGAGATAAGCGAGGATAAGAGTTTCTTCTTTGAGCAAGGGCTAATTAGGCCTCGATGGAGAACTAGAGGTGGAGAAAGTCTTCACCAGTTAAATGGTAGAAACTTGCGGTTATTAGGATTTTAATAAATTTCAAAAGGGTATTTGAAAATTTAAATACCTTTCTAGGTTGTTTGGGGATTTTGTGAGTAAGTTGTTGATTTTAGGGTGTGAAGGGCTACTAGACAGGCCTAGAAAGGCTATAGAAGAGAAATGGTTGAAGTTGAGTTGATGGGAGTGAATGAGAAGTTGGAACATGGTAAATATACCATGATAATATGATTTATGGTGTTGGGAACAAGGTGAGAGGACTAGTTGTAGTTTTGGCATGGTGGAGGCACTAGGTGCACTAGGTGGCCTAGGATAGAGTTGATGCTAGAAGGAATTGGAACAAGGAAACAAGGAAGTGAATTTGAGTAGTATGGTTGTGGGAGTGACTTACAAAGTTAGAGAACTCAACTAGATCCTTCAGTGGATTCCAAGTTGTTTGTAGAATCCTCAAATTGAGTTAGTCTCCTTAGGGTGATAGTGAAGGTTGTCGAAGTTTACAGTAACAAGGAATCTAGTCTCCTTAGGGTGATAGTGAATGTTGTTGAGTTAGTCTCCTTAGGGTGACAATAAAAATATACATCGATAAACATACAAGCATAACTATAAGGCATGGGAAATTTACAAAGCATAAGACATCCACATAAACATAAATTAGTAAACATCAATACACCAAACACATGAATTGCATACCTAAAACATAAAAAAAAAATTCGTAGGGCATGAAGCCAAAGATATATGCCCACTAATGTCATACATTAAATATATTCAATATAGTTAAACTAGCTTCCTCAAAGCCAAATGGATGTACAATGTATCACTTAAACAATATATAAAAAATATGTCCACTAATGCCATATAGGCATACAATCTATATCCCTAATACAGTCCTTTCTTGCCAAGGGAAGAAAACAAATCCTGAGTTATCTTCAATTGTCACGTCGATGAAGATGCAGTGGATACTGTAGTCTTCCAAGTGCACTCACTCATCCTCCTATCTAGACTCTTCTATAGCTCAAGCTGATAAAAAAAATTTAAGCATCAATAAATAATATACATCAAAATTGAATTATACAATGACATAAAATAGAATATCCGATTACCACTAGAAAATAGTCACTATGTACATCCACCGAAGGCGCATGCTGATGATTTGGAGTAATAAGTCCCTAAAAAAATGATCAAAATAATAATTAAAATACATACATGAATATCATTATAAAATTCAATATAAACTATTAAAATAACAATTAAAATTAAGTGGTCTCTTTCATACCTCAGTCAGTGCTTCAGAACTAGCTACTGCTACAGCTACTCCACGATCCAAAGTATCATGAGCAGAAGGAGGAGTCTCTGATGTCAATAATTGAAAATGAAACAAAAAAAGTATTATGCAGTTATCAAGATTACATATATTTTTTACAACCCTAGTAATTAGTAAATTATACCTCCGTGAAGGTTCCACCATGTCCTTCAGTGTGCGGTGTTGATGTTGAAGCTCCAACATTCAACTAGTGCACATGTATATGGAAAATTATAAGATAACCATTCATATTAGAACGTACTACTGACAAGTTAATTATAATGCATTATTACATATATACCTGTGGACTCAATGATGACATCACAAAGCCAGGTGAAAGAATGTGATCATCGTGCCTCTAGATTTTGATCATAATTTGTCTAGTAATTTAGTTATTCATTCATTTATTAATTAAATATAATCAATTAAATCAAATTAACATGCAAATAAAGATACCTCAAGGAAAGTGGCATGATGCCCTTCACTGTCTATTGTGAATTTCGATGGTCCACCAGTGAACGTCTAATGCACAGGAACAATAAGTTATGATACTATTATTCATATAATTACATTATAATCAAATATATTAAATAAAAAAATTTATTCGATACATACTTGTGGAATTGACAATGATATGTAGAAGGGGACAAGAGGATCATTGCCATTGCCACTGCCACCGACACTCTTGCCCTGAAATTTGATCATAATCAATAGATACTAAATTAATTAGTTATTCTTTTATAAATGAAATATGATCAAAGCAATTTAATGAACTTGGAAATATTTACCTATGTGTCAATGCAAAATCTCATATTTATAAAATCATCAGTCATCAATCCAGAATCCTCTTCCTCTCACTCAGCAGTACCAAATGTGCACAAGCATCCAAATGATCGACAAATATGCCCCCTCAAAAATTGACCATGGTCGCCCTTAACTAAAGGAGTTGCACACTAAATGAGAGTCTCTGTCAGAGTACTAATCGTGCCTAGTGTGTCCACCTCTACATGTTCCTTCACAATGGAAGGAATACTAACATGATCCACCTGTGGCTTGCCAATAGGAATCCTAGGTGTGTTAGGGTCCCGATGTGCCTTCGCTCTATCAAATGATGACCCCCCTCCTCTACCCTGAGAATCTAGATAGTCAAAATAATTTGGCACCTCCTTGAGTACAAACTCGCAATAGAGTTTCCTCAAGAAATATATAGGAACCTCATGATTGTTACAAGGAGGGGAATCAAAGACCATCCACCATCTCTCCCAAAAGTTGTTTTTAATGTCTTCATTTAAGCACCAATGAATTGGGAACCTCCTTGTTGTAGTTCTAAGAGTATTTGTGTCCCCTGGTTTTTTAAAGAGTTTACAAATGTCATCTTTTGTGATTTTTTTATTTTTGATGTCCGCATAAGATAGTTTATTTGCATAATATTTTTTTTGTTCTTCTCTTTTATCCTTCCATAAATTAATTTTCCCACTAACCGAGCCTACGTGGGTGAAGATTGCTTCCAATGATTTTTCAAGTATTTCCCTTCCAGGATTTGTACCAATAGAATCTTTTAACCTCCTAATTAAAGATTCTAATTCTTTTTTCCCTCTTTCAATTTGGTTGATCAAATTTTCTTGTGTTCCAGGAGGAGGTTTCTCAATTGGTGGAGGCAATTCAGGTTCATTTTCTTGGTTATTTTCTTCATTTGTTTTTTCATTCATTTCTTCATGAGGAGATGAAGGGTATGGTTGAGGGAGATTATTTCTTCCTGGAAATTAAAAAAAATTATAATTTAAAATCTTAATTACACATAAAATCTAAGAAAACAAATTTTAACAAAACTAAAATTTCAATACAAATAAGAGGCATGGGTTGTAAAAACACTTACCTCTTCTTCCAGATCAAGCTTGACGATGTCGTAGAGCCATTTTGTATAAAAATTCATGGATGAATGAATGAAAAAAATGGATTCAACAAGCACAACAATTCTCTGTACGCTCTTGGGAAGCTCTTTTTGGCTACAGACGCGGGTTTGTGGAAAGCAAAATGAGCTTTCCCAAATGTAGCAAACACTATAAAGTGTTTTTACAAAGCACGTGCATGATATAGGGTGCACGCACTTTGTAAAAACACTTTTTATTGTTTTACAAAGTGTGTGCGCCCTATAGGGCACACACACTATCCTTTAGATTGCCTAAGCCATAGCGTGTTCACCCTATAGGGCACAGGCGCTTCAGTGTGTATGCACTATGGTCTATGGGGGACCAAAAAGAAAAGTGGCACCTTTTTGGTCCCCCATCTTTGTGCATATACCTCAAAACAACATAGGTCATACACATATCATTTATCCTTTATCCAAGATTTTTGTGATCCTCACACCCTTGCATATTAGAATTGCATACATACCTTACATTTTAGTGAGATTCTTATATTTAGAGTTTAGAACCTTTCTTAGTCATTTTCATATTTCATAGTCCTTATTTTAGATCCAAAAATCCAAAAATATACCTTTCATATCCTAGGGTCAAGTATCACATTTTCTAGGTTCATTTTCTAAATTATAGGGTACATCTCTTTAGGACAATCCTATTGTGGTTTTGTGCATTATCTCGACTACTTAGAAATTTAGTTATCATCTTTGTCCATCTTTCTTTTCTTAGGAACTTTTCATTCTTGTCAAAATTTGTCTTATTCATAGACATCATTGTCAGAATTGTCATTTTACTTCTTTCAAAATTTAAAGTCAAGATATCTCTCAATATCATTCAAGTATTTCCTTAGGATGTTTATAGACAAAGTTTATAGAATCTCACTTAGGGTATATTGCCTGCACCATAGACATCATTTTAGTCACGCATTCATAGTTTGCATTAGCATTCCAAATCATAAAAAATACAAAACATTATTTTCCCTTATTTGTCTCTCAAAATATAAAATACCAAAAAATAAAAATCTTAACCTATTTGTCCTAGCTATCTTGTATTTACCTTAGTCTTACATAAAATTATTTCATATGTTGTTCACATGATCCAAAATGGGTAAATACATGATGGACAACAATAGGGATCACCTATATAATCCCATCGATGACATTGAATTCATTTCCTTGAGATCCTTAAGACTAGATTTCAAAGCACCCAAGGCATTGAAATGTTAGCAAAAAAAAAATATCGACATTCCTCAATTACCTCTCATTTCTCCACTACGAGATGAGTTCTTGATTGAGAACATTAGGGTAGAATGTACATAAAGGAGGTTGATAATGCTTTACAAGGCCCTAGGGTAATAGTTGTTATGGAGGCCTTATTGTCACCAGATTAAATTGGTATTTCCACTTAGACAAGATGATGCTAAGTTATTAGTGGGATTCAACACATCTACCTTAGTAGAGGACACACATATGCCATCATCTTAGGTTAATACAAATGCACCTTGTTAACTCACTTCTGTCATATCATTTAGTAGCACCACTCATAGTGTAACCCAAGGCACCACATCTTCTACTACACTTGGGAAACAGTACAATAATCCTTTGTTTTCCAACAATCCACCCATATCTAGTACATTGATTAACACATTTTTCCCTTCTATATTATAAAAAACCCATCCAGTAGGTACTTCACAAATGATGGCAACAAGTTCCTCCAATACACACCCCAAGGTTTGAATCTGAGTGGTCCTCAACTTAGTGTCCTGTTTAATCAAGGACAACTCCTAATCACTCAGGGGACACCTTAACAACAACCTCATATCAAACCTAACCATTTATGCATTCTTTCTATCCTTTAGGAAATTATAGGCCTACTAGGTGAAAAAATTCCACTTATATGGCACCACCCAAGTATGTGTGATACTTGTCAAAATGAAATCTTTAGAATACTTATATCAAAATGATTTGATCTAATTATGGTTGTGATAGTGTCTAGAAAACCTAAGATCAATGGCTCAAATGATTAACCTAGATTATCTTTACAGAGGAACAATCAGTCATTAAATTATTACATGCATATTTAATATTCACCTCGATCTTGGTAAACCATTTTCTAGCTCGATAAAAAGTTGTTCACCTTGAACTATGTGTCATTCCAAAATTTTATGTGAACTCTAGATTACTCGGTAAATGGTGTGTCTCTGCCTTGGTATTATACTAATGCTCAGTAATCATATGTGCTCAATGACTATTGTACTCGGTAATCTCTGTGCTCAGTGACTACCCTATAGTTATGACCGACTGAATTTTTTTTCTGTGTTTAGTGACTATATAAATGAATGATACTAATGACAACTCTTAATGCACTTAGGAGTAACATATGGTACCCACTAAAATATCTCACTACTGCAGTAATAAGTACCCTATTAAAGGTAATAGTACATGAGAGAGAATGCACATGCATTTAGGATTACAACCTAGAGAACACTACTCAATACAAAATAGAGATCTGACCCTCATTCAGTTTCACTAGTTTATCTTTAATTACAATGAGATTTATGGATTGGACTTACGATCCAAAAAATGAACTGTTTGATAGCATCAACTATGCCATCATAGTTCAAATGAGGCTCAAAAAACATTATCAACTGATTATATTCCCTACTCATCAATTTTGCACATCATATAATATATGTAACTTCACACCACTGTCACATCCAAAAACTCAATCTTATATATAAGATCATAACTCTATCAGCCCAAAATAATATAGTGAAATGTGTACAACCTTCACACCAAGTATCGATCCAATCATCAATTCAAAGATTTCTAAGCGCATGTAGTGTCCTTCATAGTCAGCTCTAATATAAACAACTATCAAACTAAAATTCTAAACTGATTAACCAAGTATTCTGAATGATCTTACTGAACTGCTAGCCCAAAAACTATCAAACCAATATTCATCAGTGAATATCTCATGAATATTGAAACTTCAAAATCTACAAATATTGGATTAGACATATTAGGATGTCTTCTTTCATGCTCTAGAATTGCAACCTCTAACTCTCTGTCATTCATCTATACTGGAAGCTATTCTATCCAACTATATATTTCTTTGCTTCTGGTACTTAGTCATTTTCTTGCATCAAACATTTAGTAAACTTACAAAACTGAAATATACACAAGAGCAGTGAATGTAGTTGCCATCAATGATAACATATAATGCATCATCAGATGGCTCTTTCCAACATAACTCACACAGAATGGAAAATCCTCTCAAGAAGACAAGGAGCCCACGAACCATATGAAAAATCATAAAAAATGGAAGCACCAAAGACTTCATGCATCACACTTGTAATGTCTCAAAGAACTCAACAACCACATAAATAACATGAGATCTCATTCACCTTTGATTCTCATTAATCACATTTCATTTCCCTCATGAAACACAATAATAGATACCACTCACTAAATCACCTAAGAAGACATGGTCATTTTGTAATCACCTAAAATTGGTCCAACTAAAGGACAAACAACCTAAATCAAACCAATCAGATGGAATCACATGGATCACTCATGGTCTTAATCTCAACCGTCTATTTTGGATTCATCCTAACCATTGAATTCAAATTCAAATCAATTTCCTGCCAAGGAAAATCTATAAAAGCAACCCTCAACCAAGCTCATTTGTGCACCAAAGTCATGCTAGTTTGAGATTTGAGATCAATTGCATTGTGAGAGCTAATTTTAGTATCATTTCATATTTTTAATTCATTTCTAATAGCCTTTTCATATCTGAATTCATCATGCAGTTGCATAATTCCATACATGTAGCTTGCATTCGTGCTTAATTTCATCATTCTTACTATTTATCAATTTCATCTAGCTTCATAAAAATCCTCAAAATTGCATTCATTTAAATGAAGTTTACATGAAATCTTCTATTTCATGAATGGCATTCCCTAGTCTAATGCATAATTCTAAGAGAAATCTTAATTAGACTATAATCTTCATGTCTAGGAAGCATTAAACCGATTTCAATTGTGATCATTGATGTTATTTGATTGATTTCTTGTGAACTAACCAATTGATAAAATTATTTATCCAAGTGTTGTGGTTGCAGATACATGTCACAATTTAACACAGACATACATCAAAATTCTTCCTCAACAACCAAAGCAATCAAGAAGATAGCCTCAAGATAAGAATCACTTTTATTTCCAACAAGCACATTTACACTCAGCACAATTACACATTCAATAAGACATCAATTTCATCCACACACAAGGAAGCATGAAACTAACATACAATTTGTTCATTAATAAGTAATTCCATCATTTTATTATATCATTTATCTTTTAAGCTAGTCCTCTAATTCAAACCCCATTGACAATCTTTTCACTATTCATGCATATATGAAAGTAACTATCCACATATGCCTCTAATGTTAAAATGATCATAACTACATGAAAACGGGCTCAAATTAAAGAAAATAAGAAATGTTGTAATATAAAAACCATTATTCCACAAAATAATATTCCATCAAAATATTAAAATTTTCATTTTCATTTTTTTCAAATTTCATATGTAAAATCAACAACATAGGCAACCTCCATTGATGGAGCTCAAAACGCTTGAAAATTCAAATTCCTCTAATTAAAAATATGAGAAGAACCCATTGATTTAAATGTACCCGGCAACATAAAAATGAAATAAAAATCCCATTGCAATCATTCCAAAAAATTCTTGCAGCATTTCCTTGAATACCCACATTTTTTAAATTTGAATGAAACAAATTAAATTATCATTCAAATCCAATTATACAAAAAATAAAAACACCTAGATTCAGCCTACAAATCATCTGTAGGAGATTTCAAATGAAAAGATGGAGAAATGAAGAAGTTATGTGACGCCCCACCTCTTTTTCCTCCAAAATTAAAATGTAAAGAACTCACCACATACCAAACAAATTTGCAAATCCTTTGGGCAGCTTGAAGCTCTTCAAATTCCTAATCCAATGCATTCAATCTCACATAAATCCATCTATAATTCATTCAAATATCACATTTTCAAGAATTGAGCAAGAAGAGTGTTTTCTCTTCACAAAAAAAAAGCTAGGTCCCAAATAACTATATCTCCCCCCTTTTAAAATTGCATTAGTACCGTTCCCTTTTGAAAACATTTAAAATAAATAAATACTAAAATTTGTTTTCTTAATTTCTAATCATCCAACTAACACTAGTTGTGTAATGTTGGTTAAAACAAGCATATATATATGTCATATTAAGATCTTTAAACTATGAGATAGACTCTTTTAAGTATAGAATCAACATATACATAATAAATTCAGCATATTAATAAATTTCAATTAAAATAGACAACCACTCCCTTTTAAACTTGATTTATTCCTAAGTGTCCCCAAACACATCCAGACATTATTTAATCATACCAAAAATTATTTAAAACTCATTTAATCATAAATAACCATTAAACTATAAAAATATTTAACTAGACCATTAAATCATTAATTTAAACATATACTTATAATTTTGTAATAAAATTCCTACGAAATGCATCTAAACACAAAGACACTTATCATAGGGTCTTCACATGGGGGTCGAGGTAACCAGACACTACCAATGGTGATAGTTGGAGGGTGAATTACTATTCTCATTAAAGATAGATCACACTGCTAAATATGACAAGGTTGGGCTTAGAAAAAGATGGCCAATGTGTCATCTCCAAGTAGCCCTCATTGGGAAAAGTAGGCACACTTAGACCTGTGGAGCCAAATGAAGTTGATGTTTGGTACCTATCCACATTAGCACAATAGTTGAAGCATATGTGTATGTGTATGTATGTATATAGTATCAAATTGTGCAAAGTAGTGTTGAGAGATCGTGTGGGCCTCATGAGTGAGTAACTACAACTTTGTCCCTCTTCATACAAATACATCATATATGATCACTAAGAACAGTAACATGAGCATAGCAAAAACTAAAAACATCAGTAAACTGCAAACTTGTAAGCAATCATTATTTTAACATTGAACAAGAACAAATATCATTCATCACCATTTAGATATCTTGATTATAATTCATCTAACTAAATACATAATTTTTCATAGAATAACATTTGATAACATTAGTACCACTAATCACAACCTAATAAACATATCATATTCCATCTAAAGTAACATATTAGCCTCATTAGTTATCATCTATTGCTATCAAGTAGCCATATTATCACAACAAGAATTGTTATGAATTCACAAGTATAAACACCTAACCAGACTACAAATTCACCATACAACAAAGGGTACAACAATAATCCAATGAAGATCTAATCATTTTAATTAAATCATAGTATCCTACCATTAGTTAATCATCATAATAGTTTGTAATAGACCTAATATGTTGCTAGCTATACTAACTAGCATTTTAAATCAATTATTCTTACCTTATATTGCATCCAAGCCAAGGTTCAAAATCATGTTATCTTCTTATTGGGACAAGGTTGTAGTGGTACAACACTCTACATACTAGATAGATCCTAGATAGGTAAAAAATGAGAGAAACCCCTCTTTTGTAGAAATCTCAAAGAGAATCAAAGGTATAAATTAAGTGGTTAATGATGAATGATTGTGATTAAGAGGTGAGAGAAGAATGAACAAGATTTAGAGGTTTAATGAATGAATGAATAAGATTAAAAGGCATGAGTTGACTTTTTGTTAGGCGTCTAACATCTATAAATGTAGACATGTAGAAAAGAGGGAAAAGTGAGACACTTCTCACATGACTATTCAAATCTAGGTTATTTAATATTTGGCATGTTAGTTGCCTCATTGCATAGGATTAAGACATATGTCATTGTCTTGTCCAATCATATCTCTCAACATTTCCTATGTTAGCTAGACATCATATGTACATTGTAAGTCCAAACTTAACCCAATATATTGTGCCCATTATCAAGCATTATTTTGCTCTTTTTTTAATTCTATAGAAGACATCTTTTGATTTTGTAGGCGACCTTGGAAACTTGCATCAATTGGTATCTCTAACAAATGCTTAAGTTTAATGATCTTTCTTAACTAAATTTAAAGAATTTTTTAATTTTGTATGATTTATGATTTATGAACAAACTTAGATAAATTGAGCAATTATTTTGACAATTCATATTTATTTTAAAACATCAATTTACAAAAATAAACCACCATAAGTTTTTCATATAAGAAAATATAATTAATAATTTTCAAACATTCTACCAAACATGGGACATAGAGAGATGGCCTAGTAATTGAGCACCCTAACTTTGCATGCCTCAAATCTACAAATCACCATTTTGAACAACTCTCATTTGTTTTACAATACCTTAATTGACAAGGCTTCTATTTACAACTAAGGTTTTAGGGTCATATTATTAAATGTGATGTCACATCAGCATATTTTTTGTTGAGGTGTTCATAAAGACCCAAAACAAATGGTACATCACTAGTTATGCATTAGGTCATTTTTTATTTTTGCACTCATGTGGCATCATATTTGATGGTGTGGCCCTAAAACCTTAGTTATAAGCAGAGGACTTGCCAAGTAAACTGCTGTAAAAAAAATTGGAAGTGCTCCTATTCTGCTCCATACACTCATGTCGATGAGAGGATGGATTACTATGTGGGTCTCTTTTGTAAGGATATTTTCCTTCATGCTTCTAGTTTGTTTAATTATCTACACTTCTTTCTCAAGCATACATGACAAAATATTTTCATGGAGTAAGTGTCTCTGTTTAGATCAATGTCTCATATGTCATTAATTCTAGTGGCAATTATAATGTTTGATTGTTTTTCTTTTTAGCTTCTCCCATTGATTATTTTTGGGCTAACAACCATTCCATTTCATAGATAGGCTAGGGTGTCTCTCCTCTTCACTATTCTTAACTTTCCTTAGATTGTCCTTTTCTTTCATCCTCTATCTATATTTATGTATTATTTGTTGAAATCTCATTTACATAATATGATATACATTTGAGTAACCTTATCATTTGTAATCGATTAAGAAATATCTAATTATCAAGTAATCTATTGAATTAATTAGAATAATCTTAACTAAAAATAAATAAAAATGATGAGCATTATATTTAGATTCTCCTTAACTTGAAATTGTCAATAAATTAACTTAATGATAACAAGAAAAGATTGAAGGTAATAAACAAATATGAAATAGGCTTGGACTAATGTGTGTCAATCTACTAAAACTACAATGTTGATCTAATAAATGCTCTGGAGAGTTATTAAGGTTCACTCCATGATTTCAAAATCTACTAATGATTTTAAATACAACATAGCAAACAAATGTTGTTCATGTAAGGATTAGTTTAAAAAATTTAATGAGAGGTAACTCTAACTTTACACTTATTAAACAAAATATTAATTTTTCAACTAATACAATAGTTACATGTTAGCGAAAAATTAGAGTCTGCAAATATGTAAATCAATAAAGGATTCCCACAATGGGATTTGCAGGTTCATTGTTTACTTAATTAGGGAAGACTACCTACCAGATCTGGTAAATCCTTCCCAAAATATACCTCAAACCCTCCTTTTGTAAAGAGGGTGAACAGAACAACTTTGGGAAAGAAGAAAATGGACCTATGTGCAAATTTTGGGGTTGCAATCCTGACCGTAGAAGAAAGATGGCAAGTAGTCTGCTCTAGGAAGGCTAGGTGTTAGATTAGGGTTTAGATGAAACCTCAAGTACCCACTCCTTGGAATGCCACTGCTTCGTCAAGGGGTGGTCGTAGAGGTAGATTTTGACAAAGAGTCAAGAGAGCGACTCACACAATTAGACTTTTAAAAACCCATCTACCGGAGCCAACAATGTCCCTTTATGGGAAAGAAAATAGTACTCTAACCCTATGATGGCTCTCGTAACCTCCAAAAAAGATCACATTCTCAGGAACAAGACAAAAAAAAAAGATTCAAGATGGATACATATTTCATTAGATATGTTTGGGACAAATATTCAAATATGGGTGTCCTGGCTTTCTGCAGCGGAAAAAATGTAACCCTTTTAGACATGAAAGAATGGTAGAACAATAAGCTTCCTAATCAAGTAAGTATTTCTAACCTAGGAAATAATTTTCTATTCATTCTATGCAAGAATCGAGAAATTAGGGATTTGCAAGAATCAAGACTATAGTATATGAGGAAATTTGCAGTCAAAAGAATTGGATTTTTTGTTGTATTAGAAGTACTAGAAGCAATCCGAGGTTTTGGTTAATAAAAATATACGGCCTAAAACTGATTCAAGACAAGAGGATTGTATGGAAGGAAATTTAATCTTTGATGGCAAATAAAACTGGGCAAAAAAATTTCATTGGAGGAGACTTCAACACTATTATGAATAAAAAGAGAAATGGGGAGGAATCTCAAACCACAACATAATTCATAGGTTGGGTGAATAAAAATGTAATGATAGATATTAATTAGGGAAATGGAGAATATACATGGGTAAGTGCACCAAGATGGTATGCAAAAAGGTGGCCACCTCCTAAAAAACCAAAACTTTTCTTAACACAATCGGGTTATTCAAAATTTGAAAAAACTAGGCTTGGCAAAGCCAAGCCTCAAAAAATAAAAATAAAAACTTAAGTTTTGCAAAACCTGATTGTGTTTTGTAAAGAAAAAAATACTTTACAAAACCCAATCGTGTTTTGACTATCATAAACTTTTTTAAAAAACCTGCATTTGACTATTATTTTTTCATGCCAAAACCAAGTTTGAAGGAGAGAGGAGGAAGGGAAAATGCGTAAACCTGAGCAGGTTCTTGTTATTATTGGATTTTTTCTCCATATTGATCATTTTGCAAGGATATCACTTCGTCGAATAAGTAAGAATTTTTTTCTTTTAATCATTTTTGTTTCAATTTCGATTGAGTAGGGTTTGTTGAAGTGATTTAAGTTTTTTTAAATTAATTTGATGTTAGATTCGGAAAAAAATCCCCGACTACAAAAGAGACAGCAAAGGCCTCTTTGAAGATAGGAAAACCTTGATAATGTTGGAAATGAGCAGCAAGAGAACCCTCAAAATGAAGCCCCACAACAAGAAAACCCTCAACAAAACCCAAATCCACCGCCAAACCCAAACCCACCAACAAACCCAATTCCAAACCCTTTGCATCTTCCAATAGGTCATCTTAATGCCACACAAGAGGAACTTATCAATCGCATTGAACAAAAAATCTTCTGAAATATCCATATTGGTTAATAGGTTGAGGTCCTCTAGTTTTAAGCACCACTCATCCCTCACCACTTCCTTAGAAATAATGGCCAATAGTGCGAATGAGGTCTCTCCTCTTCACTATTCTTAACTTTCCTTAGATTATCCTTTTCTTTCATCCTCTATCTATATTTATGTATTATTTGTTGAAATCTCATTTACATAATATGATATACATTTGAGTAACCTTTATAAATATATATCTAATTATCAAGTCATCTATTGAATTAATTAGAATAATCTTAACTAATGATAAATAAAAATGACGAGCATTATATTTACACTCTCCTTAACTTGAAATTGTCAATAAATTAACTTAATGATAACAAGAAAAGATTGAAGGCAATAAACAAATATGAAATAGGCTTGGACTAATGTGTATCAATCTACTAAAACTACAATGTTGATCTAATAAATGCTCTGGATAGCTATTAAGGTTCACTCCATGATTTCAAAATCTACTAATTATTTTAAATACACCATAGCACACAAATGTTGTTCATGTAAGGATTAGTTTAAAAAAGTTAATGAGAGGTAACTCTACCTTTACACTTATTAAACAAAATAATAATTTTTCAACTAATACAATAGTTACATGTTAGCAAAAAATTAGTGTCCGCAAATATGAAAATTAATAAAGGCTTCCCACAATGGGATTCGCAGGCTCATTGTTTACTTAATCAAGGAAGACTACCTACCAGATCTGGTAAATCCTTCCCAAAATATACCTCAAACCCTCATTTTGTAAAGGGGGTGAACATAACAACTTTGGGAAAGAAGAAAATGGACCTATGTGCAAATTTTGGGGCTGCAATCCCGACCGTCGAAGAAAGATGGCAAGTAGTCTGCTCCAGGAAGGCTAGGTGTTAGATTAGGGCTCAGATGAAACCTCAAGTACCCACTCATTGGAATGCCACAACTTCATCAAGGGGTGGTCATAGAGGTAGGTTTTGACAAAGATTCAAGAGAGCGACTCACACAATTAGACTTTTAAAACCCATCTGCCAGAGCCAACAATGTCCCTTTACAGGAAAAAAAATAGTACTCTAACCCTACGATGGCTCTAGTAACCTCCAAAAGTGATCACATTCTCAGGAACGAGAGAAAAAAAAAAGATTCAAGATGGATACATATTTCTTTAGATATGTTTGGGACAAATATTCAAATATGGGTGTCCTGGCTTTCTGGAGCAAAAAAATGTAACCCTTTTAGACATTAAAGAATGGTAGAACAATAAGCTCCCTAATCAAGTAAGTATTTCTAACCTAGGAAATAATGTTCTATTCATTCTATGTAAGAATCGAGAAATTAGGGATTTGCAAGAATCAAGACTATAGTATATGAGGAAATTTACAGTCAAAAGAATTGGATTTTTTGTTGTATTAGAAGTACTAGAAGCAATCTAAGGTTCTGGTTAATAAAAATATATGGCTTAAAATTGATTCAAGACAAGAGGATTGTCTGGAAGGAAATTTAATCTTTGATGGGAAATAAAACTGGGCAAAAAAATTTCATTGGAGGAGACTTCAACACTATTATGAATAAAAAGAGAAATGGGGAGGAATCTAAAACCACAACATAATTCATAGGTTGGGTGAATAAGAATGTAATAATAGATATTAATTTAGAAAATGGAGAATATACATGGGTAAGTGCACCAAGATGGTATGCAAAAAAGTGGTCACCTCCTAAGAAACCAAAACTTTTCTTAACGCAGTCAGGTTATTCAAAATTTGAAAAAACTAGGCTTGGCAAAGCCAAGCCTCAAAAAATAAAAATAAAAACTTAAGTCTTGCAAAACGCAATTGCATTTTGTAAAGAAAAAAATACTTTACAAAACCTGATCGTATTTTGAGTATCATAAACTTTTTTTAAAAACCTGCATTTGACTATTATTTTTTCATGCCAAAACCAAGTTTGAAGGAGAGAGGAGGAAGGTTTAATGCCTAAACCTGAGCGGGTTCTTGTTATTATTGGATTTTTTTTCTATATTGATCATTTTGCAAGGATGTCACATCAACGAATAAGTAAGAATTTTTTTCTTTTAATCATTTTTGTTTCAATTTCGATTAAGTAGGGTTTGTTGAAGTGATTTAAGTTTTTTAAAATTAATTTGAAGTTGGAATTGGAAAACAATCCCCAACTACGAAAGAGACAGCACAAACCTCTTTAAACATAGGAAAATCTTGATAATGTTAGTAATGAGCAACAAGAGAACCCTCAAAATGAAGCCCCACAACAAGAAAACCCTCAACAAAACCCAAATCCACCACCAAACCCAATTCCAAACCCTTTGCTTCTTCCAATAGGTTGTGTTAATGCCACACAAGAAGAACTTATCAATTACATTCAACAAAAATTATGCTCAACTATCCATATTGGTTAATAGGTTGAGGTCCTCTAGTTTTGAGCACCACTCATCCCTTGCCACTTCCTTAGAAATAATGGCCAATAGTGCAAATGAGTTGTCTAGAGAGGTTACAACATGGGATTCATGGAGGGATAGATGTCATGCATTTTATGTTGATGGGTTGTCATATGATCAAGTGAAAAAAAAAAGATATTTAAATATGACATATGTTCTCTTTTCAATGATCCTATTAGTAGTAACTCCCTAGAAGTAACTAGGAATTGGTTTCCCATACATTGGTGTGTTCATATAAGGATGAGAGCTTCATTTTGGGATAGGTGGTATATGGTCTTTGACCAAGCACCCTATAATAATTGAGAGGTGCTTTTATATATTCTGATAAAGCTATATTGTGAGGTTATCCTTGGCGAGAAGCTGAATTACTTTGATATCTGATAGTTCCAAGATAGAGGGAGAGGCTCTTCATAGGATAGAGTTGGGGCTCATAGGGTGGTAGAGTTGTAGCATAGGAGGCATCTAGCTTAAAAAACTATAGTTCATGTTGTGGCCCTGGTAGTAGTGAAGGAGTCTATGTATTTAGAGACCCTTCAAGAAGCTACATCATTGTCTAATGTCATTATTGAGCATGGCACATAGTTAGTCGAGGAAGAGGGTGGCTTAGAACCTGCACCACCTCCATCATCATCAGATGCTCCATTTGGCTCAGCCTGTCCCATTGAGCATATGTGCCCCAAATGTTAGGGTATATGTGTCGGGGTAGATACCGACATGAATGAGGATGGTTCAACATTCCATTCCTGTACACATTGTGGGATTAGATGCCAACCATTCATTGCTGAGGATATGGCCCTCACAAATGACCAGTTGATGATGGTATTTTCTAGGAGGCAGATGTAGCTATGTTTATTTTTTTTTTGACATGTTATTAATTAATCACCTAAATCTTATAAAAGTAAATAAATTTTTATTTAGAGAACAAATTAAATTGATATATGAATAATATGCATTGCAGGGTGCAATAGGTGATACTATGAGCATGCCGTAAAGTGTTCATTTGACTAAACGTGCATAGGTAGCTCCGACACCTGAGGTATAGTTTTTAAATATTCACAAAATAGAATAATTTAGTGGTTTCAAGATACATGATATTTTCTTAATATGCATATTTATTTGATGTTTTATAGGTCTTTTCAAGGGCTCATATGTCCAAAGTTGATGATGTGAGACTTTTTGCTATTGACTTTGGCCTAGAGAGCTTTGTGATATCATATTTTTCACATCTCTTGTTTATAATTTTAATTGAACCCATGTGTTATAATATTCATTCCTCTTATATTAATTTTTTTCTTCTAGGGTACCCCACCTGGCTCCAAGATATTGGGAAAATAAAAGAAGTCATCGAGGACACCCAAAGTACAAAAGGTAATTTAGTATAATTTAAGTTTATTTGTTGAAATGTATGATTAAAAACATGTACATATATACTAATGATTGGACATGTATGGGTTCTATAAAAATAGAAACCTAAGAATGGAGTTAGGGGAGAGAGAGAGAGGTAGGGAGGGAGGAAGGGAAGGATAGAAGGGGATAGGGAGAGAGGGGGAGGTAGGGAGGGAGTGGGGGAGCAAGGGTGGGAGGAAGGGAGAGAAGGGGGTGAAGAGAAGGGGAGAGAAAAGGGATTCAGAGAGAGGGAGAGAGAGAGAGAGAGAGAGAATTATGGCTCATAATAGATAGAGAATTTGATGAGGGGAGGAAGATGAGAGAGAGAGGAAATGAGAAGAGGCATGCCTTTACATCTCCAAAATGCATACACATTATGAAAGACTTAAAATGTACTTTTTGATTTTCAAAACCCGAGCGCATTATGATGGACACCAAAACTTGTACATGTTTTAGGCTTGAAAAAAGGGTTGGTAAATGACCCTAAGACTTGAAAACACATTTTTCCTCCATTTTAGTTCTTTTACACATTTTTTCATCTTCCAACATGAATTCTCAACCTCATCCTCATCAGGTTTACAAATGATCAAGTGGGTGTCTCTAAAGTTATCACCATAATCTCACACATCTTCTCATATTTCTAACCATATAAGTTTTTCAATTTTTGCACAAAATTAACATAGTGAAATTTGATTTTCCTTACCAGTTTTTTGATAGGCCTCACAGACATATGTCTACCATTTTTAATAACTTCGGATATACTTAACCAATTTCAAAAAAAATTACATATTACTATTCTACCCTTGAATCTATACACTTTAAAAAAAAGAAGATTGCATTTTCAATTATTTTGATGCAAGTTATGCTCAATGCACAAACATGTACTAGAGTTTTAGGATGCGATCACTTAAAAAAATCAGAAGAAAAAGTACTCAACAAAAAATTATGAAAAAATACACAACTTATGTATCTCACTCTTACCTACCATCTTACCAAACGGTTTTTCAAAATACTAAATCAAACTAAATCTTTTGTTGAACGCATGAAAATAATTATGTTATGTTTTTTTTTTAAAATCAGGAATAGTTCTTTGTGCACGGAGGGTTTGACCCTGTTAATATTATCCATTTTAAAAAAACTTTAGTATTTTAGAAACTAGATTCAGATTACTACAATTCTTATTCTTTACACATCTTCTAATTTTGAGTGCAAGACCCTCCAATTTATCTTTGAAGTTCAAGTTTACCCGATTTCAAAAAAAAAAAGAAAGAAAAAAGTTGCCACTTATACGGGCCCCTTTTTGCACACAATCTTGGTGCACTTAACCACTATATGGAATAACAAGAGCTTAGGTTTTAGCCACATTGTTGAGAGGCTTTATAGATTCTTTTAAATGGCTATCTGCAATATTTTAATTACAAGATCAATGCAATAATCCTACCTAACTCAAGATCAGATCATTTCCCTATCCAATTATCTATAAGTGATGAAAGTAAACCAAACAGATGTCCCTTAAATTTGAGAAAATATGGTTAAGGAATAATAATTTAATCCAAATAATTGAAGGATGGTGGAAAGAAGATTAGGTCAAGGATTCTAAGGCTTATTGTTTCATGGTCAAGCTAAAAGAAATAAAAGGAAACTTCAACTATGGAATAAAGATCATTTTGGTAATATTTTTGAAATAAAAGAAAGTTTGGAAAATTAACTCTCTACTTTGAATGAGGAAGTATTGGTTAATGGAATGGACCAAACAAGGTACCTGAAAGAAAACTAATTATTAAATAGATATGAAGAGGTATTGGCTAGAGAAGAAATGTATTGACAACATAAGTCAAGGGAAATTTGGTTAGCACAAGGGGATAAAAACACAAAGTTCTTTCATAACAATATGAAAATTAGAAGAAATGTTAACCTAATCAAAAAAATAAAGTACTCAGATGGGAGAACTCTATAAGATCAAACAAGAATTATGCAGGAAATGATCAATCATTTTGAAAGAATCCTTAACAATTGGGAAGGTTCCAACCTAGCTGGACAACAAAGAATCATAATAAATATACCCAATATCATTACAAAGGAACAAAATAAAATTTTAACATGAAAATTTCACCAAAAATGAAATTGAGGTTGCTCTGAAACAAATGCACCTAGATAAGGCCCTAGAACCAAATGGATTCTCGGTGCTTTCTTCTTTTAAAAATTTTGGTCATCCTTAGGCGAAGAAGTAACAAAGGTTCTTAAAAGCATTAAAAACTTAGGAAGAATTTTAAAGGAGATTAACAAAACCTTCCTCACACTTATCCCCAAAAAGAGAAAACCAAGAATCTGGACGACTATAGACCCTGTCTATATGCAATACTATCTACAAACTTTTAACTAAAAACCAAGCTAATAGATTTAAGAAATTATTACCAAATTTGATTCCAAATTAGAAGATTGGGTTTGTACCTGGAAGATCCATATTTGATGGAGTAATAATTGCTCAATAAGCTATATTCCACTCTATCCAACAAAATAAAGATCCCAATATGCTTATAAAACTTGATATCAAAAAGGTTGTTGAACTAAGTATGTAAAGGTGAGTACTGAGAGAGGAGGGGTGAATCAGTACTGTAAAAATAATTTTAAACTATCTAAACTTTCTTCCTTAACCATTTATTGAATCCATAACTTTGCATGCATCTCAGAAAACATCATTAACATAACACATAACTCATAACACATTCATTTTGGTATTGCAGAAATCCTTATTAGACGATAAAAACTATGGTGGAGATGAAATCCACAAAACTTCACTACTGCAGTAAAAAAATTTCTCAGTTAGAGCTACATTGTTAGATATTTCTAATAACTTACCATGTTAAGAGTATTAACCCGCTTAAGAGTCTCAAGACAAGTTAAGTCTACCTTGCTAAAGGATTTTACAATTCTAATCCAAGAATTGTACTCGGTTAGAGGATTTACAATGTAAGACCTGTTAGAATCTACTTGGTTAAGAGACTTTATGATTTTGATTACTCTTTAATTAGTAACACAAAATTTTCTATTAAACTTGCATCTACTTATGATTTTTAGACTCTATATGCTCAATAACTTATTACCTCATATTGTGCACCTCTCACGATAACAATTCAACTCTTGGTAGATTCAAATTTGAATCACAATTACTCTATGCTCTTTACTACTCTGATACTCGGTAGCTTCTCTATTGATCACCTTCTTTCTATAATCTCTGCTTTGCACATGCAATCTCCTCTTTTTATATTTTTATCTTCACACTCTGATCCATTTATATAGTAAATTCTAGAAGTAGTAGAAATGTTCTAGAATCATCTCTTCAAGCGGTGCTAGCATTGGTTACTCAAATGCATGTATCATACTTAATTCTCATTCATGGATCTCACCTTGTAATCATGCATAATCATCATGTTTAAATCTCCAATGCTCTATCATACAATCTCCTTGAGATTTGTAAACTATTTTATGTTCAGTGTCCAAGTTCAATGTATCTAGAGATTCTCGTTGTGTCGACCTATCATGCTCAGTAATATATTTTCCTCTTGATCGGTAACTGTATCATCTTTCAGTTTGGTTGAAGTTGTAGCTCAGTACAACTCAGTGCTCAGTGTTGTCTTTCTCAATGACTAAACTTCCTTTGTCTTTACCGAAATTACCTTTTCCTTTAGTTACTTTTACTGAATAGCTTGTGTGCTTCAGTAACTTGTCTTTCCTTCATTGCCGAATGACTTTGACAATCATTATGACTTCCTCATAACTAATAAAAAAAAAATAACTCTTAGGAAGAAGTAACAGAGATTCTTAAAAGAATTAAAAACTTAGGAAGAATGTTAAAGGAGGTTAAAAACACCTTCCTCACGCTTATCCCCAAAAAGAGAAAACCAAGAATCTAGACGACTATAGACACATATATTTATGCAATACTATCTACAAACTTTTAACTAAAACCCTAGCTAATAGATATAATAAATTATTACCAAATCTGATTTCAAATGAGAAGATTGGGTTTGTACCTGGTAGATCCATATTTGATGGAGTAATAATAGCTCAATAAGTTATCCACTCTATCCAACAAAATAAAGAGCCCATTATGCTTATAAAACTTGATATCAAAAAGGCATACGACAAAGTTGACTGGCTTTTCTTATGTAAGTGCATGGAGGCATTTGGCTTCACAAAATAATGGATTCATCTTATGTTTAAATGTATATCAACATCTAGGATCTGAGTTTTAGCTAATGGATCACATGATGGTTTTTTTAATACTTCTAGATAGCCCAAAATCAAAGAACATAACACTTATGGGAATATATGGATTGTTTCCCTAGGGTCGCTGCAAGAAGTTGAGTCCCACTTTTGGGCAAAAAGTGGAAGTGTTTTCCCTATTTTTCAAAATTTATGTCAATTGATGTTCAAATTTGAGGCACTTAAAGATTGGATCTCAAAAAATTACAGTAATATAAAATTTGGTGCTCAAGGTCTACTTTTCAAATATGTAATTTATTTCAATACCCACATGGTATAAATTAAATTTTAGTAGGCATGTTTAAAAACCACTTTTTCAAAATGCTTGTTTCAAGACCACACCACACACATATACGACCACCCTTATTTGAAGTAAATAAATGTATTTTGTGAATCCCTCTGGGGAAAGGTACCTAAAACAGTAAAGATTGATGAGAATATTTTATCTTTCTTTTTATTGAATATATTTTTTAATTAATTTTTAATTGACTATAAAGTACATTTTTGAAACCTCTAGCATAAGACCACCATAATTCGATGATAACTTCACCTTTTTTCAATTTTTTTTTTAATTTGAAGGAAATTCTATGTAGATTGATGTCATATAACCCATTTTTCAAAAAATGTAAAATTTAAAAAGTTATTAAAATTTTAGTTAGCCTTAGCATTTCAAGTTTAGGTACCAAATTGGCTTAATAAATATTGTAAAAATATTAAAATTTATCATATCACTATAAATTTATATTTTTATAATCTGTAAAATAAGAACTAAAATTGGTTTTCATTTCGTCGAAAAATTCATTTAGGAAGGTGTCCAAAAAATTATGGCAAGGCATAAATTTTATATTTTAATGCCTTAGCCATATTTTTGTAAGGCCAAGCATAGGCTTGGTCCCCCCAAGCCTGTCCCGAACCAAAAACCAAGGTAGCGGGTATGAATCTCACTCATAGTTTTACAAAATGGGCACCCATTTTTTAAATTCAAAAAATAGGCACCTATTTTGTGAAATTCAAAAAATGGGTGCCTGTTTTGATTTGGACCATTGAATACGAAATGGGCACCGGATTTAAAAATGGGCACCTGTTTCATTTAAATAACGGGTGCCTATTTTATAAAGAGTCGTTGCAGCCAAAAAACAAGACTATGGGCCTGATCTCAATGATTGACGAGTATTCAATCATTTTTTTAATGATTTGTATTTCAAATAGAATATTTTTATCAGCATTCTCTTTCTGTCTCTTGTTTTGGATATGACATGAAGAGAATCAGTTGAGTTTGAATTTTGCTGCAAACATGGGATTAGAGCAATGCAAAAAGAGGCTAAGGAAGGTTTTGACAACTGAGGAGGTTGCAACAAAAAGAGAGGGGACAAAATGACAACGTAAAAGAAGAGAAAGAATTTGAAAAATGAATAATGTTAGAGCATTGAGTTCAACAACTATTTCAAAAGAGGAGAACAATGAAGACACCATGATGGATGTAGAGTTTGAGGAAGAAAATTTAGGTGCATCTTCTAATCCAGTATTGGATATAGGTATGTCTTCACAACCAAATGCAACTTATTCTGATAAAGAAGTTCATCATTTGCTAAAAGCAAGTTACAATATAAATGATCTAAATTTTATTCCTAAAAGTAGAGTAATAAATTTAATTGCACATCAAATTCCACAAATTAGTGATGTTAATCATAATGATGAAGGAGCTTAAATTCAAACCATGATTGAAAGTGAAAATCAACCACCAATTCAAATTGAAATCAACAATGTGGATGTAGACATAGAAACACTAATTGAGAAAGAAACTACTTTGAATGATAATGAAATAAATGAACAATTTCAAATAAAAAGTGATGTCCTAGACAATCTACATGGTTTGGTTTCATGGAGATAGATTAGGACACACGCGACCAGATTGTTTAGACAATTTTTTTATATTAAGAAATTTGGGTTTCAATATCAACTAATGTTACAATTAATTAAAATGTCTAAAATATAAACAGTGATGAAGAGGTTAGGCATTTATGTGAAATCAAAGAAGAAGGATGAGTCTCTAAAATAAGTTGTATCAATTGTTTCTAGTGCCTTTGACACAATTGGAAAGAAAATTCATTCTAAAGGCAGTAATGCGGCCCAAAAAGCAATAACAATAACTTTAGTAAACAAAACTACTACTGATAAAATAATGATTTCAAACATAAGTGGATATCTTAATATTCATCGTAAAATTTTAACAAGAGTTGTAAAGAGAAGAGTTAACTTTGAAAGTGATTCGGCAAACCATTTATTCGAATGCCGCTAACCACTCTAGGCCAAAGTGTCCCTCAAGGTCCCTTCAACATGAAATCAATGATCTTGATGGGGTCATATCTCAGAGCTTGTGTGAGGTAGCATGGAGTCATGAGGTGCTACAGGACCATGTTGTTGGGGCCTACAATAACCTGTCTCAGTTTTCAGAGATTCAAGTTTGTTTAAATTTGGCAACACATTCTCGGTTGATGTCAAGTCTCACAGTGTTCCTCAGTTGAAATGGCCAACATTGCGTATCTTTCAAACCGTCTATTGTAGCATTGAACCATCTGTTCCATCAACTCTGAATGGCTGGGTAAACACTACTAGAAACCTCATTTTCTACACACAGTTGTTCAAATGCCGCCGATGACTCTGGGTCGAAGTGTCCCTCAAGGTCCCTTCTGCATGAAATCGGTGATCTTTGCAAGGTCATATCTCAGAGCACGTGCGAGGTAGCATCAAGCCATTAGGTGCTACTAGACTGTGTTTCTGGGGTTTGTAATAACCTATCTTGGTTTTTAGAGATTTGTTTAAATTTGGTAACACATTCTCTATTGATGTCAAAACTCACATTGTTCCTTAGTTCAAATGGCCAACATTGCATATCTTTCAAACCGTCAGTCATAGCATCGAACCGTCTGTTCCAATAGCTCTGAATGATCAGGTAAACGCTAGTGGCTGTGTGTATGAATTTTGTACCTATTCTGCATACACAACACTTCAGTAAAACATTAGAGGTTAGTTGAAATCGAAATCGTGCAAGTAATTGAAAAACTAAACTAACCAGGTGATTTACTGCCTTCTAGTAGATGCGAGTATGTATTCTCAGATTATACCAAGATCAGTGACCTTGATGACACCTAAACGAAGGATTTGAATGCAAAATCTAGATATGGAATGAATGCAATTAATCTATTTTTTTGGATTTTCTATGCAATTATGATGATGAAAACTTGATATGAATCTATTCTATATGGAAACTTGTTATGATATGCTAATCTAGAAATGAAATTCTAATATGATATGCTAAAATATGAATGATCTCACAAAGTTGTTTGATTTGCAAAAGAAGATCCAATTCTTCAGACACCAATTCGCCAGCATAAGTTTGCACAATTATGAGATGATTTGAGATGAGTTGAAGCCTTAATTTATAGAAATTTAGGGCTTTGAAGATGCATGGAAGAAAGCCATAAATCACTCAAATAACTCAGGTTGATTTTTGAGTTATTTTTAAATAAAGGATAATTAACTCACAAAAACATGCAAAAGAAGAGTTTAACTCAAAATAGGGTTTAGCTTTAATTGATAATTGATAGTTATCTGCTTTTATGATTGTGCATGTTTTATTTATGAATTAATTTAATAATAAAGTGATTTATTTCCAACTTAACTGATTTTGAAAAATAAAACAATTAATTTATGGGTTAATCAATCATTTAATCAAACTTTTATTCAAAAATAATATTATTAAAAATTGACAACTTGCTTTAATTAATTAAATAAGAATTTAATCAATTATTCATAGGATTTTGGATTTATTGTCAAAATTAAATAATATAATTTAGGAATAAATAGAATTAACTTTAATTAAATAATTAAGCGGCAGAATTAAATCTAATTAATTAAATATTGAGAATATTCAATTTATCAAACTTTAGGATAAATTGGATTTATCACCAAATAATCATTAAATCAAAGATAATTAGGATAATTAGGAATATTACTAGGAATATTCCCTAATGCAAATTTTAGGATAATCAATTAGAATTCGATGATGTTCAGATGTGCCTTAGGTTAGGACTTCAATGTCAATTTCATTCGATATGTCGATATAGGATGTTAATGAACTTATAGCCCATTTTTGGGGTATTACATTTTGCCCCTCTTTGAATTGTTGTGCAAAGCGCAGTGGTTCAAAGACAGTCTGTTTATGATGTTTGAAACTGATAATTGATATGAGACAGAAGCTGATTTAAAGATTTGGTATGAAGATAATAGGTCCTGAATGACCAAGGATAATGTTAACTATAACAGCAAATGAACCGATGATTGTGAAAAAGTGTCAGAACACCTGATTCCGAACCTTATGATTGCAAAGAAGTGAGTGACCGATTCTAGACTTGATTGTCCCTTTATTGAATCACATTCGTATCACATCTGAACCCTTCAATTTTTGAAGAACCAAGGAAATAACACAATTGAACCAATAGTTGCAAAAACTGATACAATTTACAAGATTAGGAGAATACCAGATTGATATGGATCTCGATGAATCTAATATGCCCTAAGTGATGATTGATTTGCCCCGAGCGATGAGGTCTTTTGATGAATTAGCAACTAGACATGGTTGTTGTCTTGATTATTGAGGAAAGATATGATATCAATAAAGATATGATTATAGACTTTGAATGATGTGCAATACCATGCCCCCTTCAGGATTAAAATTGAAATCTGACAAGAAAAGTCAGTGTTGAATAGTTTAGAAGCATGTTAATTGATTTGAGAAGTGATTAAACAAGTTCAAGAATACATTTTGCATCGTTTGGAGGTCCTGGAGATAAAGTTTGACTAGGTTAAACCATGAGTTGACCATAGCTGACCAAGTTGAAATTTTGATAGTTTGATGAAAGATAATCAGTTAAGTTGAATTCTAGATTTCTGTGATGATAGAAGGTTGATTATGCAAGCAGTTGACCGTCCTGGGTCCAAAAAATTTTAAATCATGATTTTGATATAGTAAATGATCTTAGATTTTGATTTTGATCTCGAAAATGGATTCAGAATGTTGAAATTAGCTAGGGGTGCAATTTTCATGAAAAATGGAGCACTTTTGAAAATTAGGTCAAAAAGCTATATAAAGGCTCGAAGGGTCATTTTTAATTCATTTCAACCTTTTGACTTTGGAGATTCTGTGGAGCCCTCTGAGTGAGTAATGGTAGAACCAAAGGTACCTATGATTTCACATCAATTTGAGCACAGTCAAAGACACGAGAGACCTCAGATCTATGGACATCTGGTAGGTGGACCTCTGTACCTCACTGAAACTTCCATTTTTGCATGTTTTTATAGCTTTTTAGAATCTTTTCGTATGTTTTTCCATTTTTGAATTTTGTGTGCACGAAAATTTATATGACTCCCTAGCGGGACTCGTATGACTTTTCAATTGTAGATATGTTGTCATTTCATGACCACCGAAGAGTCGTATTAGAGGGACCCATGTGTCATACAACATTTTGTCGGGTCCCTCATAACTCGTACAAGGGTCATTCTAGTGTTGTCTGACTATCCTTTGTCATTTGGTTATATACTGAAAGTCGTACAACTTTTCATCCCATTTTGTACTGTCGTATGGAAAATAGCAAGCTAAAAACTCTATTTTAAGACCAAATTTTGAACTTTTTGATGTTGTAACCTGATTCTAGATTTGTTAACACACCTTCTGATATATCAAACTGCCCCTTGTCTATACTTGTGATCTGATCTATGACTAAATTACTGATAGGATTCCCCTTCTTCTTTTTTGTTTGTCTGTGTAGGTTACATACCCTGATGTTCATGTTCGGCACTCATATCCTACTACTCAGAGCCTATGCATATCACTTCCTAACCCCATGAGAGTACACCTTGCTACATGTGGTTTTGAGTTCCTGATTCAGTTACCCAATATTAGGGTAAATCATGGTTTACTGACAACTCTAATTGAGAGATTTCATTTGGAGACCCAGACATTTCACTTGCCTACAGGGGAGATGACTGTGACCCCAGAGGATGTGTATAGGCTTTTGTGTATTCCATTTCACGCTAGTAGGAGACTCGAGTATGTGAGTTCTGGGAACTTAGGATTAGTTTCTTTTAGATGTATCTTCAGAGATGACACCTAGATGACTTCTTTGATTTCCTGGGAGTTACTTGTACAGAGATATGGCCAGACACACTGATTGGAGTGTATTATAGCTGGTATGATCGATGGTATCATCATGTCCAACTGTCAGTAGAATGGTCTTTTGATGGGCTGCGAACCCATGATAGCATGTTTGATGGCCACTCCCTCTGAGTTGGCTTGGGGTTAGTGCCTCCTGGCACACATGTTCTCAGAGATGCATGAGATTGTATACCATGAGAGTAGATCATTTGCAGTGGGAGCCCTTGTATTATAGATATGGGAGTGGGAGCACATCCTAGTAGTGAAACCAGTGTATCAGACACATTGACAGCCTCAAGAGCCGGTTATATATACATACGCGGGATATGTGAAAAAGGTACAGATGGGACACCTTGAGTACTAGAGGTGATGTCTGGATGATATGACTTTTGTGCATTGGAGACCATATGTAGGCATTGAGCCTTGGCCTACCACTTGGGAGCAGTTCAGTTATTTCTTTTAGCAGGATACTAATAGGTTGAACCTCTACTATCCTTGAGAGATCCCTTATCAGTAGAGTATGGTGGCAGTATGGATGGATTTAGGATGCCCCAGAGGACTACACTGCTTATGCTTTGATTGTGCAGGAGCTTTATTTAGGTTGGTCTACCAGATTATCTTACGCTTTATGCTCATAGGAGTACAGTGCCATAGTTGGTAGAGATTGGGAGTACCGTCCTCAGGTACTGGATGCAGGGGTCACAGATACATTTGTTACATGGTTAGTAGACCACCCCATTCACAAGTTTTTAGATCATATGGAGCTGATTCCCTCCATGGAGGAGGTGATGGACGTGATAGATGCTCCTATGCCACAAGGTCCCAGACTAGCACAGGCTCTGATGATACATCCTACATCCCTGAGACCCAGAGCAATGGCTCCACCACAGAGACCATCCAGACAGATGAGGCTCCCTCATCCCACTACTTCTTCAGTAGGGAGATCTACCAATACATAGAGATAGAGCAGAGGAGAGAGAGGTACATTGGGTGATATTGGTGCAATGGATGATGTTTTAGTAGCTGAGTAGGTACCAGGTGGTGTGGATACTGATGCAGTATAGGATGATGTCACTTTTGATTTAGGTGTAGAGGTTAGACACCGCAATGCGCAGAGAGCAGAGATAGGAGAGTGGCCTGTAGAGGACACAGAGATGCCAATAGCTAATGTTGATCCAGTTGTTCCTCCTACCCCATAGGAGACCATCAGACGTCTCAGAGTTCAGGTCAGGGACCTAAAGATACGCAGTGCTAGGTGGGAGGAGAGATTCATAGAGGCCGATAGACAGCGCACTGCACTCATGAGGGAGGTACAACGGTTACAGGTAGAGGTGATTCATCAGACCTCAAGCTCATCATATTATGTATCAGCTTATTATTCTACCATTCCTAAAGCACAGAGAGTTCCTACCTACTCATAGTTTATGATGGCATCAGAGGGAGCGAGGGCACCCAGAGCAGAGGTAGTACCAGATGCACCACCTCCTCCTCCACTAGATGCAGAGCATCATGCTGATAGTTGATTGATCTATGATATGTTCTGACATTTTTGATCTATTGATTCTGATATACTATACTCTTTTTGATCATTGATATACTGTACTGATTCTGATAGCTTAGCTGAGCTCATTCTTTTGTACATTGTACCAGTAGTGCACCCCTGACTAGTTCAAGATTTTTTTGATATATATGAGATCGATATGTTGGTTGTGACTTCATATGTACTTGTCATGTTTCGATTTATGATGATATCATGTGATGTTTATGCTATGGGTAGTGTAGAATGTATGTATGGATCAATGCAACACAATGATTTCTTTCATATGTATGGATGTTATGCAAATGTATTTGATTATGGAAAGATGTATGTATGATTTATGCTTATGCACATGGATGAATTGTAATGCAACAAATGATTATGATATGTAAATGCAACGATACACATGATATGTTTTGCAGGTATGATGAAGACAAGTACTCAGTATTATGTCAAAAAGGATATTTAACCCAGGAGGATAAGTGCTTGCGATATGGTGAAGAGACCTTTGAGTTTTGTTTCAGCTCTTGTTAGATTTGAAGATGCATTTGAAGAATCGTTTAAGCATTGAAGTTCGTTGAGTCATTGTGAGATGATGCAAACATGCAAAATGCGAAGAAACATGCAAAATGAAATGCAACCTAAGACCTAGGACCTAGTCACTGATCATGTGTCATTCATTCTCATCATTGAACTTTTAGGTAACTCGATAAATCAATACAATGCCCACTAGTTATGAAACCATAGACATATGAATATCGATTTTATTTTCAGAATGTCGGATTAGATATAAGCACCAAGGCACAAATGCCAGGATGACCTGAATATCATGTCCATTTTGATATAGAAATTTGTATAAGCATCAAAACATAAATGTCATGATGACCTAAATACACCTTGCAGTACAAACACATCAAATAGTCAAGAGATCATGCTAAATCTAGTGTGAATTACCCATAGTGACCCTTTATCATTCACATCCTTAGGTAAGATTGTGTTTCACAATAGGAGAAAGAAATCACTCAAAAAAGACAATAGTTAGATCAAACTTCCTTGAATTTTCTAGGTATCAATGGTCGAGGTACGCATGGCCATCCAATTGGAGATAGAGCCTCTTACAGTCGGACACCATTTCAATCCAGAATTTCCAAAGTTGTTAGATTTTCACATACAAGTAGAAACTAAAGAAAAGATTATGCCCCCAGTCATCACTCTCTAAATCCGGTAAAGGACATCATCGAAGAGCTCGAAAGGACATAATATGCAAAAATATCAATGTGAATCAGTAAGCATACAAGGAGATAAAAGCATGTAAAAAGCATAGATGTTCTCTTTTTCTTTTTCTTTTTCTCATTTTTTTGTATTTTTATTTTTTTCAATTTTTTTGTGAATCATCAAGGCGCCCATTGCTAGGTTTTCACCAAGATGTTCATTTTTTCAGGACTTTTTCAGATTTTTAAGATTTTTTCAGGACATTTTACCATAGACTGAACACCTTAGGCATAGAATTTCTTCAGATGGAGAACATTGATTGGTTCTCAGAGCTGTTCTCCTTCAGTCGTTGAGAGTTGATAGGCACCAGAGCCAAAAGTAGCAGTGATTACAAAGGGACCCAGCCAGTTGGGTTCAAACTTCCCCTTGCGTTCTCGATGTGATTGATTTTTTGGATTCTCTCTCAAGACTAGATCACCAACTTAGAATTCTCTGTGTCTAACTTTCTTGTTGTAACCTCTAGACATTCTCTTCTGATATACTCTGAGATGATCATACGCTACTTGTCTACGCTCATCTAGTAGTTCAAGTTCTTGTAACCTAGACACTCTGTAGTCATCATCAGTTACTAGACCATGCATTCTGATTCTTAGTGATGGGATTTCAACCTCAATAGGTAGTACCACTTTAGACTCATAAAATAAAGTCAAAGGTGTAGCCCCAGTAGGTGTTTTGATACTTGTTATGTAGGCCCAGAGAGCTAGATTGATCATGAGATGCCAGTCTCTTCCTATTTTATTAACTGTACGGTGCAAGATTTTTAATAGATTCTTGTTAGAAGCCTCTACTTGTCCATTCCCTTGAGGATAGTAGATAGATGACCAATGTTGTGTGATTTTGAATTTGGCACATAGATCATCTAGGTCTTTGTTCTTCAATTGTCCACCGTTATCTGTGATTATGGAATGAGGTATCCCATATCTGCATATGATATAGTTCAATATGAACATAGATATTTTCTTTCCAATTGCTTGTGTCAAAGGGATTGCCTCTACCCATTTTGTAAAATAATCTGTAGCTGTGATTATATGGGTATGTCCATTAGAAGAGTGTGGATAGATAGCACCTATAAGATCAAAAGCCCATTGTTGGAATGACCATTGTGTAGTAAAGGGAATTAGATCTCTCCCTGGAGCATGAATCAAGTTGCCATTTACTTGACACTTTTGATAGTTTTTTTGCAAACTTGACTACCTCTTTCCTTTCTTTTTCTTTTTTTTACTGCAAACTCCCAAGCAAGATCATATCATGTAGTTCCAATGTCTAGCAAGGTGGAGAACAAGAGGAATTGGCAAGCTAGTGGAAGAGATGGAAGACAAGATAATGAAGGAGAAGGAAGGGAAGAAATCCTCAAGGGAAAACTCCTCAAGAATACCCAAGCTAGGGAAAAATTATCATGTAAAGCACATTTGGACAAGTAATGAAAGACCAACATAGGATAAGTCACAAAAGTGTAATGCCAAAGAAGGAAAGGATGTAGTCCAAAGGAGTAGACATGTCAAGAGGTTTCAAAGCATTGTGTTTTACTCTCTTTTTTTTTTTCCTAGATCAAGACCAAAGGGGAAAATGATTGCGATAGATATGAAGGTTAAACATGAAAGGAATGAAAGCAAGATCACTGTAAGATAGCTCACAAGATAGCCAAATGTTTGTGTATAGATCAACATTGTCAAGATCAAAGAGAGAAGATGGAATGGATGAAATATGTAGAAGAACTACGCATGATGCCTGATTGCCAAGTTTTCATCACGTTACTTATCCAAGGTGCCACAAGGGAGTGGTTTTCACCATAGGATGAATTTATTTCTCTTTACTTTTGCTACCAAGGTGCCTATTTTCAGGTTTCCACCAAGGCACATTTTCAATTTTTTTAATTTCATTTCTTTTTTTTTTTTTGTGGAAGAAGGCAAGCTTTTTAGATAATGCTCCTTGAAAGGATAAACCATGATATGCCAAAGATTCAAAATGATATGCTCAAAGATGTTGATAGGGAAAGGAAGATGGAAGAGAAAAATGGAGGATAAAGTTTTATGTAAAGTGAGTGAGGTTGGAAGATAGGAGGAATAGGCAAATGAGAAAAAATGATAGAAGGTAGAAGGATTTGAATGGAAGGATTATGAAAGGGTAGATGGAAAGGAAGGAAAGATCAACATAAACACACACCTTGAAGGGTGGTGAGAGGATGGAGGAAATGTGAATGAAGAAATATGTGAAGGAATATGGTGAATGGATAGCAGAGGTTGTGGTTTAGGTGCATGGAATGGAAGAATGTTTTTGGAAGAAGATGAAGTGGAAGCCTTTGGAAGCTTGAATGTCAACTTCACTTTTTTCTCAACACCAGACTCTTTCAAGAGAGACTTTGGAAACCATATAGCCATAGGCTTTTCATTTCCTTTTGATGATCTAGAGAGAATATATTTAATGATGGATTTTGGAACCCATACTTGTCTTGTAGTTTTCTTCTTAGATATCTCTTTTGACTTTATGCCTCCATGTCTTTTAGAGGAGACGTGGTGATCTTCTTTTTTTTGATGGATTCTTGTATTGCTTCTTTTTCTTGTATTGAAAATTCATGTTACTTCCAAAAGACTTGGGACTTGTGGAAGAAGAAGAAGGATATGACTAGTTTAGATGGGTGGGTGGATGAAAAGGATTCAAGGGTATGCATCTATGTTGATCTTGAGGAAAGATAGGAGATGGAGGTATGTAAGGACCCAAGATGGATGGAAAATTAGGAGAGTTAGGAGGGGAAAGTGAAGGAACATAAGGGCCCAAGATGGAAGCAAGGCATGAAGCCCTTAGTTTTGGTGGAGGAGGTCCAAGGATGGATGTGGAAAATGTAAAAGGATAATCAATAAGTTCATCATCATCTATGTGACAACCAAGGACATCAGCATCTTTAGAGTGAGCATTAGAATTTTCAATAGAATCATGGACATCTTGAATATGAGCACCTTGTTTGATAGGATTGTTCAAAGCTTGCAAAGACTTAGGAAGACTAGAAAGTGGAAACGAACATGGAGTGGTAGAATAAGAAGATGGAAGACTTTGATCTTGACAAGGATCTTTGGATAGCATAAGCACATAATTTTTCTCTTGATTTTCAATAGGCTTAACATTGGAAGTAACAACACCATTTTTACCAACCTTAATGGAAGTATCATCTTTGAAAAGTGCAAGTGTAGTAAGGTTATTTGGATTGTCAATAAGCTCTACAATGTAAGTAGTACCTTGATCTTGCTTAAGAGAATACTTAAGACAGGGTGGAATGAATCAGAAAGGGCATGAAAGATCAAAAGAACCATGAAATGGATAAGAGACATCATGAAAAGGATTGGATGACATGGAGGGTTCTTGATCTTGATCTTTCTTTACATTCTTTTCTTTATCATTTTTCAAGTCCTCTTGACATGGAGCCACTTCTAAGGACAAGGAAGCATGTTGGGATTGTATGGGAGACTTTGGAAGAGATGTTGAAGGACTAGCTGAAATAGGCATTATAGCATATAAAGGCTTAAGCTCTTTAGGTTTAGCATTATTGAAAGTATTTGCAGCCAAGTGAAGGTTAGCTTGAGTTTCTTTAAGAGGTATCCCTTGAGGATAACTATAGGGAACCGCATGAAAAGTATTAGGGTTTTTGGTGGATGAAGGACTTGTGAAAGATTTGATAAGCTTGGAAGCTTTAAGAAATGTATGGGTATTGGAGGAAGGAGGGGATGGAAGGGAACCATCACAAGACAAAGGTTCAACACTAACATGATCTTTCTTGATAGTGTAATCTTTATTTTCAGCATGAGAGTTCTTAGAGGAGAGATCCTTATAGTATGCACATTTATAATCAACTCGGTAAGCTTTCTCTTCCTCAACAGAAGTAGATGTATCATCTAGGTATTGTTCATAGAAATCATCAAAGTCTCTTTCAAAATCAGAATCATATGGATCACCATCACGATCTATCCAATGTGACATCCCATTTCCAGTAAGCATGAGCACACAGTGAGGAGGACTCTTAGGAATAGAGGTGTCATAGGTATCACTATATTGTCCCTCATCATAGTCATCATAGTCTTCAAAGATGGGTGTGTCACTCTCCATGGAAGAAGTATCAAAAGGATTATCACATTGCTCATATTCTGTCCAAGGGCATGGTGACATGTACAAGTCTTTATCAAATGGAAAAGGGCATAGAGCTTCCATGGAGAACTCTTTAGGTTCCTTTTCTTTCTCAAGTTTGTTAAGTTTGACTTGCATAGCATGCATCTGTGTCATCATAGCAGTGATTAGAGTTTCTTCCTCATGTGTACTGATTCTTTGAAACATGTTAGGAATTTTAGGAATCCCTGGAATAGATTGATGTAGATTTTGTTGATTACCTCCGTGAGTGGATGAAGGAGGAATGTAACTAGATTTCAATCCAAAGTTGCCAAGACTGTTGTCTTCGTAAAGTCTAGAATTGTAGATTTTCTCAAGAGTTGGACCTACATGAGTAGAAAAAGTTCCAGTGTTAAGTGCTTCTCCTGATTTCTTGTGAGAGGAAGCTCTAGTCTCCACCATTAACCTTGGGTGAAGCAAAAGAATAAGATGAAGACAACTGAAGAATGAATTGAACCAAGATGATCAGATGATGCAACTTTGTCAAGGTTTGATTGATTGAACCATAGATTTGACTTAGATGAGGGAGACTGTGCCCTAGCTATATGGGTATGATTCCCAAAAGATAGCGGACACCGAGTTCACAACACTTAGTCATTTTGATGATTGATTGAAGATTGATAGTTATGACAAGGTTTTGACACAAGATGATAAAGACTCAAATTGATTACATAGAAGGCTAAATTGGATTCCAAAAGCCACTTTAGGAAAATGATTGGATTCTCAGTATTTGCTATTTTTTTCCTGACACAGTGATTTGTTTGATAGATTCTGGAAATAGGCTGGAACAACCGGGTCTTTGATAGTTCTGACAACTTTCTGACAACTTTTTGAAATTTCTCAAATGACTCTCTGCAAGCTCGTACAACAGTGGGTATAGCATGAAACAACAATTGAGAAACTCGTACGACTATTGCAAAACTCACACGATAGTCGATAGCAGTAATTTTGACTTTTTGAAATTAACTGGCAACAAAACTCGTACGACAATACACCTGATACCATATGACACTCTGGGGGTTCTGAAATGACAATAGCCAAAAGTCGTACAACTTTCTAACTTTACAAAATGACTGTTGACTCTAGAAGGTGTTTTACTTCAATTTTTGCAAATTTTGGTGTTTTCAGTTTCAGATTGTTTGCAAATTTCAATGTCTAGATTTGAGGATTGTAATAGATTTGTTTGTTTTCAATAACCAGATAGATAAGCAAGCACGCAATATAGCAAGCAAGTGATTTCAAGCATGTCTGAAAACAATGAACAACGGCAAAAGCAACCTTGCGCATGAACAATCAAGTGATTTTATTTGTTCTAATCCTCCGCAGCGCTAATTGTGTATGTTCCAAAAAGTTTTGCAATAACGCACATATACCCTAGAAAATGAAAATTTGGCCTTGCTAGGGTTTTTAGTAATGGTTTGACTCTACAACTTTTATGATCCAAAGGGGTGAACTGCAATCCTAGCACACTAGCATTTTGACACAGTCCGAGAATTCAATCAATCAGGAGCTGCTAGGGAGATCTGACAACCCAACAATGAACCACAATTGTGAAGATTTCTTCCACAAGGACATTTATATAGCAACTGTCACTACCATGGCGAAAATGGCTATTATTTCTTGAGGTTCCATCAATGTGGTTGACCCAATTAAGGGAATATCCACTATGGTTAACCCTCTCTAAAGGTGACTCACAAAATATACCATATGGAGATTGGTTCCAGATTCAAGGATTTGGGTTTCTGGTACTATCCAAAAAGGAAGTAGAGCATAATCCCCTAGCCTTTTCACTTTTAACCCAAAAAAAGTAGACAGATTAATCCAACATGCTAAGACCAAGATTATCTTACAAAGATCTATGACGTCAACCCCTTATGATCTATCAACCTCTCTGGAGAGAGAATGCATCGATCAAAAGTTGAAGACACACAGATCTAGTGGAACGTGAGACTCCCTCAGTATCCTCCCTACCTACAAGGGTTCCTTCGTTGAGAAGAGTTTCACTAGAAACTCACTCTCTCAAGAGCCACAAATAGTGTTCATAGGGCCTATTTACTATGTGTAAAAAAGATGCTGAAAGCAAATCTACGTTCATTTTTATAGCCCAAATGAAATCTGTGATGTGGAAGCAATAAAAAGTCACTCAAGCCAGACACCTGAGATGTTCATTTTAAGTCCAAAATTGAAGTCTTATCAGCTGAGAAGATTACCTGAATTCCTCACAACACACTTAGTAGATTTTTACCCATTTTCGGCAATTCTTGCGCTTTTCCCAATCAAAACCAATAGGAGTCAATAAAAAATAGAGAATTTCAATTGTTAAGATTAGCTATTAGTCTGAAAAGATCCTTGATTAAATAAACTATCGTATGACAGTGGGTATAGTCTGGTATGACTTTTGTCAGAAACTCATACAAAAATTGTATGGACGAAATATAAAAATCACAGCTTTCACTCAAAAAATGACAAGAAAAGATAGAAATTGATAGAATTGAAATTGAAACCCGTATCAGGGCCCCAGGATGGGTGCTAGAAATGTGTGTGAATTTTTTACCTATTTTGTAGACACAACACTTCAGTAAAACATTAGAGGTTAGTTGAAATCAAAATCGTGCAAGTAATTGAAAAACTAAACTAACCAGGTGATTTATTGCCTTCTAGTAGATGTGAGTATGTATTCTCAGATTATATCGAGATCAGTGACCTTGACGACACCTAAACAAAGGATTTGAATGCAAAATCTAGATATGGAATGAATGTAATTAATCTATTTTTTTGAATTTTCTATGCAATTATGATGATGAAAACTTGATATGAATCTATTCTATTTGAAAACTTGTTATGATATGCTAATCTAGAAATGAAATTCTAATATCATACGCTAAAATATGAATGATCTCACAAAGTTGTTTGATTTGCAAAAGAAGCTCTAATTCGCCAGCATATGTTTGCACAATTATGAGATGATTTGAGATGAGCTGAAGCCTTATTTAAATAGAAATCTAGGGCTTTGAAGATGCATGGAAGAAAGCCATAAATCACTCAAATAACTCAGGTTGATTTTTGAGTTATTTTTAAATAAAGGATAATTAACTCACAAAAACATGCAAAAGGAGAGTTTAACTCAAAATAGGGTTTAGCTTTAATTGATAATTGATAGTTATCTGCTTTTATGATTGTGCATGTTTTATTTATGAATTAATTTAATAATAAAGTGATTTATTTCCAACTTAATTGATTTTGAAAAATAAAACAATTGATTTATGGGTTAATCAATCATTTAATCAAACTTTTATTCAAAAATAATATTATTAAAAATTGACAACTTGCTTTAATTAATTAAATAAGAATTTAATCAATTATTCATAGGATTTTGGATTTATTGTCAAAATTAAAGAATACAATTTAGGAATAAATAGAATTAACTTTAATTAAATAATTAAGTGGCAGAATTAAATCTAATTAATTAAATATTGAGAATATTCAATTAATCAAACTTTAGGATAAATTGGATTTATCACCAAATAATCATTAAATCAAAGATAATTAGGATAATTAGGAATATTACTAGGAATATTCCCCGATGCAAAATTTAGGATAATCAATTAGAATTCGATGATGTTCAGATGTGCCTTACGTTAGGACTTCAATGTCAATTTCATTCGATATGTCGATATAGGAGGTTAATGAACTTATAGCCCATTTTTGGGGTATTATAATGGTAACCTCATTTTCCACACACATTCATTTGAACACCACTGACCACTCTGGGCCAAAGTGTCCCTCAAGGTCCCTTCAATATGAAATCGATGATCTTTATAGGGTCATATCTCAGAGCTCATCCAAGGTAGCATCGAGACATCAGGTTCTACGGGACCATGTTGTCGAGGCCTACAATAGTCTATATTGGTTTTTAGAGATTCAAGTTCATTTAAATTTGGCAACACATTCTCGGTTGATGTCAAAACTCACGGTGTTCCTCAGTTCAAATGGCCAACATTGCATATCTTTCAAACTGTCAGTCGTAGCATCGAACCATCTATTCCAACAGCTCTAAATGGTCGAGTAAACACTACTTACAACCTTTTTTGGCACACACAGTCATTTGAATGCCGTCAACCACTCTGGGGCAAGCAGGAGGATGAGTGCAAATATGTATTTAGATGCAAAAGGGCTTGTGGTCCATTTTGAAATTTGATCATTTATTTGGATCATGGAATGTTATTTGGATCATGTATTGATCATATTTTAACCCAATCTTAAATATAAGCCTTAATGGCACTGATAAGCCTAAAAGGTACCTAGGGGTCACTAGGAATGGTTATGTATTGATCCTAGGTTAGGGGTTGATGGAAATAACCTATAAGGGTCTATAAATATGTACTAAGGCCATTAGAGCCTTTACATAGTGTTAAAAGCACTAAATGTGAACAATCTTGTAAATTACCTATATTGGCAATATAAGCCAAATAGGGCTTAATTGGAGTTAGTAGGGGTTAGTAGGAATTCTAAGTTAGTTTTGGTTTGTAAAGGTTGTCTCTAAACCTTTTATAAGTAGTTAGAGTGGGAAAAGGGTGTTGAGTTATCAAGTTGACAACTTTTTTTGTCAACTTGATAACTAATTCTAGTGTTTGTCATTAACAATCAGTCAGTTAGGGGATAGTTAGAAGTTAGTTTCTAGGTTCCAATTGGTCTTTTGGAAGATTAGAGTCTATTTGGAAGGGATCCATGTGAGTGGATAGGGTGATAATGTTTTTGATCTAAAATGGATCGAGTTTGTATTTGCTTGAATCAATAAAATCAAAATTTCTCTACACATTGGTATTCCACTAGCCTACGGGTACAGTCAACAACATTGAACTGTTGTAGTTGATATGAATGTGATCCTTGTTTAGTTTGATGTAGGAATGTTTATTTGCATTTGTTTTGACTTGGCTATAATATCTTTTCATTACCTTCATCATTGACAACACCAAGGATTTAACTGGTGTATTGATAATGACTGGTATAGGGGTACAGTCAGCAACTAAGGGTTGAAATTTCCTAAAATTTAAGGGCACTCCAAACCCTATGTTAATTTTATATTCTTGATGCATTTCATATGACTTTAAGTGCAGGGAAGGAGAAAAGGTGGTGAGAAGGAATAGTGGCAGGCTTGGTGAACACATACAACGAATGATGTATTTGATAAGCACTAGTCATGCTTGTAAGATGCTTGGTAAAGGGAGTGTGTAAGGGATAGTTTAAATGGTCTATGTGGATGTAGGGAAAGGTCTTAGAACCTTTAGTGTTGTTTTGAGTTGCAGGTAAGGGTAGTTTCCCTATAACCTTAGGTTATTGACCCTAGAAACAAGGGTTTATTGATTTGGTAGTTTGATGAATGGTGGGACTTAAAGAGTTTGAAAATATTGTATTTTGGAAGGTCTAGGAAGACTATTTCAATCCTTTGAGTCCTAGAGATAAGCGAGGATAAAAGTTTCTTCTTTGAGCAAGGGCTAATTAAGCCTCGATGGAGAACTAGAGGGTGGAGAAAGTCTTCACCAGTTAAATGGTAGAAACTTGGGATTATTAGGATTTTAATAATTTTCAAAAGGGTATTTGAAAATTTAAATACCTTGCTAGGTTGTTTGGGGATTTTGTGAGTAAGTTGTTGATTTCAGGGTGTGAAGGGCTACTAGACAGGCCTAGAAAGGCTATAGAAGAGAAATGGTTGAAGTTGAGTTGATGGGAGTGAATGGGAAGTTGGAACATGGTAAATATACCATGATAATATGATTTATGGTGTTGGGAACAAGGTGAGAGGAATAGTTGTAGTTTTGGCATGGTGGAGGCACTAGGTGCACTAGGTGGCCTAGGATAGAGTTGATGCTAGAAGGAATTGGAACAAGGAAACAAGGAAGTGAATTTGAGTAGTATGGTTGTGGGAGTGACTTACAAAGTTAGAGAAATCAACTAGATCCTTCAGTGGATTCCAAGTTGTTTGTAGAATCCTCAAATTGAGTTAGTCTCCTTAGGGTGATAGTGAAGGTTGTCGAAGTTTATAGTAACAAGGAATCTAGTCTCCTTAGGGTGATAGTGAATGTTGTTGAGTTAGTCTCCTTAGGGTGACAATAAAAATATACATCGATAAACATACAAGCATAACTATAAGGCATGGGAAATTTACAAAGCATAAGACATCCGCATAAACATAAATTAGTAAACATCAATACACCAAACACATGAATTGCATACCTAAAACAAAAAAAAAGATTCGTAGGGCATGAAGCCAAATATATATGCCCAATAATTTCATACATTAAATATATTCAATATAGTTAAACTGGCTTCCTCAAAGCCAAATGGATGTACAATGTATCACTTATACAATATACAAAAAATATGTCCACTAATGCCATATAGGCATGCACTCTATATCCCTAATCTAGTCCTTTCCTGCCAGGGGAAGAAAACAAATCCTGAGTTGTCTTTGATTGTCGTGTCGATGGAGATGCAGTGGATACTATAGTCTTCCAAGTGTGCTTACTCATCCTCCTGTCTAGACTCTTCTATAGCTCAAGCTGATAAAAAAAATTTAAGCATCAATAAATAATATACATCAAAATTGAATTATACAATGACATAAAATAGAATATCCACTTACTGCTAGAAAATAGTCACTTTGTACATCCACCAAAGGTGGATGCTGATGATTTGGAGTAATAAGTCCCTAAAAAATGATCAAAATAATAATTAAAATACATACATGATATCATTATAAAATTCAATATAAACTATTAAAATAACAATTAAAATTAAGTGATCTCTTTCATACCTCAGTCAGTGCTTTAGAACTAGCTACTGCTATGGCTACTCCACGATCCAAAGTATCATGAGCAGAAGGAGGAGTCTCTGATGTCAATAATTGAAAATGAAACAAAAAAAGTATTATGCAGTTATCAAGATTACATATATTTTTTACAACCCTAGTAATTAGTAAATTATACCTCCGTGAAGGTTCCACCATGTCCTTTAGTGTGCGGTGTTGATGTCGAAGCTCCAACATTCAACTAGTGCACATGTATATGGAAAATTATAAGATAACCATTCATATTAGAATGTACTACTGACATGTTTATTATAATGCATTATTACATATATACCTGTGGACTCAATGATGACATCACAAAGCCAGGTGAAAGAATGTGATCATCGTGCCTCTAGATTTTGATCATAATTTGTCTAGTAATTTAGTTATTCATTCATTTATTAATTAAATATAATCAATTAAATCAAATTAACATGCAAATAAAGATACCTCAAGGAAAGTGGCATGATGCCCTTCACTGTCTATTGTGAATTTCGATGGTCCACCAGTGAACGTCTAATGCACAGGAACAATAAGTTATGATACTATTATTCATATAATTACATTATAATCAAATATATTAAATAAAAAAATTTATTCGATACATACTTGTGGAATTGACGACGATATGTAGAAGGGGACAAGAGGATCATTGCCATTGCCACTACCACCGACACTCTTGCCCTGAAATTTGATCATAATCAATAGATACTAAATTAATTAGTTATTCTTTTATAAATGAAATATGATCAAAGCAATTTAATGAACTTGGAAATATTTACTTGTTTGTCAATGCCAAATCTCATATTTATAAAATCATCAGTCATCAATCTAGAATCCTCTTCCTCTCTCTTAGTAGTACCAAATGTGCACAAGGATCCACATGATCGACAAATATGCCCCCTCAAAAATTGACCATGGTCGCCCTCAACTAAAGGAGTTGCACACTAAATGAGAGTCTCTGTCAGAGCACTAATCGCGCCTAGTGTGCCCACCTCTACATGTTCCTTCAAAATGGAAGGAATACTAACATGATCCACCTGTGGCTTGCCAATAGGAATCCTAGGTGTGTTAGGGTCCCGATGTTCCCCTGCTCTATCAAATGATGACCCCCCTCCTCTACCCTGAGAATCTAGATAGTCAAAATAATTTGGCACCTCCTTGAGTACAAACTCGCAATAGAGTTTCCTCAAGAAATATATAGGAACCTCGTGATTGTTACAAGGAGAGGAATCAAAGACCATCCACCATCTCTCCCAAAAGTTGTTTTTAATGTCTTCATTTAAGCACCAATGAATTGGGAACCTCCTTGTTGTAGTTCTAAGAGTATTTGTGTCCCCTAGTTTTTTAAAGAGTTTGCAAATGTCATCTTTTGTGAATTTTTTATTTTTGATGTCCACATAAGATAATTTATTTGCATAATATTTTTTTTGTTCTTCTCTTTTATCCTGCCATAAATTAATTTTCCCACTAACCGAGCCTACGTGGGTGAAGATTGCTTCCAATGATTTTGCAAGTCTTTCCCTTCCAGGATTTGTACCAATAGAATCCTTTAACCTCCTAATTAAAGATTCTAATTCTTTTTTCCCTCTTTCAATTTGTTTGATCAAATTTTCTTGTGTTCCAGGAGGAGGTTTCTCGATTGGTGGAGCCAATTGAGCTTCATTTTCTTGGTTATTTTCTTCATTTGTTTTTTCATTCATTTCTTCATGAGGAGACGAAGGGTATGGTTGAGGGAGATTATTTCTTCCTGGAAATTTAAAAAAATTATAATTTAAAATCTTAATTACACATAAAATCTAAGAAAACAAATTTTAACAAAACTAAAATTTCAATACAAATAAGAGGCATGGGTTGTAAAAACACTTACCTCTTCTTCCGGATCAAGCTTGACGATGTCATGGAGCCATTTTGTATAAAAATTCATGGATGAATGAATGAAAAAAATGGATTCAACAAGCACAACAATTCTGTGTACGCGCTTGGGAAGCTCTTTTTGGCTACAAATGCGGGTTTGTGGAAAGCAAAATGAGCTTTCCCAAATGTAGCAAACACTATAAAGTGTTTTTACAAAGCACGTGCATGCTATAGGGTGGACGCGCTTTGTAAAAACACTTTTTAGTGTTCTACAAAGTGTGTGCCCCCTATAGGTCACACACACTATCCTTTAGATTGCCCAAGCCATAGCGTGTTTGCCCTATAGGGCACAGGTGCTTTAGTGTGTATGCACTATGGTCTATGGGGGACCAAAAAGAAAATTGGAACCTTTTTGGTCCCCCATCTTTGTGCATATACCTCAAAACAACATAGGTCATACACATATCATTTATCCTTTATCCAAGATTTTTGTGATCCTCACACCCTTGCATATTAGAATTTCATACATACCTTAAATTTTAGTGAGATTCTTATATTTAGAGTTTAGAATGTTTCTTAGTCATTTTCATATTTCATAGTCCTTATTTTAGATCCAAAAATCCAAAAATATACCTTTCATATCCTAGGGTCAAGTATCACATTTTCTAGGTTCATTTTCTAAATTAGAGGGTACATCTCTTTAGGACATTCCTATTGTGGTTTTGTGCATTATCTCGACTACTTAGAAATTTAGTTATTATCTTTGTCCATCTTTCTTTTCTTAGGAACTTTTCATTCTTGTCAAAATTGGTCTTATTCATAGACATCATTGTCAGAATTGTCATTTTACTTGTTTCAAAATTTAAAGTCAAGATATCTCTCAATATCATTCAAGTCTTTCCTTAGGATGTTTATAGACAAAGTTTATAGAATCTCTCTGAGGGTATATTTCATGCATCATAGACATCATTTTAGTCACGCATTCATAGTTTGCATTAGCATTCCAAATCATAAAAAATACAAAACATTATTTTCCCTTATTTGTCTCTCAAAATATAAAATACCAAAAAATTACAATCTTAACCTATTTGTCCTAGCTATCTTGTATTTACCTTAGTCTTACATAAAATTATTTCATATGTCATTCACATGATCCAAAATGGGTAAATACATGATGGACAACAATAGGGATCACCTATATAATCCCATCGATGACATTGAATTCATTTCCTTGAGATCCTTAAGACTAGATTTCAAAGCACCCAAGGCATTGAAATGTTAGCAAGAAACAAATATCGACATTCCTCAATTACCTCTCATTCCTCCACTAGGAGATGAGTTCTTTATTGAGAACATTAGGGTAGAATGTACATAAAGGAGGTTGATAATGCTTTACAAGGCCCTAGGGTAATAGTTGTTATGGAGGCCTTATTGTCAACAGATTAAATTGGTATTTCCACTTAGACAAGATGATGCTAAGTTATTAGTGGGATTCAACACATCTACCTTATTAGAGGACACACATATGCCATCATCTTAGGTTAATACAAATGCACCTTGTTAACTCACTTCTGTCATATCATTTAGTAGCACCACTCATAGTGTAACCCAAGGCACCACATCTTCTACTACACTTGGGAAACAGTACAATAATCCTTTGTTTTCCAACAATCCACCCATATCTAGTACATTGATTAACACATTTTCCCCTTCTATATTATAAAAAACCCATCCAGTAGGTACTTCACAAATGATGGCAACAAGTTCCTCCAATACACACCCCAAGGTTTGAATCTGAGTGGTCCTCAACTTAGTGTCCTGTTTAATCAAGGACAACTCCTAATCACTCAGGGGACACCTTAACAACAACCTCATATCAAACCTAACCATTTATGGATTCTTTCTATCCTTTTAGGAAATTATAGGCCTACTAGGTGAAAAAATTCCACTTATATGGCACCACCCAAGTATGTCCCACTGTCCTATATACCTACAATGCATTAAAAAATGGGGTATGACCCCCATACAATCAAGCATTATCCTATAATGGTGGGAATATATTTGTTCATCCCAATTTAGTATCATCCACACTCACACCCACTAAATTCATTTCCAAATAGGTTCAAACCCTTGAACAACAGATCACAAATATGTAAACTAGCACTCCTAAAAGATCACACTCATCAACTAATATTAGTCCTTATACATTTGATAGGACACTAAACATGTCACCGTTTACACACAACTTTGAAACACCTAAATTTGATAGGTGGAGAGAAAAGGGTGATCCCCTTGACCACATCCAAGAATTCTTCATAGTTGGTATAGAAGTATCCCATGATGACACATATTGTATGAGTTTTCACGAAAAACCCTATTAAGGGAAAAACCTTAGTGGGTGTCGGATTTGCTTCGCTTAAATCTTGCTCAAACACTTTCAGCGACTAAAATTTTCTTACTCGATTATACTTGTCAGATTTGTTTCACTTAAATCTTGCTCAAATCACTTTGGTTCTCTCTTGAATGCAATATGATCAAATGAGTTAATTTACTGTGTATTTATAACCAAAAACCTTGATCATCTTATGTGTGGTGCATTAAATTCTTTGCCATCCACTACTCGGTCAATAGTAAAATCACTTGGTTAACTCAAAGATACTTCATCTTGGTGAACACTATCAGTGATCGATTCACTATGCAACTCGGTTGTCTCTAACACTTTCATCGACTAAAATTTTCTTACTTGGTCCAACTTAACCCACTATACTCATTTCAAGTTAATAACATATAATAACCTAGTGCATCTTAATTCATGCTGATTTCGTATTCACTCAATAGATATAAGGAACTATTGTAAGATATAACCGATTGAAATTTAGTTCCATACTTACTTGATGTTTCTTAGGTGGGGGTGGTGAGATCACCTAATCCAAAGGATGAGGTGTCACTGACTATTGTTCTTGTTCTATCATTGTCATTTGTTTCTCTTCTCCACATTTGGTTCCTTATCCTCATGATTCTCTCAATGGTATTCTCACTTGCATCAATACTCAATTCTGGTGCTCAGTCTCTGTAGTATCTTCTTAAGTGACTAACCTTATGACGGTGCAGACATACCATTCTAGAATTTGTCTAGTCTCAAGATATTCATCTCTAGTGCGTTCTCATGCATTTTTCTGCAATGTGACCATATCTACCACATGTTGTACAACTAGCCCAAGTGTTGTAATCCCAAGTGTATGCATTACCTTTTCTTCTTGGTTGATATGTCTTGTTTTGTCCTTTTGGTTTCCAGACTTGTTTCATATTTGTCCTGCATTCCTTTGATAAATGTCCATGCTTGTTGCAAGTGTGAAAACACTTTTCCATGTAGTGTCTCTTAGGTGACTTATTCAACTTTGATCTACACTCATGTTCTTTATGTCCATACTTATTACAATTATAACAATATCCATCAAATTTAGGAGTAGATTTAGGAATACCTTTTTGCTTTTCTTCTACAGACATTTGATGTGTGACCTAGTTTACCAAAGTGATAGCATGAGAGCTTCTTTGGCCTTGGATTTGCATAGGCATTATTTTGTCAGCTTTTTTTATGACTCTCCCTTCTCGTTATAACCTAAACCAATAGTACTATCAAGTCTTCTTTGACTATTTAGAAATGCATCCATCCTTTTAGTAATTTCTTTAGATTTCTTTATCATCTCATTGTGTTGTTGTTGAATCTTCACTTCATTCTTCAGTCTTTCATTTTCTTCCCTCAATTCACCAATATCTTCCAATCTTCTAGTAAGCTCACTATTCACTTGGTTGACTTCCTGACTCATGAAAACCATTTGATTGGACATTTTAAAATGATACTCAGTAAGCCTTAGTATTTTAGATTCCTTTTCTTCAATATTTTCAGTCATTTTTTTTCGATCTTCAATTGCCAAATTTATTTCTTGTTCAACTTGTTTTGCATTGTTCATGACATCAATCATTCTTACCATTTGAGTCTCTTGTCCAACTTGTAGTGCTTTCACTTGTTCGATAAGGTGTTGATTCTTTTTAGAAAGATCTCATATGGTTACTTTAGATGCATCATATATGCTTCTAGATCCTTTAGATAATTCACCTATCTCTTCTTCTTGATAATCAATCTCATTGTGCTAAAATGCCAATTCCTTCCTTTTGGTCAATAAATCTCTCATTTTTTCTTTGGCTTCCTTAAACTGTTCCATGTGAATTTGCATCTCCAATCTCTAATTTTTAATAGTCTTATCAAGTTTATACCTTTCCATCATTAAGATCTTTTCTCTTCAGTGTTTAAAATTCCTCAACAAGAGAACTATATCTGATACCAATTGTTGGTATTATGGAAAGCTGAGTTAATAAGAGGGGAGGGGTGAATCGGTAACCCTAAATTTTTTTCAAATGAATCCTTGTAGAAATGTAATTCATTAACTAACTGTAGAATTTGCATTCGCCATACATTCAATAACATAAGTGGAAATTAAATACTTGTAAACTAATCAAATATGCATACATGAAACTTCATACACATAACACATGTATTTTGGTATCATAGAAACCCTTGTTAGAAGGTAAAAACTGTGGTGGGGATGGAACCCACAAAGCTTCACTACTGCAATAAATAAAGTTTCTGGTTAAGGCTACAAAGAGTGATCACTTCTGTTGATCTTACCCTGCTAGGAGCAACAAAAAGATCAACTAGATCTACCTGGTTAGAGGATTTTAGAAAAACTCTTCAAGTGTGCAATCGATTAAGATATTTTACATAAGATTTTCAAGTCTACTCTATTAGGATATTTAAAATCTACTACAATTGCTAGAGAGTAACAATGGAATATGATATGAGGATAGAAACTTACTTGTTGAATAACATATCCTTTAAGTACAATTAAGAAATCACCTTGTTGTGATGAATGTGTCCTTTTGTACTGATCGGTAGCCTTTGAGATTTTTTTGATAAACTAAATACTCTTTCAATGCTTCAACATAACCCTGTCAGATCTTTAGATGTCTCCCAATGGCGGCTACTTCATGTGTGATACTTGTCAAAATGAAATCTTTACAATACTTATATCAAAATGATTTGATCTAATTATGGTTGTGACACTATCTAGAAAACCTAAGATCAATGGCTCAAATGATTAACCTAGATTATCTTTACAGAGGAACAATCAGTCATTAAATTATTACATGCATATTTAATATTCACCTCGATCTTGGTAAACCATTTTCTAGCTCGATAAAAAGTTGTTCACCTTGAACTATGTGTCATTCCAAAATTTCATGTGAACTCTAGATTACTTGGTAAATGGTGTGTCTCTGCCTTGGTATTATACTAATGCTCAGTAATCATATGTGCTCAATGACTATTGTACTCGGTAATCTCTGTGCTCGGTGACTACCCTATAGTTATGACCGACTGAATTTTTTTTCTATGTTTAGTGACTGTATAAATGAATGATACTAATGACAACTCTTAATGCACTTAGGAGTAACATATGGTACCCACTAAAATATCTCACTACTACAGTAATAAGTACCCTATTAAAGGTAATAGTACATGAGAGAGAATGCACATGCATTTAGGATTACAACCTAGAGAACACTACTCAATACAAAATAGAGATTTGACCCTCATTCAGTTTCACTAGTTTATCTTTAATTACAATGAGATTTATGGATTGGACTTACGATCCAAAAAATGAACTATTTGATAGCATCAACTATGCCATCATAGTTCGAATGAGGCTCAAAAAACATCATCAACTGATTATCTTCCCTACTCATCAATTTTTCACATCATATAATATATGTAACTTCACACCACCGTCACATCCAAAAACTCAATCTTATATATAAGATCATAAACTCAAAATCATAACTCTGTCGGCCCAAAATAATATAGTGAAATGTGTGCAACGTTCACACCAAGTATCGTTCCAATCATCAATTCAAAGATTTCTAAGCATATGTAGTGTCCTTCATAGTCAACTCTAATATAAACAACTATCAAACTAAAATTCTAAACTGATTAACCAAGTATTTTGAATGATCTTACCGAACTGCTTTGTTCTAGCCCAAAAACTATCAAACCAATATTCATCAGTGAATATCTCATGCATACTGAAACTTCAGAATCTACAAATATTGGATTAGACATATTAGGATGTCTTCTTTCATGCTCTATAATTGCAACCTCTAACTCTCTATCAATCATCTATAGTGGAAGCTATTCTATCTGACTATATATTGCTTTGCTTCTGGTACTTAGTCATTTTCTTGCATCAAACATTTAGTAAACTTACAAAACTAAAATATACACAAGAGCAATGAATGTAGTTGCCATCAATGATAACATATAATGCATCATCAGATGGCTCTTTCCAACATAACTCACACGGAATGGAAAATCCTCTCAAGAAGACAAGGAGCCCACGAACCATATGAAAAATCATAAGAAATGGAAGCACCAAAGATTTCATGCATCACACTTGTAATGTCTCAAAGAACTCAACAACCACATAAATAACACGAGATCTCATTCACCTTTGATTCTCATTAATCACATTTCATTTCCCTCATGAAACACAGTAATAGATACCACTCACTCAATCACCTAAGAAGACATGGTCATATTGTAATCACCTAAAATTGGTCCAACTTAACCAATTTCCCTAAATCCTAATTAGGTGATAAAACCCAATTCAAGGCAATCAAATCCAGTCAATTTTTATTATAATTGTATAATTAAATTAGATCAATTTAATTACATAATTCATCAAGCATCAAGGCATCAATGATCAATAATCAAGGAGTATTAATTAATTAATTAATTATCATGGCCTATTTAATTAAATCAAAGTCAAAAATACCCTAGCTAGAGATATTAATTAATTTAATTAATTAATTGTCTAATTATCCGCTCAACTCACTAAAGGACAAACAACCTAAATCAAACCAATCAAATGGAATCACATGGATCACTCATGGTCTTAATCTCAACCGTCTATTTTGGATTCATCCTAACCATTGAATTCAAATTCAAATAAATTTCCCGCCAAGGAAAATCTATAAAAGCAACCCTCAACCAAGCTCATTTGTGCACCAAAGTCATGCTAGTTTTAGATTTGAGATCAATTGCATTGTGAGAGCTAATTTTAGTATCATTTCATATTTTTAATTCATTTCTAATAGCCTTTTCATATCTGAATTCATCATGCAGTTGCATAATTCCATACATGTAGCTTGCATTCATGCTTAATTTCATCATTCTTACTATTTATCAATTTCATCTAGCTTCATAAAAATCCTCAAAATTGCATTCATTTAAATGAAGTTTACATGAAATCTTCTATTTCATGAATGACATTCACTAGTCTAATGCATAATTCTAAGAGAAATCTTAATTAGACTATAATCTTCATGTCTAGGAAGCATTAAACCGATTTCAATTGTGATCATTGATGTTATTTGATTGATTTCTTGTGAACTAACCAATTGATAAAATTATTTATCCAAGTGTTGTGGTTGCAGATACATGTCACAATTTAACACAGACATACATCAAAATTCTTCCTCAACAACCAAAGCAATCAAGAAGATAGCCTCAAGATAAGAATCACTTTTATTTCCAACAAGCACATTTACACTCAGCACAATTACACATTCAATAAGACATCAATTTCATCCACACACAAGGAAGCATGAAACTAACATACAATTTGTTCATTAATAAGTAATTCCATCATTTTATTATATCATTTATCTTTTAAGCTAATCCTCTAATTCAAACCCCATTGACAATCTTTTCAATATTCATGCATATATGAAAGTAACTATCCACATATGCCTCTAATGTTAAAATGATCATAACTACATGAAAACGGGCTCAAATTAAAGAAAATAAGAAATGTTGTAATATAAAAACCATTATTCCACAAAATAATATTCCATCAAAATATTAAAATTTTCATTTTCATTTTTTTCAAATTTCATATGTAAAATCAACAACATAGGCAACCTCCATTGATGGAGCTCAAAAAGCTTGAAAATTCAAATTCCTCTAATTAAAAATATGAGAAGAACCCATTGATTTAAATGTACCCGGCAACATAAAAATGAAATAAAAATCCCATTGCAATCATTCCAAAAAATTCTTGCAGCATTTCCTTGAATACCCACATTTTTTAAATTTGAATGAAACAAATTAAATTATCATTCAAATCCAATTATACAAAAAATAAAAACACCTAGATTCAGCCTACAAATCATCTGTAGGAGATTTCAAGTGAAAAGATGGAGAAATGAAGAAGTTATGTGACGCCCCACCTCTTTTTCCTCCAAAATTAAAATGTAAAGAACTCACCACATACCAAACAAATTTGCAAATCCTTTGGGCAGCTTGAAGCTCTTCAAATTCCTAATCCAATGCATTCAATCTCACATAAATCCATCTATAATTCATTCAAATATCATATTTTCAAGAATTGAGCAAGAAGAGGGTTTTCTCTTCACAAAAAAAAAGCTAGGTCCCAAATAACTATATCTCCCCCCTTTTAAAATTGCATTAGTACCATTCCCTTTTGAAAACATTTAAAATAAATAAATACTAAAATTTGTTTTCTTAATTTCTAATCATCCAACTAACACTAGTTGTGTAATGTCGGTTAAAACAAGCATATATATGCCATATTAAGATCTTTAAACTATGAGATAAACTCTTTTAAATATAGAATCAACATATACATAATAAATTCAGCATATTAATAAATTTCAATTAAAATAGACAACCACTCCCTTTTAAACTTGATTTATTCCTAAGTGTCCCCAAACACATCTAGACATCATTTAATCATACCAAAAATTATTTAAAACTCATTTAATCATAAATAACCATTAAACTGTAAAAATATTTAACTAGACCATTAAATCATTAATTTAAACATATACTTATAATTTTGTAATAAAATTCCTATGAAATGCATCTAAACACAAAGACACTTATCATAGGGTCTTCACATGGGGATCGAGGTAACCAGACACTACCAATGGTGATAGTTGGAGGGTGAATTACTATTCTCATTAAAGATAGATCACACTGCTAAATATGACAAGGTTGGGCTTAGAAAAAGATGGCCAATCTGTCATCTCCAAGTAGCCCTCATTGGGAAAAGTAGGCACACTTAGACCTATGGAGCCAGATGAAGTTGATGTTTGGTACCTATCCACATTAGCACAATAGTTGAAGCATATGTGTATGTGTATGTATGTATATAGTATCAAATTGTGCAAAGTAGTGTTGAGAGATCGTGTGGGCATCATGAGTGAGTAACTACAACTTTGTCCCTCTTCATACAAATACATCATATATGATCACAAAGAGCAGTAACATGAGCATAGCAAAAACTAAAAACATCAGTAAACTGCAAACTTGTAAGCAATCATTATTTTAACATTGAACAAGAACAAATATCATTCATCACCATTAAGATATCTTGATTATAACTCATCTAACTAAATACATAATTTTTCATAGAATAACATTAGATAACATTAGTACCACTAATCACAACCTAATAAACATATCATATTCCATCTAAAGTAACATATTAGCCTTATTAGTTATCATCTATTGCTATCAAGTAGCCATATTATCACAACAAGAATTGTTATGAATTCACAAGTATAAACACCTAACCAGACTACAAATTCACCATACAACAAAGGGTACAACAATAATTCGATGAAGATCTAATCATTTTAATTAAATCATATTATCCTACCATTAGTTAATCATCATAATAGTTTGTAATAGACCTAATATGTTGCTAGCTATACTAACTAGCATTTTAAATCAATTATTCTTACCTTATATTGCATCCAAGCCAAGGTTCAAAATCATGTTATCTTCTTACTGGGACAAGGTTGTAGTGGTACAACACTCTACATACTAGATAGATCCTAGATAGGTAAAAAATGAGAGAAACCCCTCTTTTGTAGAAATCTCAAAGAGAATCAAAGGTATAAATTAAGTGGTTAATGATGAATGACCGTGATTAAGAGGTGAGAGAAGAATGAACAAGATTTAGAGGTTTAATGAATGAATGAATAAGATTAAAAGGCATGAGTTGACTTTTTGTTAGGTGTCTAACATCTATAAATGTAGACATGTAGAAAAGAGGGAAAAGTGAGACACTTCTCACATGACTATTCAAATCTAGGTTATTTAATATTTGGCATGTTAGTTGCCTCCTTGCATAGGATTAAGACATATGTCATTGTCTTGTCCAATCATATCTCTCAACATTTCCTATGTTAGCTAGACATCATATGTACATTGTAAGTCCAAACTTAACCCAATATATTGTGCCCATTATCAAGCATTACTTTGCTCTTTTTGTTATTCTATAGAAGACATCTTTTGATTTTGTAGGTGACCTTGGAAACTTGCATTAATTGGTATCTCTAACAAATGCTTAAGTTTAATGATCTTTCTTAACTAAATTTAAAGAATTTTTTAATTTTGTATGATTTATGATTTATGAACAAACTTAGATAAATTGAGCAATTATTTTGACAATTCATATTTATTTTAAAACATCAATTTACAAAAATAAACCACCATAAGTTTTTCATATAAGAAAATATAATTATTAATTTTCAAACATTGTACCAAACATGGGACATAGAGAGATGCCCTAGTAATTGAGCACCCTAAGTTTGCGTGCCTCAAATATGCAAATCAATAAAGGCTTCCCACAATGGGATTCACAAGCTCATTGTTTACTTAATTAGGGAAGACTACCTGCCAGATCTAGTAAATCCTTCCCAAAATATGCCTCAAACCCTCCTTTTGTAAAGGGGGTGAACATAACAACTTTGGGAAAGAAGAAAATGGACCTATGTGCAAATTTTGGGCCTGCAATTCCGACCGTCGAAGAAAGATGTCAAGTAGACTACTCCAAGAAGGCTAGGTGTTAGATTAGGGCTCAGATGAAACCTCAAGTACCCACTCCTTGGAATGCCACTCCTTCGTCAAGGGGTGGTCGTAGAGGTAGGTTTTGACAAAGAGTCAAGAGAGCGACTCACACAATTAGACTTTTAAAAACCCATCTACCGGAGTCAACAATGTCCCTTTATGGGAAAGAAAATAGTACTCTAACCCTATGATGGCTCTCGTAACCTCCAAAATAGATCACATTCTCAGGAATGAGACAAAAAAAAAAGATTCAAGATGGATACATATTTCATTAGATATGTTTGGGACAAATATTTAAATATGGGTGTCCTGGCTTTCTGGAGCGGAAAAAATGTAACCCTTTTAGACATGAAAGAATGGTAGAACAATAAGCTCCCTAATCAAGTAAGTATTTCTAACCTAGGAAATAATTTTCTATTCATTCTATGCAAGAATTGAGAAATTAGGGATTTGCAAGAATCGAGAAATTAGGGATTTGCAAGAATCAAGACTATAGTATATGGGGAAATTTGCAGTCAAAAGAATTGGATTTTTTGTTGTATTAGAAGTACTAGAAGCAATCTGAGGTTCTGGTTAATAAAAATATACGGCCTAAAACTGATTCAAGAAGGGAGGATTGTATGGAAGGAAATTTAATCTTTGATGGCAAATAAAACTGGGCAAAAAAATTTCATTGGAGGAGACTTCAACACTATTATGAATAAAAAGAGAAATAGGGAGGAATCTCAAACCACAACATAATTCATAGGTTGGGTGAATAAGAATTTAATGATAGATATTAATTAGGAAAATGGAGAATATACATGGGTAAGTGCACCAAGATGGTATGCAAAAAAGTGGCCACCTCCTAAAAAACCAAAACTTTTCTTAACGCGATCGGGTTATTCAAAATTTGAAAAAACCATGCTTGGCAAAGCCAAGCCTCAAAAAATAAAAATAAAAACTTAAGTTTTTCAAAACTTGATTGTGTTTTGTAAAGAAAAAAATACTTTACAAAACCCGATTGTGTTTTGACTATCATAAACTTTTTAAAAAAACCTGCATTTGACTATAGTTTTTTCATGCCAAAACCAAGTTTGAAGGAGAGAGGAGGAAGGGAAAATGCCTAAACCCGAGCGGGTTCTTGTTATTATTGGATTTTTTTTCCATATTGATCATTTTTCAAGGATGTCACATCGTCGAATAAGTAAGAATTTTTTTCTTTTAATCATTTTTCTTTCAATTTCGATTGAGTAGGGTTTGTTGAAGTGATTTAAGTTTTTTTAAATTAATTTGATGTTAGATTCAGAAAACAAACCCCGACTATAAAAGAGATAGAAAAGGCCTCTTTGAAGATAGGAAAACCTTGATAATGTTGGAAATGAGCAATAAGAGAACCCTCAAAATGAAGCCCCACAACAAGAAAACCCTGAACAAAACCCAAATCCACCGCCAAACCCAAACCCACCACCAAACCCAATTCCAAACCCTTTGCATCTTCCAATAGGTCATCTTAATGCCACACAAGAGGAACTTATCAATCGCATTGAACAAAAAATCTTCTCAAATATCCATATTGGTTAATAGTTTGAGGTCCTCTAGTTTTGAGCACCACTCATCCCTCGCCACTTCCTTAGAAATAATGGCCAATAGTGCGAATGAGGTGTCTAGGGAGGTTACAACATGAGATTCATGGAGGGATAGATGTCATGCATTTTATGTTGATAGGTTGTCATATGATCAAGTGAAAAAAAAAGGATACTTAAATGTGACATATGTTCTCTTTTCAATGATCCTATTAGTAGTAACTCCCTAGAAGTAACTAGGAATTGGTTTCACATACATTGGTGTGTTCATAATAGGATGAGAACTTCATTTTTGGGATAGGTGGTATATGGTCTTTGACCAAGCACCCTATAATAATTGGGAGGTGCCTTTATATTTTCTGATAAATCTATATTGTGAATTTATCCTTGGCGAGAAGCTAAATTACTTTGATATTTGAAAGTTACAGGGTAGAGGGAGAGGCTCTGCGTAGGATAGAGTTAGGGCTCATAGGGTGGTAGAGTCATAGCATATGAGGAGTCTAGCTAAAAAAACTATAGTTCATGTTGTGGCCCTGGTAGTAGTGAAGGAGTCTATATATTTACAGACCCTTCAAGAAGCTACATCATTGTCTAATGTCATTATTGAGCATGGCACATAGTTAGTCAAGGAAGAGGGTGGATCAACACTTGCACCACATCCATCATCATTAGATGCTCCATTTGGCTTAGCCTGTCCCATTGAGCATATGTGCCCCAAATGTTAGGGTATATGTGTCAGGGTAGATACTGACATGAATGAGGATGGTTCAACATTCCATTCATGTACACATTGTGGGAGTAGATGCCAAACATTTATTGCTGAGGATATGGCCCTCACAAATGACCAGTTGATGATGGTATTTTCTAGGAGGTAGATGCAACTATGTTTATTTGTGTTTTGACATGTTATTAATTAATCACCTAAATCTTATAAAAGTAAATAAATTTTTATTTAGAGAACAAATTAAATTGATATATGAATAATATGCATTGCAGGGTGTAATAGGTGATACTACAAAAATGCCACAAAGTGTTCATTCAACTAGATGTGCACATGAAGCTTCGATACCTGAGGTATAGTTTTTAAATATTCACAAAATAGAATAATTTTTTGGTTTCAAGATACATGATATTTTCTTAATATGCATATTTATTTGATGTTTTATAGGTCTTTTCAGGGGCTCAGATGTCCAAAGTTGATGATGTGAGACTTTTTGCTATTGACTTTGGCCTAGAGAGCTTTGCAATATCATATTTTTCACATCTCTTGTTTATAATTTTAATTGAACCCATGTGTTATCATATTCATTTCTCTTATGTTATTTTTTTTCTTCTAGGGTACCCCACCCAGCTCCAAGACAGTGGGACAATAAAAGAAATCATCGAGGACACCCAAAGTACAAAAGGTAATTTAGTATAATTTAAGTTTATTTGTTGAAATGTATTATGAAAAACATGTACATGTATACTAATGATTGGACATGTATGGGTTCTGTAAAAATAGTAACCTAAAAAGGAAGGTAGGGGAGAGAGAGAGGTAGGGAGGGAGGAAGGGAAGGATAGAAGGGGATAGGAAGAGAGGGGGAGGTAGGGAGGGAGTGGGGGAGGAAGGGCGGGAGGAAGGGAGAGAAGGGGGTGAAGAGAGGGGGAGAGAAAAGGGATTGAGAAAGAGGGAGAGAGAGAGAGAGAGAGAGAGAGAGAATTTGATGAGGGGAGGAAGATGAGAGAGAGAGGAAATGAGAAGAGGCATGCCTTTACATCTCCAAAATGCATACGCATTATGAAAGACTTAAAATGTACTTTTTGATTTTCAAAACCCAAGCTCATTATGATGGACACCAAAATCTGTACATGTTTTAGGCTTGAAAAAAGGGTTGGTAAATGGCCCTAAGACTTGAAAACCCATTTTCCCTCCATTTTAGTTCTTTTACACATTTTTTCATCTTCCAACATGAATTCTTGACTTCATCCTCATCAAGTTTACAAATGATCAAGTGGGTGTCTCTAAAGTTATCACCATAATCTCACACGTATTCTCATATTTTTAACCATATAAGTTTTTCAATTTTTGGACAAAATTAACATAGTGAAATTTGATTTTCCTTACCAGTTTTTTCATAGGCCTCACAGACATATGTCTACCATTTTTAATAACTTCCGATATACTTAACCAATTTCAAAAAAATTACATATTACTATTCTACACTTGAATCTGTACACTTTTAAAAAAAGAAGATTTCATTTTCAATTATTTTGATGCAAGTTATGCTCAATGCACGAACATGTACTAGACTTTTAGGATGTGATCACTTCAAAAAATCATAAGAAAAAGTACTCAACAAAAAATTATGAAAAAATACACAACTTATATATCTCACTCTTACCTACCATCTTACCAAACAGTTTTTCAAAATACTAAATCTAACTAAATCTTTTGTTCAATGCACGAAAATAGTTATGTTATGTTTTTTTTTTTTAAATCAGGAATAGTTCTTTGTGTGCAGAGGGTTTGACCCTCTTAATATTATCCATTTTAAAAATAAATTAGTATTTTAGAAACTAGATTTAGATTACTAAAATTCTTATTCTTTACACATCTTCTAATTTTGAGTGCAAGACCCTCCAAGTTATCTTTGAAGTTCAAGTTTACCCGATTTGAGAAAAAAAAAAAAAAGTGGTCACTTATACCCCCCTTTTTGCACACAATCTTGGTGCACTTAACCACTATATGGAATAACAAGAGCTTAGGTTTTAGCCACATTGTTGAGAAGCTTTATAGATTCTTTTAAAGGGCTATCTGCAATATTTTAATTACAAGATCAATGTAGTAATCCTACCTAACTCAAGATCAGATCATTTCCCTATCCAATTATCTATAAGTGATGAAAGTAAACCAAGCAGATGTCCTTGAAGTTTGAGAAATTATGGTTAAGGGATAATAATTTAATCTAAATAATTGAAGGATGGTGGAAAGAAGATCGAGTCAAGGATTCTAAGGCTTATTGTTTCATGGTCAAGCTAAAAGAAATAAAAGGAAACTTCAACTATGGAATAAAGACCATTTTGGTAATATTTTTGAAATAAAAGAAAGTTTGGAAAATTAACTCGCTACTTTAAATGAGGAAGTATTGGTTAATGGAATGGACCAAGCAAGTTACCTGAAAGAAAAATAATTATTAAATAGATATGAAGAGGTATTGGCTAGAGAAGAAATCTGTTGACGACAGAAGTCAAGGGAAATTTGGTTAGCACAAGGGGATAAAAACACAAAGTTCTTTCATAACAATACAAAAATTAGAATAAATGTTAACATAATGAAAAAAATAAAGTACTTAGATGGGAAAACTCTATAAGATCAAACAAGTATTGTGGAGGAAACGATCAATCATTTTGAAAGAATCCTTAACAATTGGGAAAGTTTCAACCTAGCAGCACAACAAAGAATCATAATAAATATACCCAATATCATTACAAAGGAACAAAATAAAATGTTAACTTGAAAAGTTCACCAAAAATGAAATTGAGACTGCTCTGAAACAAATGCACCTAGATAAGGCCCTAGAACCAGATGGATTCTCGGTGCTTTCTTCTTTTAAAAATTTTGGTCATCCTTAGGGGAAGAAGTAACAAAGGTTCTTAAAAGCGTTAAAAACTTAGGAATAATTTTAAAGGAGATTAACAACACCTTCCTCACACTTATCCCCAAAAAGAGAAAACCAAGAATCTGGATGACTATAGACCCGTGTCTGTATGCAATACTATCTACAAACGTTTAACTAAAACCCTAGCTAATAGATTTAAGAAATTATTACCAAATCTGATTTCAAATTAGAAGATTGGGTTTGTACCTAGAAGATCCATATTTGATGGAGTAATAATAGCTCAATAAGCTATATTCCACTCTATCCAACAAAATAAAGAGCCCAATATGTTTATAAAACTTGATATCAAAAAGGTTGTTGAACTAAGTATGTAAATTTGAGTACTGAGAGAGCAGGGGTGAATCAGTACTATAAAAATAATTTTAAACTATCTAAAATTTCTTCCTTAACCATTTATTGAATCCATAACTTTGCATGCATCTCAAAAAACATATAAACCATTAACATAACACATAACTCATAACACATTCATTTTGGTATTGCAGAAATCCTTGTTAGACGATAAAAACCGCGGTGGAGATGAAATCCACAAAACTTCACTACTGCAGTAAAAGTTTTGCTTAGTTAGAGCTACACTGCTAGCTATTTCTAATAACTTACCATGTTAAGAGTATTAAACCACTTAAGAGTCTTAAGACAAGTTAAGTCTACCTTGCTAAAGGATTTTACAATTCTAATCTAAGAATTGTACTCGGTTAGAGGATTTACAATGTAAGACCTGTTAGAATCTGCTTGGTTAAGAGACTTTACGATTCTGATTACTCTTTAATTAGTAACACACACTTGTCTATTAAACTTGCATCTACTTATGCTTTTCAGACTCTATATGCTCAATAACTTATTACCTCATAGTGTGCACCTCTCACGATAACAATTCAACGCTTGGTAGATTCAAATTTGAATCACAATTACTCTATGATCTTTACTACTCTTCTACTCAATAGCTTCCCTATTCATCACCTTCTTTCTATAATCTATGCTTCAGACATGCAATCTCCTCTTTTCATATTTTTATCTTCACACTCTGATCCATTTATATAGTAAATTCTAGAAGCAGTAGAAATGTTCTAGAATCATCTCTTCAAGTGGTGCTAGCATTGGTTACTCCTCAAATGCATGCATCATACTTAATTATCATTCATGGATCTCACCTTGTAATCATGCATAATCATCATGTTTAAATCTCCAATGCTCTATCATACAATCTCCTCGAGATTTGTAAACTATTTTATGTTCGGTGTCCAAGTTCAATGTATCTAGAGATTCTCGTTGTGTCGGCCTATCATGCTTGGTAATATGTTTTCCTCTTGATCGGTAACTATACATCTCTCAGTTCGGTTGAAGTTGTATCTTAGTACAACTCAGTGCTCAGTGTTATCTTTCTCAGTGACAAATTCCTTTGTCTTTACTAAAATTACTTTCTCCTTTCGTTCCTTTTACTAAATAGCTTGTGTGCTTTAGTGACTTGTCTTTCCTTCATTGCTGAATGACTTTGGCAATCATTATGACTTCCTTATAACTAATTGTGTGATGATGATAATCACCTTCATGAAATTAAGATCAAATTAGTAACAACTCAAAGTAAATATAATGCAAATCTAATTAAAATTGAAACTAAGATCTATAGCATCTCATGGTTCTCTAGAAAGATGTGGTAAGTGAAGCTCTCAGCTCAATCTCCACTAGTGACACTTCTAAAATGAGAATGTATGCTGCTATAATGCTTCTAAAATGATTATTCTAGCTCAAATTGATACAAAGATGTGCAAATTAGTCTAAATGCTCTGAGAATGCTCTTCAATTCCCTATAATAACAATGCTTTGCAAATGAATTTCTAAGAAAGGGATTGCTCTCAAAATGCTTCATACTTATAGTAAATTCCCAAGGGTGGGGGGTGGAGTGAATTAATCATGATTAACCTTTGGTTGAGTCAAATACTTTGCTTTGTTCATAAATGGGGGGACAATTTAAAGGTTTGTCTCAAAGCTTTGGACAAAAGGACAAGATTGAAACTTTAGAATGAGTGATTGAGATTCATCCTTTTTGAGTGATTTATGTATTTTTGTCCTCAATTCTCATTGGTTGCTCAACTTTGTTGAAAGATATTATGAATTATTAAATTCAATTAATTAATTAAATTTCGCCATGTAAGGGTAATAGGTTCATTTTGATTTTTGATTTAAACAACTATACAACTAATTGATTAAAATCAATTATGTAGTGTTTTTCACCCCTTTAAGCTTTGATTTAATTATTTAACATCCTTATTTGATTTTTCCTTTGCTTTAATTGATTTTGTCCAATTTGATTTAATAAATGTCCATTTTAATGATTTGATCAATTTTTGATTGAATTAGTGCATTTTGATGATTTTGAGCCATTTTATTGATTTAAAAGCACTTGCCCATTTTTGAGTGTCTACAAATGCCCCTCTTTGAATTGATGTGCGAAGAACATTGATTCAAAGATTCTTTTAGTCTTGATCGCTTTTTTGCTGATTTGTTGATTTGCCACTGATATGAGATTGATATGCTGCCTCTAATATGATAAAATGATATACCTCTGATAATAATTCCAAAAAATTTGATGCCCCACTGATTCCAATGATGTTTGATTTGATACTTTGATGCCCCCTCATAAATAAAACATATTGATTGCTTGATTTGAAAAATTTGATGACGTTTGATTTATTGAATATGTTTTCATTTCTAAAATTTTTTGATGATATGTGATGATTCAAGAATATGCCCCGGTTGATTTGATAGGTTAAGATAGGTCTAAGCCAAATTTCACCTCTAAAATTAGGTCAAAATAGCTTAAATAGGTTGAAAAACCTTGATTTACTATTTATTTGCACTTTTGTCTTTGGTGATTTTGCTTTGGTCCTGCGGTGATTTTTGAGATGGTTGTCCCTATCAGAGAGCATCGGTTTGAGAGGTGTCGGCGATATGCGAGACCACCTAAGTATGGACCTCTAGTGAGTCATCATGAACTCCCTTTTTGCATTTATTTCTTGATTTATCACATTTATTGCATTTTTTCTATTTCATCATTGCTTTGAATTTGCAAAGTCATGCGTAGCATAAATTCGATGTCTCTTAGCCCTTTTTAATGTCGCATCCACACTTTTAACTTACACCTCCATGTAGTAAACTATCGCTTGAACAACTTTCCTCCTCACCTAAGAAAATTGCAATGTCACGTAAAGTTAGGGTTTTTATGCAAAATTACATGTGATTTTCCACGTGTGAAACCCTAGATTTTCGTTGTCGCCTAGGCTCGATTCAATGTCACCTAGCAAGTTTTAATGTCGCCTAATAGCTGAATTACCACATAGCACCAACAAAGTGTCGTGTAACATCATTTCTATACCGCTTAAGGTAAAATATCGTGTGGAATGTTTAAAATCACACCTAAGGAATTTTTGAAAAAAATTACACTTGTACTTGATTTGTTCTGATGAAAATTTTGATAACTTCAGATGATTGATTCGAATGATCAGATTAGGTCTATTGCGTTTAAACAAAACAATTGATTAGGATATCAGGATAGTGGTACTAATGAATGTGATTTGTCAATCTGATAGGGTAAATCAATCAGTGTGAAAACTGATATGATAGATACTACTTACTTCATTCTCAAGACACAGAGACATGAACAAATGGTACTGGGTGTTATTACTTGATACTTTTGATAGAACTGATTGACTTTAGATAATTCCTTGATATGGTATACAGATATGATTCCTTTATTTTGTCAACAGGCAAACTTTCCTGTTCTATAAATCCAGACGATTGCATCATGGGTCATTGATCTGGGTCAAACACTTACTGATGCTGAGTATCATGTTATAGAGATATGCGGTCTGAGCTTTCTACTTGATCTTCCATTATTTCAGCTAAACCATGGTCTGTTGATTGCTGTGGTGGAGCGATGGCACTCTGACCATAATACCTTCCATCTTCCCTATGGAGAGATGACTATCACGCCTGAGGATGTGTATAGATTGCTACGCATCCCGTGCAGAGGAGAGTTAGTTTACTATGATTCCATATATGATTCCACAGTCTGTCGATGAGTATTCAGGGACAATACCATAGATGATGATACGATCACTTGGCCATAGTTTGCTTCATTTCCTACATTGCCAGTGGTACTTGGTGCCCTTATTGGTGGTTTACTTCTTCCCGATCGGCGAGGTCACAGTTTTTCAGTCGAATGGGGTAGGATTCTGGAGGATTTTCTTGCTCACCCTCGATGATTTTATTGGGGTTCATGCATTCTTGGCCAGCTCTACCATGATCTACACGAGGTTGTTTACAGAGAGAGTGCTTCTTTGTTAGCTGGTGCAGTTATTCTCCAATTGTGGGTATGGGAGCATCTTCCCACTACTAGGCCTATTTCTGATAGGATTTGACAGTGTGGTTTCCCATATGTTATCTTGTATAGTAGTATGGTTGTTCAGCACCATCTGGGTCATCTTGATTATTGGTGGTGACAGATAGATGATCTTGATCAAGTTCAGTGGTGACCATACATTGGTTGTGAGGGTTGGAGATAGGATGATGATGAGCTACCCTATATGTTTGCTCCTCACTGGATGATTGGCCAGACTACTACTACTATTGAGTGCTTTTTTTTTGGCAAGGTTTCTAGGTAGTATGGTCGTGTGCAGGATATGGCTCAGGGTGCAGCTTTATATACTCATGTACAGACAGAGAGATCGATGTGGGGTCCTATGATTGATTACCAGTTTGCATGTGATCAGATTGCTGGTTTGGGATATTGCTAATGGGATATGCTTATAGGTGTTGCTGATGTAGGGATGTCTCATGAGTATCAAGACTAGTGATCTCATAATAGGTTTCCTCATTTTACTGATCCAACAGAGCGTATCCCTGACTGTGATAAGGGAGACGATCATGGTGGTGGTGGTGGTGGACGTCAGAGATGGCAAGGACAACGAGGACAAAGAGATCCTTAGGTTATTGGTAGAGCAGGTGGAGGACCATAGGTGAGAGGTGGGCATGCTAGGGATAGAGCTAGAGATGATCATGTAGCTGAGATTGTATGCCCTAGAGTAGTAGTGGATGATAGGCAATAGAGACGCCAGAGACATTAGAGACAACAGAGATAGGCTCATGTAGATGCTGCTAGGTAGATTTCAAGTGGATTAGATCCTTTGGTTCAGTTGTAGAGAGTTGCATTAGCTCAGCAAGATGAGGTTCCAGCACAGCAGGTGCCTCAACAGGATTAGCAGGTTCCTCCACAGGTGCAGCAATCACAGGATATGGGACAGAGTTCACAGGCTGCGCCTAGCATTGATAGTCTATCATGAGATATGGAGGTGATGAGGATAGATATATCTACTGTGGCAGGTAGATTGGATCAGGTTGCTCTCTTGATGCAGCAGTTTATCACTCATGTGATTCAGAGACCTAGCATAGCTAGCACTTCTCAGGCTCCTCCCTCATAGGATAGGTAGGATGACAGGGGTCCAGATGGATCTGGTGCTGGGGATGGATCTTGATTATAGATGATAGATTTTCTCATTATTGATGTCCTTGTATCATGTTTCATGTTGTTGTTATTGATCAGAACTCTTTGATGTATCACTTTGTATGACATTGTATCTTGATATACTGATTGGATGGATCTTTGATGTTGATGAACACTTTTTATGATGATCTATATGATGAGATATTTCCTTGGTTCTCTTGATGAGTTGATTATCTTTTTATGCAGCTATATGATGTTTTATATGCATTTACTTTGATTTATGCTATGGATGCAATGTATCTTATTTTATGATATATATAGATGAATGCCATGATGGATGATTTATGACATGTTCTTTGGTTTTCAATGTATGGATGCAAAGTGATTTATGGAAATGCATATGAATGCCCTTATGTTTTGGAATTTGTAATGTATGCAATTATATCCTTAACTATATGTATGCGGATGGTGTATGAGTAATGAATCTTTTCTTTCTTTTTCTGCTTTTTCTCATTTATGAATAATGATTAATGATTAATGCTATGCATAAATGCAAAAGATAATTCTCATTTCCTTTGTTTGATTGATATCCAAGAGTAAGATGTTTGATTGAACCCCTCCTTTTTTTTGTAATGTTTTTGACTAACCAAGATTATAAGTGTACCCCCTTGTCCTTGGAAAAATAACCATAAATAAATGCAAGTAAACTAACATGATAATGCAATGCAAATGCAACTAAGTGTCACCAACTTTTAGAAAAGAAATGCCATGGAGATAAATTTTCATCATTGAGCATTTTGGGACCAGAAAGCAAGTACAACCATCACTGACCACATCATGATGATATGAATACCACTTTTTATCATTGTTGGTAACCTCTTTTTTGAAACTAATACAACCCTCACTAGTTGGATGACCAAACTATGTGAGTATGAATACCGGTGTCAATAGATTCAATGTTGCAAGTGGATTTTTGGTATTAAGATATTGTAGATCTAAATAGCCAAGGTATCCGTTTGCATAAACAATCAAAGGTTAATCCTTCATCTTATGGGATAGTCCTTGATGGTTCTTTGATGACCATGTCATTAGATGAACTCTCATAGGTTGATGGATTTTCCTTAAAACAATCACTCAAAGGAAAGAAAATATCATGTCTGTAACATGGCTAATCTAGTTGAAACATCATCGATTAGCTCAAAAGATGTGATAAAAGTCAATTTCCTATAAAGATTATAAAAAAGAAAGCTTTAAGTGTTTTGCAATGTTTCATGATTTTCAAAAAGTATTTCCAAGCATTCTGATCTTTAAGGTGTTTTGTCAATTTTTAATCCCGAATGATAAAGTCAATGAAGGCTCAAGGATCAAGTTGTAGGATCAAATACTTAGGTTTGAACAATGATATCCATCAAAGGTTCACGAAAATCTCTCTCTTTTGAAGCTCTGATAAGTCTCTCTCTGATGTGACTGAATATAGAACTATTGAATCCATTTGGTACCAAAATTTGAATCCTCTTCTACCCCCAAGTGATAAATGGGATCATGCAACGAACTTAGGGCAATAGGCAATGTAATGACGCGACTAAAAAAGCTTTATTATGACTATGTACAAATGATGGTTGCAATGAAGGTTTACAAATGGGATGATGGAAATACAATATGGACATATGTGACTAGGAAATGACTTAAGGGAACAAAAGGTGCTTGGTTGCCAAGTTTTCACCTTTTGGGTCTGTTTCTCTCTTTTTTGCTACCAAGGTGCCTATTTCTAGGTTTTCACCAAGGCACTTTTTCTTTTTTTCCTTTTTTTGTATTTTTTTTCTTTTTCATTTTTTTTTTAATTGTTTTTTCAAATGTTTTTGGTATTTTCAAGATCTCTTTGGCTATGTGGAATAAATATGATGCTCCTCATCTAGTACTCTTTATACTCTTTCGTCTACCTCATGTATAGAACCTCTTTAGATGAATGTTGTCGATAGGCTCTTGGAGTTCTTCTCCTTCACAATCTGATAACTTATAGGTTCCCATCCCAAATGAAGACACAATGATGAATGGACCAAGCCAATTAGCCTCCCATTTTCCTTTCTTCTCTCTTTCAACCTGATTCTTTGGGTTTTCTCTTAACACTAAGTCTCCTACCTGAAAGACTCTTGGTTTGATATGTTTATTGTAGTTCCTTGAGATTCTATTCTGATATACTTTCAGGTGCTCATAAGCTTGTGTTTGGTGTTCTTCTAGCAACTCCAATTGTTGAAGTCTAACGACTCTAGAGTCTTCATCTATGATCAACCCTTTCAATGACACTCGTAAAGATAGTTTTTCAACCTCTAATGGTAGAACAACTTTGGCTCCATAGACTAATGAAAATGGTGTGGCTCCCATAGGTGTCCGAATGCTGGTTCTATAGGCCCATAATGCCAAATTAATTTGCACATGCCAGTCTCTTCCAAACTTATTTACCGATCACTTCAAGATTTTCAAAATATTCTTATTTGTAGCTTCGGCTTGTCCATTTCCTTAAGGATAATAAATAGATGAAGAGTGATGTGTGATATGGAATGTGCCACAAAGTTCATCCACATCTTTGTTTTTTAATTGCTTTCCATTGTTCATGATTATGGCATGAGGAATACCATATCTGCAAATGAGGTGGTTCAAGATGAACATGGAAATCTGTTTACCCATGGCCGTGATCAAAGGAACCGCTTCTACCCACTTAGTGAAATACTCTGTTGCGGTTATGATGTACTTGTGACCATTGGAAGATGATGGATATATGACGCCAATTAAGTCAAATCCCCATTGGTAAAATGGCCATGGTGTAACAAATGGGTGCAATTCTTGTGCCAGTGCATGTATCATGTCACCATGATATTGACATTTGCTTCATATTTAGATGAAGTGACAAGAATCTTTCTCTAAGGTCTTCTAGAAATACCCTAAGCGAAGAATTTTCTTGGCTAGGTTTAAACTGCTTGAGTGTGACCCGCAAATGCCTTTGTGAACCTCATGTAAAGCTAACTTAGACTCTTCTTCCTCTAGACATCTAAGTAACATCCCGTCAAGACCCTTATGATACAATGTCTCTGAAAGGATTATGTAACAGACTGATTGGCCTATGAAGTTTCATTTTTGGGCTCAGGATTGGTCTAAAGCTAGCACTTGATCTTTAAGATATGTATATATAGGGTCATACTGGGGTGAGTCATGTCCATGTAATAGGGTAACAATTTGGGTTTCAGGAAGGTCGAATGCCAGTTTCACCAACTCTTCCACCAAGAACTCATACTTCTCATTTTGATTTGGTTTTTGCAATAAGGAAGCCAAGGTGGCCATTGCATCAGCTGCTCTATTTTTCTCTCTTGGAATCTGCTCAAAAGTGATCAAGGAAAAGTACTTCTTCCATCCATCAATCATAGTCTTATATGGCATTATATTTTCATCTTTGGTATTGTATTCATTGTTGACTTGATTGATTATGAGTTGAGAATCTCCATATATTTGTAGCTCGGTGATGTTCCACTCTAAAGCCATTCAAATGCCGATGACTAAAGCCTCATATTCTGCTATGTTGTTTGTGCATGGGAACAAGAGCTTGTAGGACTTAGGAATGGTGTACCCTTGAGGAGTAACCAATAATATGCTAGCCCTAGAACCTCCTTGTGTATATGAGCCATCAAAATATAACTTCCATATTTTTGCTTCTATGTTTACAATGGCAGAATCTTGAAATTCCACTTGAATGGTTTGTGTGGAAGTCAATGGATTTTTAGCTAAGTGATTTTCTATCACTTGTCCTTTTATTGCCTTTTTATCGACATACTCAATGTCGAACTCACTCAATATCATGACCCATTTTGCTATCCTACCTGTTAAGGTAATTTTGCTTAGCAAATACTTCAGAGGATCAATTTTGGCAATTAACTTCACCTTGTGCATCAACATATAATGTCTCAATTTTTGAGATGCAAAGACAACTGCTAGACAAGACCTTTCCATGAATGTATAGTTAAGTTCATATTTGATCAATATCCTACTCAAATAGTAGATGGCTCTTTCCTTCCCTTGTTCATCCTCTTGCGCCAAAAGCACTCCTAGAGACCTTTCGGTAGCAGATATATACAATAGCAATGGTTTTCCCTTGATTGGTGGCATTAGGATAGGTAGATTTATTAGATAAGTCTTCAGTAAAGTGAAGGCTTCATCACACTCTTCATCCCACATGAAAATAGTATCCTTGTGTAGCAACCTTGTGAATGAATGACATTTTTCAGCCAATTGAGAAATGAACCTTCTTATGGATTGTATTTTGCCTTGTAAGGACCTCATTTGGCTTATGTTCTTCAGAATCTCCATATCCATTATTGCTTGTACTTTTTTCAGGTCCACTTCAATTCCTTTTGCTGAAACTATATAGCCTAACAACTTGCCGGATTGGACACCAAAGGCACATTTCTTTGGGTTTAATCTTACTTTGAATTGCTCCAACTGAATGAATATCCTTTTTAGAAGTTGTAGGTGTTCCTCTCTTTTGTGGGACTTTGCCAATATGTCATCCACATAATCCTCTAAAAAGGTGTGCATCATGTCGTGGAAGATAGTTGTCATGGACCTTTGATATGTGGCTCCGACATTTTTAAGGCCGAAGGGCATAACATTCCAATAAAAGGTGCCCCAAGGGCATGTAAAGGCTATCTTCTCTTGGTCTTCGAGCACAATTTTTATCTAATTATATCTGTTGAAACCATCCATTAATGAGTACATGGAGTGACCCGCTGTCAAGTCAACTATTGCATCAATGCTCAGAAGTGGGAAGTCGTCCTTAGGACATGCAAGATTTAAGTCTCAAAAATCCATGCATACACGAATGGATTTGTCATGCTTTGTGACCGGTACAATGTTAGATATCCATTCAACATAGGCTATTTCTCTTATGTATGCCACCTTCAACAATTTTTCCAACTCCGCTTTGACTAAGAGAGATATATGTGGGTGCATTTTTCTCAACTTTTTCTTGACGGGCTTAACCCCTGGTCTAACATTCAAATGATGCATTATAAAGTCAAGATCCAATCCAAGCATGTCAACATATGACCATGCAAATTTCACTTGTTATTCTTGGAAAAACTTGATGAAATCCTCTCTTTCTAGAGGTGTAAGTGATGCTACCAAGTGTATAAATTTTGGATCTATTTCTATCCCAATGTTGACCTTTTATGTTGGCTCTATGAGAATTGGTGACCTTTCTTCCTCATGCTCAGGTAGAGTATCCAATCTCTCTTCCTTTGGTGCCACAATTGAGTTTTCACCATAGGAAATGTCTTTTATCTTTACTTTTTTTGGTTCTAGTGCTGCCACATAGTGGTTTTCATCACTAGAACTTTTCTTTTTTTTCATCTTTTTTCTTTTGACTAAGAGATTGGACCCCCACTGCTTCTATCATGTTTAGTTCAAATTTATTGGTGAAAGAGGACTCAACCGCATTAAGGTATTGGTTCATTGCTTGGTCATTTGGAAAATAAAGCAAATCACTTGGCTCAGTTTGGTCCCAATCAATAAGATGGGGATTTATCAAGGATAAGGTTTCATTAGGCAAGTTATCATCAATTGGATTTATGGACATGACTTTGTTTGAGGGTTCGTACATTGTATCATTTAGATCTATAACATGAGCTTCCTCGAGATGGTCCATGGAAGAAGGATCAAAATCCTCTTCACTTGAGTCCTCATCCACTTCTATGGGAAATAGCATGGGAAAAACAACCCATGGATTAATCCTAACATTTGAATCATCTTCCTCTAAGGGGTCCCAAAAGTCCTCTATCCATGGTTGATTAACAGGTGCTTGTCCTACATTGAGTTCTTGTATGATGGGCTCTTCACGCCTTGAAGCTTGTTGCTTTGGAACCTTAGCATATGTATGTATGGTGACTACCTCTTTATCATGACATGACTCATTGGATAAAGTATCCCATTCATAATCTCAGGAGTCATCACTATCCACATCGGATTCTAAGGCATTTACTTGAGGATGGAAGTCATGCATTGGGCTAGAGCTTTCACCTTTATATTGGTAGCCTACTCCCGATCTTTCATTTTTTGCCCTCCAAGCAGGTTCAATGGGTTCTAGTAAACCTCTATTCCTTTGGCCTAAGGGTCCTCTTCCCTTGTATCCCATTTTCTACATTATCTCAAATCATATCCCATATTGATCAGTTTGAATGTTAATATGCTAGATTCTTTCTATGGGAATACTTGAGGTATCATCTTCGTCATGATAAAGCCATTGAAGGACTTCATCTTCCCCCTTATCAAATGTTGCTTTGTCATTTTCTCTCACAAAGTAAGAGTTATACTTATGAGGAAGATGTTCTTTTGATGGTTTCCCATGTGTTCTTGGAGATGTGGGCATGTCGAATAGGGAAATGAAATATTCCCCTACTCCTTTGGAACTAATTTTGCATTGTTTGTCAAATGCATCCATCATCTCACTCATTTTTTTATAATTGTCCTTTTTAGCTTTATCCTTTTCTTCTTTGGTGGGTTTGTAGAGTACTATCTCTGATTTAGGTGCTTGGTATGAATCTTCATTTGGAGTTGGACCCTTGTAGCTCATCTTCTCATTTCCCTTAGTTGATGTCATTGAGCTAGCTTGAGGAGGGCTTGAAGTAGTACTTAAGGTTAACATAGGATCATCCATTTTGATATCTTCAATGGTGGTTCTTTGGATAATCCCTTCTCTATTATGGGGAATAAATAGCTCATGAAGGGGTTTAAGTGCATTACAATATTGGAACGGATTTGAGTCCCCTCCAACCGTGATTTCCTCACCCATATACAAAAATTTGATGCATTGGTGGTAAGTGGATGGAACCACTTGCATTTCATGGATCCACGGTCTCCCTAATAAAATATTATAAGTTAGCTTCATGTCCAGTACTTGGCAATTGGTGTCCTTTTTGATAGGTCCCACTTGAATGGACAATATGATCATGCTTTTAGAGGCTCTTTCAGCTTCATCATAGGCCTTTATAGTGATTATTTTCATAGGGTTGATGCAAGACTCAGATAACCCTAGGGATTTGACAAGACTCAATGTGCAAATGTTAATGCTAGCTCCCCCATCTATGAGAGCTCTTTTGACTCTATGCCTTTCAATCAAGACCTCTATATGCAATGGTAGATTTTCGGGATGAGTGATAGACATGTCATCTTGGTTGAAAAATGAAAGACAATGAGGTGCAATGAGATGACCTACCATGTTTTGAAACTTCCCATCTTCTAAGTTAGTAGGAACATTCATCTCTACTAGAGCTTTCTCTAAAATTTCCTTATGGTTGGGAGATAGCTTTAATAGCTCCAAGATGGAGATTTGTGCTGGAGTCCTTTGTAGCTGATCTACCAAGCTATATGGTTTTGCTGTTGTAGAAGATTGCTTGATCACAATGTTGGATTGTGAAGGGTTACTAGGTTTAGGATTAACCCCTTGTAGGGTAATCCTTGAAGTCTGTCCCCTAGTAATAACATTAGATATCTCTTTTTGGGGTTGTTCTTTGATCACTATAGCATTCACAATATTATCATAAGGTGGCACAAAATTAATATTATTGCTGCTTTGTTTCTTTCCATTGGACGATTCCCCTTTGTCATGTTTATAGAAGGGTTGTTTGAAAGCCGTGTGGTCTTCATTGATTTGAGGTCCATCAATGGTGATCATGCCACTATCAATTAAGTCTTGCACCACATTCATTAGCTGCAAACACTCATTTGTCATGTGCCCTCGAATCCTATGGTATTCACAATGGCTATTTTCACTCCACCAGCTAGGCTTGTTGTGTGGCTCATAAGGCTGAATGCTAGGTAGATTAATGATGTTTTTAGCCATGAGGGTCTTTAGTGCATTTTTGAGGGGTTCACCCAAGGGTGTGAAGTTCCTTTGAGGAGTTGGTACCAAGAATTTATCAGATTTATTACTCCTTTGATTATTTCCTTGGTTGCCACTATTATCATTGTTGTTGAAAGGTGCCTTGGAGGTCTGGTTTTTATTGATTAGGTATTATTGTAAGAGAAAATGGAGTCACCTTCAAGTTACTAGACTCCACAACCCCGTCATTGACTACTCCCTTATTTTTATTCTTCAATCCATACCTATTATAGCTATTGGACCAATTCTTATTCTGATTGTTGTTATTATTGAAGTTATTGTTGTTGGATTTATTCTTGTTATCTTTATACAATTTCAACTCTCCACTCTTAACCAACACTTCTTCTATCATTACTCCATTCTCTATGAGGTCTTGGAAGGTCTTGGGGCATTACATTCTTAATCAATAGTTCATCTTGTTGCTCAAGCTATTAATGAATATATCCATTTTCTCCTTTTCGGGCACACTCCTAGGATATCTCGCAAATACAGTCCTCCATCTTTGTAAGAAAATGAGGAATGCTTCTCCATCCTTTTGTTTAGTATTACATAACATTATCATCATGACCTCATGCTTGATGTTGTATGAGTAACGGGCCACAAATTTTGAAGCTAGTTCTTCAAAGGTTTTTATGCCGGATGGTAATTTAGAAAACCACTCCATGGCCATACCTCCTAACCTTCTTGGGAATAGTCTCATTAAATAGGTGGTATCGTGCATGAACTCCAAGCTCAATGCACAAAACTACCGTAAGTGATCTTGTGGATCCAATGTTCCTTCGTACTTGTCATACTTGGGAAATACTACATTGATCGGGAATGGTGCCATTACTAGACTTTTATTAAATGAGAATGGACACAATGCTTCGATAGAAAAGGGTTTAGGAGCCCCACTTTGTTTGATTGTATCCAGCTACATTTGGAATATCTTAAACTGCTTGTTCATAATGTCAATGGCACTCTCTTCAACTTATGGTGGTCTTAGTTGATTCACATCATAATCTTGTGGAAGCTTAAGACCTGCTCAGGCTAAGTTCATGAAATACTTCTCTTTATCCCTTGCCATTGATTTTTCCATGAGTCTTAGGAAATAGGAGCATCGAATGACTTCATCAACCTTGTCATCGGTGGCATCATCGATAGTTGGTTTGGTATTAGTTCTTTGGTGAGTGGTATCAATTCCTTGGGTGTTTTGATCTATCCCTCCACTATTGGTATTACCTTGATTATTCATGTCAATGCCCCCATTATTTGCATCACCTTGGTTATTTGGGTCGATGCCACTATTGCTTTTATTACCGAAGCTACCGTAGTACATCATGTTGTCTTCTACTTCTTGTTTGGGTGATTTTTGGAGTATTCTTGGAGTGGTAGAATCATCTCCTGGGTAAGGGAGCTCTTGTATTAAGTAAGTTCTATCTGCTTGCAAAGTTTTCTTGACGTAGTAGGATCTAGTAAAAGTAGGCATGAACAAACCACTTGGAAAACAAGAATCAATCGTGCTCTTGGTCAAATCCTTGTAGAATTTTACAAAAATTGTGTAGAATAGGATTTATGACTGAGCCAAATGTTGGAACAGTAAGAACATGGAAAATGGTATCCAGATATGTGATCAAAATTTTCTGACCCCCTTGGTAAATACTCTCTATTTGCCCTTTTGTGTTTTTGGGCGTCACTAGCCTGAGTGTAGGTGTGACTGAAATGGTTGTACGCGTGAACTAGTATTGAACTAGGTGGCACACTGTAGGTATACATGCGACACTTTGCTATTGATAAGCAATTTTCCAGTTTTAACAGGCATAATTTAATATATTCTAGGTGTGACTTCCCTATTGATAAGCATTCTAGTTTGTAAATTTTTGAATTTTTAAACATTCAAGATCAGGTCTTATGAAATTTCCTTGTTTGAAAATAGAAAACAATCGTAACACACACATCAATTTTTCATCATGTCCCTAAATACACTAGAGTGTATATTCTCGATCATTTCCACAAGTATAACTCAAGAAAGAATTCCAAGCAGCCTACCTAAAGTCAAATTTGGCTCTTAACATTTTGGCTCTAAAAGGTGGTTTTGCTACTTATCAGGTTTTATTGAACAAATCTGTTCTAAACTATGCCAAGTTCTTATACCCACTTGCGGGCTTCCCACATGCACCAAGGTACAATTTTGTGTAATCACTTAAGACTACTAGAGGAAGTGAAGACACTTGTACACAATCTAGCCACTTCCCTTTTAAGGAAAAGTGTATTTCTACTATAGTGGGTTGGATGTTACCGTGGCAAAGACGGTTGTCTCCCACTTGGGTTGTTCCCTCTCACCATCCTCGTAAGGAAAATCTTGAGAGGCAGGCCCTTTATTGCTCTATTTTAACTAGCATGTTCATATAAAGCAAGGAAATGAAATTAAGAGCAAGCTTTTGGGAATTTGGTTCACCTAAAAGGTGAAGAGCATATCTCTAACTTTCTCTAAGCTTCTCAAACACTCAAGCAACAATGTTCTTTTTCAATCTCCTAACAAAGAGATTCTTATAATTGAGGTGTTTGGTCAAATTCCTTATTTTAATTAAGCTAGATTCAATGAATGCCACAATTTAAGAAAGTGCAAGCTTGATTATATGAATACCTTTTCCTTTGTAGCTAGCAATGGCTAGGCACTTTTTTCATTGTTTTTGCCTTTTATCTTGCTTTTTACTCACCTAGTGGCAATCGTTCTCTCTCCCTCCTCCAACAAGTTAGTCTAACACAGTCATTCAAAATGAGGGGAAACCAAATCAAAATTTATGAAGAAAAGAATTATGTATGAACTTTAGGTACCTTATTTGCAAATTTTCAAAGAAAAACTTGAACTAAGGACTAAAAATCCAATTGAGAGAAACAAATTTCTTTTTGTAAGCTTCAATAATTGCAAAATAGTTTTGGAATACCTGGTTTTCCTCCTCTTGTGTTGTTTGAAGAACAACCTTAATGTGCTCAAAGTTCTCCTTCTTGATCCTCTTTGCTAATGCCTTTTCTTCTTGATTAAACCCACTTTTTGGCTTTTGGACCTTTCTATGCCTGCTCATTTATAGTCAAATCATGCAAACAGAGAGTTAGATAAATGATTTGATCAATTTAACAACAAATAAAGATAGTAGACAGCAAGCGACATTGTCCAGCTAATACGCATGAACAAATTGTTAGCAGGCGTAACTTTAATGATAAAAATGAGACTTTCCAGTGACACATGCGACACTAAAATTACTCAGGTGTAAACAATTTATTGCAAAGTGTAAACAGATTTGAAAATTGCAGAAAATGATAGATCATAAGCGACAATTTAATCAACAATAAGCATAAAATAGTCGATACAAAGCGTGACTATTTCAGTAAATTGCAAAGAAAAGCTTGATCACAAGTGATAATGGATAGCAGATACGTGATACTTCCTAAGTCACTGGTGTGACTTTAGGCACAAAAGGCTGAACGATTTATCTCATAGGTGTGAGCTTCCGATTTGCAGGTGACTGCAAAGAAATTAAGACATAATAGAAGTGATGTGTCAGGAGTAAGTAGTCAGCTAACAGGCATCAGAACAAAGATCTTAAGCGTCATCAGAATGACTATAAGCATGAGTGAATCTTCTGTATGCGTGACTTCGCCTATTTTCTGCAAAATATTCACGGAAAAGTGACAATACAAGCATGCAATATATGATCAAAATGATAAAATGAGGCCTAGGGCCCCACAGTGGGCGCCATTTTATGTGATGATGATAATCACCTTCATGAAATTAAGATCAAATTAGTAACAACTCAAAGTAAATATAATGAAAATCTAATTAAAATTGAAACTAAGATCTATAGCATCTCATGGTTCTCTAGAAAGATGTGGTAAGTGAAGCTCTCAGCTCAATCTCCACTAGTGACACTTCTAAAATGAGAATGTATGCTGCTATAATGCTTCTACAATGATTATTCTAGCTCAAATTGATACAAAGATATGCAAATTACTCTAAATGCTCTTCAATTGCCTATAATAACAATGCTTTGCAAATGAATTTCTAAGATGGGAATTGCTCTCAAAATGCTTCATACTTATAGTAAATTCCCAAGGGTAAGGGGTGGAGTGAAGTAATCATGATTAACCTTTGGTTGAGTCAAATACTTTGTCTTGTTCATAAATGGGGGGACAATTTAAAAGTTTGTCTCAAAGCTTTGGACAAAAGGACAAGATTGAGTGGATGAGATTGAAACTTTAGAATGAGTGATTGAGATTCATCCTTTTTGAGTGATTTATGTCTTTTTGTCCTCAATTATCATTGGTTGCTCAACTTTGTTGAAAGATATTAGGAATTATTAAATTTAATTAATTAATTAAATTTAGCCATGTAAGGGTAATAGGTTCATTTTGATTTTTGATTTAAACAACTATACAACTAATTGATTAAAATCAATTATGTAGTGTTTTTCACCCCTTTAAGCTTTGATTTAATTATTTAACATCCTTATTTGATTTTTCCTTTGTTTTAATTGATTTTGTCCAATCTGATTTAATAAATGTCCATTTTAATGATTTGATCCTTTTTTGATTGAATTAGTGCATTTTGATGATTTTGAGTTATTTTATTGATTTAAAAGCACTTGCCCATTTTTGAGTGTCTACACTAATAAAAACAAAATAACTCTTAGGAAGAAGTAATAGAGGTTCTTAAAAGAATTAAAAACTTAGGAAGAATGTTAAAGGAGGTTAACAACACCTTCCTCACACTTATCCCCAAAAAGAGAAAACCAAGAATCTAGACGACTATAGACCCATATCTTTATGCAATACTATCTACAAACTTTTAACTAAAACCCTAGCTAATAGATTTAATAAATTATTACCAAATATGATTTCAAATGAGAAGATTGGGTTTGTACCTAGTAGATCCATATTTGGAGTAATAATAGCTCAAGAAGTTATCCACTCTATCCAACAAAATAAAGAGCCTAGTATGCTTATAAAACTTGATATCAAAAAGGCATACAACAAAGTTGACTGGCTTTTCTTATGTAAGTGCATGGAGGCATTTGGCTTTACAAAATAATGGATTCATCTTATATTTAAATGTATATCAACATCTAGGATCTCAGTTTTAGTTAATGGATCACATGAAGGTTTTTATAATACTTCTAGAGGATTGAGACAAGGGGATCCACTCTCTCCTTTCCTTATTATTATCATAGTTGAAGCTTTGTGTAGAACCCTTACAAAGGCTATAAATGAAGGGTCCTTGAAGGATTCAAGGTAACGAGGGGATAGGACCCTATTACCCATCAACAATTTGTTGATGATACATTGCTAGCAAGAAAAGCAAACAAACAAGAAGTAGAAAACATTAAAGAAATATTAGAGGTTTATACTAAGGCATTTGGAGAGGAGATTAACAAGGAGAAATCATAATTATTTTTCTTCAACAATAGCCCAAATAGAGAAATAGAAATCAAAGATATTCTTGACTTCAACATTGGGAAATTACCATGCAAATATCTAGGTTTACCTTTGGACAAAGGGAAAAGGGAAAACCATCTCTGGGACAAAGTATTTTCTAAATTAGATTAAAAAGTAAAGTCTTGAAAATAAAAATTGCTCTCTTTAGTAGGGAGAGCTACAATGATTAAATCTGTACTATTTTCCATTCCCATATATATCAGAATCAAAGACAAGATTATTAAAAAACTAAGGACCTTTTTTTGGCAAGGCACGGTCGAGAAAACAAAATTGGCTATGATAGCTTAGGACAAAATTTGCAAACCAATTAAAGAGGGAGGCATAAAATTCAAAAATATCCAATAGCAAATAAAGCCCTGGGAGAATTTTTTTTTTTGGAAAATACAAAAAGACCCCAACCTAAAATGGGTTAAGATACTATGATGCAAATATTTAAATGGGGAAGACCCAATAATCATTTTTAGAACAAATTATCCTCCAAAGGGTTCAAGGGTTTGGAACTTCATAGTGAAATGTAGGGATGTCATCAACACAAGTTTGTCTTGGGACATTGGGTCAGGAGATCAAGCCCTCTTTAGGGAGGACTCATGGGGAGGTTACCCCTCTATAGACTTATTATTAAACAATAACCAACTTAAGGAAACCTGAAAAAGGAATTGGGGAAACTTTGTAAAATATTATATTGAGATCCCAAATGGTAATCCCTCTTTAGGATGGAAGTGGAAATTAGTAACTGAATTAAATATTCCAAAAGAGGAACATGTCAAGTTAAAATAAATATTGGAGAAATGAAAGACAATAATTAGAAATGAAAGAGATAGACTAGTGTAAGTTAAGGCTAAAAATGGCGAATACAATACAAAAGATGGGTAGGCATACTTCCTCCAAATCTCATCTTCCATTGCATATGTGTTGGAATAAGAACTATCTTCCTAAGGTGGGAATGTTTACATGGAATGTTCTTTAGAAAAATATTTTAACAGTAAATTGGATTACTAAGATGGGCTACCTTGGCCCATCCAGATGTACCCTCTATGAGAAAAGTGAGTAATCTGTAGACCCCATATCCTGATTAATTGTAACTTTATAAACAAATACTAGTAATGGCCTAACAATAAGATAGGATGGAAGAAAAACCTACCAAATGACATTTTGAAGCATTTTCAAAGATAGCCCAAAATCAAAGAACATAACACTTATGGGAATATATGGATTGTTTCCCCAGGGTCGCTACAAGAAGTTGAGTCCCACTTTTGGGCAAAAAGTGGAAGTGCTTTCCCTATTTTTTAAAATTTATGTCAATTGATGTTGAAATTTGAGACACTTAAAGATTGAATCTTGAAAAATTGCAGTAATATAAAATTTAGTGCTCAAAGTCTACTTTTCAAATATGTAATTTATTTCAATACCCACATGATATAAATTAAATTTTAGTAGGCATGTTTAAAAACCATTTTTTCATAATGCTTGTTTCAAGACCACACCACACACATATACAACCACCCTTATTTGAAGTAAATAAATGTATTTTGTGAATCCCTCTAGGGAAAGGTACCTAAAACACTGAAGATTGATGAGAATATTTTATCTTTCTTTTTATTGAATATATTTTTTTATTAATTTTTAATTTACTATAAAGTACATTTTTAAAACCTCTAGTGTATGGCCACCATAATTAGATGTTAACTTCACCTTTTTTCTATTTTTTTTTTAATTTGAAGGAAATTCTATGTAGATTGATGTCATATAACTCATTTTTCAAAAAATGTAAAATTTAAAAAGTTATTAAAATTTTAGTTAGCCTTAGTATTTTAAGTTTACGTACCGAATTGGCTTAATAAATATTGTAAAACTATTAAAATTGATCATATCAATATAAAATTTATATTTTTATAATTTCTAAAATAAGAACTAAAATGGGTTCTCGTTTTGTCAAAAAATTCATTTGGGAAGGTGTCCAAAAAATTATGGCAAGGCATAAATTTTATATTGTAGTGCCTTAGCCATATTTTTGCAAGGCCAAGCATAGGCTTGGTCCCACCAAGCTTGTCCCAAACCAAAAACCAAGGTAGCGGGCATGAGTCTCGCTCATAGTTTTACAAAACGGGCACCCATTTTTTAAAATTCAAAAAACAGGCACTTGTTTTGTGAAATTTAAAAAATGGGTGCCTGTTTTGATTTGGACCATTGAATACGAAATGGGCACCAGATTTAAAAATGGGCACCCATTTCATTTAAATAATGAGTGCCTATTTTATAAAGAGTCGTTGCAGCCAAAAAACAAGACTATGGGCCTGATCTCAATGATTGATGAGTATTCAATCATTTTTTTAATGATTTGTATTGCAAATAAAATATTTTTTTATCAGCATTCTCTTTTTTTGTCTTGTTTTAGATATGACATGAAGAGAATCATTTGAATTTGAATTTTGGTGCAAACATGGGGTCAAAGCAATGCAGAAAGAGGCCAAGGAAGGTTTTGACAACTGAGGAGGTTGCAACAAATAGAGAGGAGACAAAACAACAATGCAAAAGAAGAGAAAGAATTTGAAAAATGAATAATGTTGGAGCATTGAGTTCAACAACTGTTTCAGAAGAGGAGAACAATGAAGACACCATGATGGATGTAGAGTTTGAAGAAGAAAATTTAGGTGCATCTTCTAATCCAGTATTGGATACAGGTATGTCTTCATAGCCAAATGTAACTTATTCTGATAAAGAAGTTCATCATTTGCTAGAAGCAAGTTACAATATAAATGATCTAAATTTTATTCCTAAAAATAGAGTAATAAATTTAATTGCACATCAAATTCCACAAATTAGTAATGTTAATCATAATGATAAAGGAGCTGAAATTCAAACCCTGATTGAAAGTGAAAATCAACCACCAATTCAAATTGAAATCAGCAATGTGGATGTAGACATAGAAACACCAATTGAGAAAGAAACTACTTTGAATGATAATGAAATAAATGAACAATTTCAAATAAAAAGTGATGTCCTAGACAATCTACATGGTTTGGTTTCATGGAGATAGATTAGGACAGACGCAACCAAATTGTTTTGACAATTTTTTTATAATAAGAAATTTGGGTTTCAATATCAACTAATGTTACAATTAATTAAAATGTCTAAAATGTGAGAAGTGATGAAGAGGTTAGGCATTTATGTGAAATCAAAGAAGAAGGATGAGTCTCTAAAATAAGTTGTATCAATTGTTGCTAGTGCCTTTGACACAATTGGAAAGAAAATTCATTCTAAAGATAGTAATGCGGCATGAAAAGCAATAACAACAACTTTAGTAAACAAAACTACTACTGATAAAATAATGATTTCAAACATAAGTGGATATCTTAATATTCATCGTAAAATTTTGACAAGAGTTGTAAAGAGAAGAGTTAACTTTGAAAGTGATCCGGAAAACCATTTATAGACCTTTAGTGGTAGACTCCCAAAGTCTAACATGAAACTTACTGGTGAAGTCAAAACTTTGATTGAATTTTTTGGCACAATAATACAAGAGTATCCCCTAATGCTAGAGATGTTCTTAAATTAAGAGTTGATTCAAAAGTTTTTGATCCACATCCAAAGCACCTTTTGGATATGACTCAAACTGAATTGTATAAAAAATATGTGGATGATAAGGTGTTAACAATTAGTATTAGTCATGATTAAAAGTTAGGGAGAATGGAGAGGAGAGGAGCAGAGCGGAGAGGAGCATGGAATGGAGGCAAATACAGGCATGGAGGGTGTTTCTTCTCATAGGGTCATAACTAGAGGCATGACACTCAGCACCATAGTAGAGGGGAATACAAAATAGAGAGATTTAGGAAGGTCTCGGCTGATAATGATAAGACTATTGATATCGTTCTTCTGGAAGAAATTGAAGAGGATGCTGCGCTTTGGGAAAAAAATGGTCATTATTGGCAAATTCATTGGAGAGCATGTGAAGAGGGATCAAATCAGGGAATGGATTTTGGAACAATGGAGCAGGGATGTTGTTATCAAATTCATTCCAAAAGGTTTCTTTATAGTTATCTTTTAAGAAGAAGAGGTTCGTGAGAAAATCCTTAATAAACAAAACTAGACAATGAGGTCGATTCCTTTGTACCTTCAACTATGACAACAAAACTTTGATCCTACCCCACTTGTGATTTATCAAACACCCATTTGGATTCGGTTGTATAATCTACCCTGAGAATATTGGGGGGATGCAAGTCTTGAATGCATAGGCAGATCGTTGGGAACCCTCCTAGAAGTGGATGAATCTATCATTGATAATGATTCATATCTATATGCCAGAATGAAGATAGTGGCTGTGCAAACAATTCCATCCTTTATTTACTTAAAAAGAGGCAACTGTTCTTGGAAACAACAGATAGAGGTAGAAAAATCAACTCTGGAGTGTGCTAGATGTGGTTTCAAGTCACACATAGCTATGAACTACAAAGTTTAAGTCCAACCAGCCAAAATTTGGGTCCCAAAGATCAGACCCCAAAAAATGGTTATGAAAACCGATTCGCAAGTTCAACAAGTTCCATTGAAGGCAGCTTCGGCTAGCATCTCTATGGAGGAAGGGGAATGCTCGGTATCAAAGACTCAGAGAGAAATTAGTCACATGACAATCACTTTGCAGTGCGTCCAGGCTCAATCAGATTCAGAGATTGAGTATGATAGGGAATCGATGGAGGATTTTCTCTCGGGTGATTCTTTGGACAACATAGAGCCAAGAGTTATTAGTCAATCCACTAATGTTCTCTTAGAAAAAGCCAAAGGTGGAAGGGGGAGGTGATATAATAGGCAATTAAGAGAAGAACGGGCCAAGGAGAAAGGTATTATTAGTGTGGTTGATTTCATGAAGAAGACCAAGGGAGCAGGGATCTCCCTTGGGGAGAAATGAAGATCGTCACTTGGAATGTTAGGGGTCTATCAGCTCCTAACAAAAGATGCTTGATTAAATGAGTGTTATTAAAATTAGAGGGTGACATAGTTCTTCTACAGGAGACCAAGTTAAACTTAGATAAAGCTCTGAGTTTCCTTTGTTCATGTAATATATATGAAGGTTTTTCCATGAAGCCAAAGGTTCAGCAAGATGTTTGGGATTTCTGTGGAAACCTGGTTCTATTAAGATATAGGAATTGGAGAGACACGACCATTGGTTATATGGTAGGGTGGTCAACATCAAAGATAATCTCACATTGCACCTTATTAATGTCTATGGATAGATTAAAACTAAAGCAAAGTCTCAATTATGGACAGCCATATCATCTAAGATTGACGATCTCAAGGATGAGAAGATTATTATTGTAGGAGACTTCAATGCTCTATTGGATTTGGATGAGAAAGTGGGTGGCTTGAGGATGCCCAATCAAGTCATGGAATATTTCAAGGACTTCGTATCTAGGAATCAATTATTTGATGTGGTCCCTACGAATGGTCGATTTATATGGACTAATAGATAGATCAACTTCGCCAAGATCTCTGAAAGATTGGACAGATTCCTAGTTGGTCCTTACTGACTTAAATCTTCTTTTAACTTGGATACTAGTATTCTTCCCATTTCCCTCTCAGATCACTTCCCAATTTAGTTGAGCTTTCTAGTTGATAATCAAGGACATATAAGATACTTCAGATTCCAAAATATGTGGTGGAGGGATAAGGATTTTCTTCCTAAGTTGGGAGGTTGGTGGAAAGAGAGCAACATATTCAAGGGCACCCTGAGTTTTACTTTTGTAAAAAGACTCAAATTGGTTAAAGATAAGATCAAAATTTGGAATTATACCACCTTCAAGAACATCTTCCAAGAAAAGATTAGGGTGGAGGTTGAATTGGAGGATCTTAATCAGATTGTCATTAACTCAGGCATGACTAATGTGGAATTTAAAAGAGAGAAAGCTCTTAAAAAAAAATTGGTGGAACTTTTCTCAGAGAGGAAATTTACTAGAGAGATAAGTCAAGAGAATGCTAGATTCAAGATGGGGATTCAAATACCAAATTTTTCCACGCCTCTGTCAAATCCAAAAGAGTGAATAATAGAATTAACCGCATATAAGATGACCAAGGGAGTTGGTTTGATAACTCTACAGAAATAGAACAAATTGCGGTTAGTCACTTTTGGGCTCTTTTAGGAGCCTCTACCGACAATATTACTCAGCCCCCCTTGGTCACACTGGATGCAATTGAGTGAGTCATAATGGACAAAGACAATACTAGCCTCATGTGGTCGTTCACTCTTTAGGAAATAAAAAAATCCACATTTGATAATCCCCCATACAAAGTAGTGGGGCTAGACGGTTTTCCCTCAATTTTTTTTTAGAAATGCTAGGAGTTTATGGGCAATGATATTATAAATGTGGTGGAAGAATTTAGGAAGAAGGGGCATTTTGTAAAGGAAATGAACCACATAGTAATCACCTTGATCCCAAAGAAACATGATTGTTCATCTATGGATTATTTCCACCCAATCTTGTTGTGCAATGCTATATATAAAATATTTTCTAAAGCCATGGTCAATAGATTGAAACAACTCCTCAATAGGATAGTCTCAGTAGAAAAACATGGATCCGTCCCGGGCCGCAAAATTGTGGATAGCATTCTCCTGGCAGGTGAGTTAATTCATAGCTTGTAGACCACAAAGAAACAAGGTATGATAGTTAAGCTCGATGTCAGTAAAGCATATGATAGATATCGATGGACCTTCCTTTGGAAAGTACTTTCTAGATTTGGGTTTGATCAAGAATGGATTAAATGTATTTCATTTTGCATGTCTTCTGTTCACTTCTCCATATTTATGAATGGAGTGGTCTGTGGTTTTTTCTGAGCTACTAATGGGTTAAGACAAGGTGATCCCCTATCTCCATTTTTGTTTGTATTGATGGTAGAATTTTTGGGAAGATTTATCAGAAAATAGACATCCCTTGGTAGATGGAGAGGGATTTCAATTAATAACAGGTTGGAACCTTTTTCTCACTCCCAATTCACTGATGATGCAATTATGTTTGGGGAGGCCACCATAAAGGAGGTCGAGATCATCAAGTAGGTGATAGATACCTATGAAAGAGACTTAGGACAAATCATGAATACACATAAATCGAGAGTGTTCTTCTTCAACACCAGCTACAGAAGGTGGGAACATATCAGCCATCCTAGGTTTCGAACAAGGAACATTCTTGATCATTTATTTAGGGGTACCATTATATGCGGGATAAGTGGATAATAGCTTTTGGGAAGAGATCATAAATAAATGCTAGGGAAAAGCATCATCATGGAAAAATAAATGATTAACTCAGGTAGGGTGGATACTTATGGTCAAATTGGTATTATTAGCTATACCTATCTATTATTTTTTAGTCTACAAACTTCCGCTCAGAGCCTCTAGCGGTCTTGATAGCATTTTAAAAAAATTCCTTTGGGATGGATCTAAAGAAGAGTAGAAGATCCCCCTTATCAGTTGGGATATGGCCTATTTGGCAAAAGAGGATGGAGGAGTAGGCCTCCACAAAATGAGTTTGTAGAATTAGGCACTGGGTGCCAAGTTGGCATGGGAAATGTACAAGTCACTAGAGAAACCATGGTGTCATGTTAGGGTGGCAAAGTACCTAGACTCGTGGGAACTAGACATAATCTTGATGGTTGCTAATGCCCCTAGTGGCTCACATTTTTGGAGACACATATGGGAGAGCCAAAAGATTATCATGGAACACCTTACGTGGAGGATTGGCAATGGGCATAAGGTGAGATTTTGGAGGGATTCTTCGAATGGGGAACCACTCATTGAATCCTTCTTCTCAGATAAGGATTGGATTAATCAAATGGAAGTGATATAAGGTCAACAGGTTGTGGATTACATGGTGTTTGAATCCTAGTCCTCTTCGAGGGCCAGTTGGAAGTTTATTGGAGCAACCTCTTCGACTAATTCTTCCACATTACAAACTATGCTTTCAAGCAGAGTAGTGCTTCGCTCCTCAACTAAATATATTGTCATTTGGTCTGCATCCAAATCTAGCGCATACAAAATAAACCTTGGCTATGAATTACAAAGGAAAAGGCAAAGCGAGTCATACTGGCCATCCAAGCTCTATTGGGGAAAAGGGCTACTACCCAAGGCAGGGGCATTTCTTTGGATAGCATTGCACGGTAGGATCCTAACGGGTAGCAGACTGAAATCAATAGGCATTGCAGGTCCCAACAAGTGCATTCTTTGCAAGAAGGTAGAGGAGATGATAGACCACCTATTATTTTGGTGCCCCTTTGCTAGTGAATTTTGGGAATGGCTACTGGAAAGGATGTAGTGTTTTTCAGTCATAAATCTCACTCTACTTGACTTCCTCTCATCGTGGCCCACAGACAGAGTGAAACCTAAATGAGGTGTTCTTTGGACAATGTGTCTGTCGATGCTGGTGTGGCATATATGGAAAGAGTGGAATCGAAGGATTTTTAAGGAGGAAAGCTTGGAAATAAATGCTTTAAAGTATATGATTGGAGTAGCCATTGAGGAAGTTATCAATTCCAGAACTCTTGGACAACATTTTCTCTTTCAGTCGAGATGGGACACGGATATGGAGAAAACATGGCAATTCAAACACCGCGGGGAACATAAGATCAAGAACAAGAAGGGCCAAAGGAGTATCACGGTGTGGTAGGCTCCTTCGTTAGGATGGAAGAAATTGAACTTTGATGGTGCCAGTAGAGGGAACCTGGGTAGAAGCGGGTTAGGTGCCATTATTAGAGATGATCAGGGCAAAATGCTGCAAGGAATTTCTCAGAATATGGGTGTCACCACAAACAATGTGGCTGAGATTTCAGCGCTAGAGGTTGGGTTAAGATGGTGCATGAATAATGACATTGATAAACTAGTTATTGAGGGGGATTCATAGATCATACTAAATGGAGTGGCTAGAGCTGAGTTTAGTAGTTGAAGATTAGCCAACTGGTTGCCAAGGATAGATGAGGCATTAAAATATTTGCACGATTTTTGTATACATCACATATTTCAGGAAGGGAATAGAGTTGGGAACCAGTTGGCAAACTTGGGGATCGAATCTGAGGTAGAGTTGATGTTTGGTCAGGTTGAGAAAATTCCAATGGGACTGCAGGAGGTCATATCAACTAATATTGCATCTCTTCCGAGATCAGGGATCATATAGCCTAGACAATTTTTCTTGGCTCGGCAGGAGGGAGGTGACAAGCTTGGTATGAGTCACATGGCCCTCGAATTTTTTGCTCCATTACTTTGAATCTACTTTAGAGATTTTTGTAGAGATGGAGCTGGGGAAGGACATTGCCAAGCATTTTTTAAGAAACTGAGTCTTCAACAAGTCACATCAACAATGGTGAGTTTTATGGGCATCAACTATAGGTGCAAACAGGAGGAAACACTGGTAGAGATGCCAAAGGAGAAACCCAATCGAATATTCAAACAAGCTAATGAGCAGGAGAATGCGGCCATGATTATTTTGCTAGGGGCTGAATATTGGGCAGGAGGCCACATTCATGACAAAAAGCTTGTCTTTGACTTATTTCAGCCCATTATACAAGTTATAGGCCACCCGATGACTGTGAATGGCATGATTCATAAAATGATAGCAAAGGAGATATATCTGGAGGTCACTCATGCATTGGATTTGATCGACACCAATCTCATGGGTGGAGGGATGTTGGGTCTTTTTAGTTTGGAAGCTGAAGGGAAGAAGAAGCTTATGAAGAAGGCGTAGATGTTGTTCAAGACATGCATCAAGGAGTATGATATGAGAAAGTTTGAGGCTTTCTGTCAGGTTAATGAGAATCTATTCCTAGCAGAAGTAGTAGCTAGGCTGATTTCTATTGGCAAAGGGATAGGGTATCTTTACAACTGAGTTGGGTAGCCTAGTGATCTGTAACTCATTTTGTAAATGGAGAGATATCTCCCATATCATATGTAAGTTCTTTTTTAGTAATATAAAGGGTACTACACCCTAGGTAGAGCTTATTTAAAAAAAAAATAGTATTAGTCAAAGATCTTTCAAAAAATGTAAACCATGGTATGTAAGGATTAACAAGGAAAGAGTCACCTGTTGTTGCAAAACTCATGTTCAATTTCATTATAATTATGATATTTTTTGATCTATACATTCTACCATGCATACCAATGAAATGTTGTAGGAATGTGATATAAATATACCACCTCAAACTGTAAAGGAGTTTCTATCAAGTTTGTATTATAACCTACCTAATGAGAAATTTTATCTTTTGAATGCATGTGTTTCTAGTGTATGTGATGTATGTGGCAATCTTAAATTATTACATGAATGTTTATATGACATTATTTCAATTGATTTTGGACAACAATTAGTTGATGTACAAAGATTTAAAATTGTTGAGTATCCATTGAAGGATGGAAAGGTTGGAAAAAGGTGTGATCTAATAACTGAAAAAGTTAGTGTTCATGCTTTTATGAATGAATTCAAGATTAAGGTCGTACCTAAATATGTGAGACACTCTCAAAATTCTAGATGGATCGATGGACAATTTTTAAAATGCAAGAATACATTTCCAATTGGTAGTATACTTTCAGTCGTTGACTTTGCAGAGAACTACACGCTTACACCACAAGATGAGATGCAACTATAATATTATAATTCAGTGAAAATAACATTTTTTGTTCATATTGTCTATAGGCATGCACCTAATAGTACAAAAGAGGACCAAAAGATATTGAGAGAGTACCATTTCTATATGAGTGATAATAAATTACACTCATCGGAGTTTATCCAATATTGCTTTAAGACCTTTTATGAAAATTTAAGGGAGAGAGAAATTCATATAACACATCTAATATGGTTAGGTAATTGCACAGGGAAATTCAAGAATGCTAGAATGTTTTATTGGTTGAGTAGGAGACATAAGAAAATAAATATCTGACATATCTAGAGTTTTTTTGAGGATGGACATGGGAAGGGAGAACATGATGGTGCCAGTGCATGTTTTAAGAGAGCCCTTTGTAGAGAGCAACTCAAATTTGAGGAAAAATCAAAATTTAAAGATGCAGGTGCAATTGTTGAATGGTGTAAAACAAATTTGTCTACAGGATCAAGTTAGAACTCTAAAATCAAAATTTTTTTCTCGCTAGTTGAAGAGAATAATATCCTTTCAAGATATGATTGTGATACAATTAGTGGATCGACTAAATGGCATTCATTTAGGAGTTCTAATTCTAACACTTGGACTATATGGAGTAGGGAGCTTGCATGTTTTTTGTCAATTTTGTGTTACATGTGAATGGGAGGAATACGAGAATACATAATGGGTTGAAGAATGGAAAAAAAATCATTAACACCTAGTGAGACACAAGATCAAGATGATATAATAAATGAAGACCCAGATCATGCATTTGCATCAAAAGATTATGATCATGTTTTAGAACTCATAAAACCTGGTAATTTAATTCAATTTATTGTAAACCTTTAAATTATATTAGTTACATGTACATGTCATATAATTTTTTATTATATTTGAACTATAAATCTTTAAACAAGTACTATTTGTGCATGTACTTAATTTTGTTTTGCAGGACATGTTTATGTTGTTGTTGCACCTAAGGATAATAAAGAGCAAACAAAGTATTATTTAGCTCGATGTGTAGAACCTAAGAAAAAGTTGATATGGCATCAAGTAGATGATGATGGTTTTCAGTATCCAATTGGGTCTATTGTGGTAGTTGGTACATGGCTACACAAATACCTAACAAGAAGGAATGGTTTACCATCTTTTGAAGACTACCAATCAGAAAACAAGATTATGCACTATTCCCTTTTGGTACTGGCAACAAATATCAAATTGGAAAGATACAAAGGGAGACCTGCTAATAAAATATTATGGACACTTTCAATGGAAGAGCATGAGGCAATCATAAATGCATTTCAGAAAAGAGAGGATGTTGATGGTACATTAGGTTGAATCAAATTTATACATGTAAGTTTTTGTTCAATTTTTCTTATTTTAATATATTTTTCTATATAAATATCTATGTCTTCTTTCAAGTGTCATATAAATTATAATTTAGAGATAGATTTGAAATAAATTAAAATTGACTTTAAATTAACTTTACATTTAATTACATGTATTTTCTAGCATTTCAACATTTATTTTTATGATGCAGGACGTCTGGAAGAACATAGACGTGAACTATTTATTTAGTTCAATGCACACTTATATTCATCCAATTTTGGTTTTGTAAACAGTTCATGAACTCACTTTTATTCATCCAATTTTATTTTAAATATTTAAGTTAAATTCATAGTTGTATTTGCCTAATTTTGTTCTAAATATTAAACTATGCACATTGGTCAGATTATGTTCACTAATAGATTATGATAGAGTTATTTGTGCATACATATTCATTGTTCAAATTAATAGATCTCATTGTTAGATATATGTTTTTTTTATAGTTAATGAAAGTCAAGTGATACTACTTGTAACATCTATATTCATCCAATTTTGGTTTTGTAAATAGTTCATGAGATCACTTTTATTCATCCAATTTGGTTTTAAAAATATAAGTTAAATTCATAGTTGTATTCACCTAATTTTGTTCTAAATATTAACTATATTTACATTGGTCTTATGTGAACAAGTTAATAGATTATGATAGAGTTATTTGTACATCCATATATATTGTTCAAATTAATACATCTCATTGTTAGATAGATGGTTTTTTATAGTTAATCAAAGTCAATATAACTTGTAACATCTATATTGTTCTTTTCAATTACATGAATTAATAGATCTCATTGTTAGATATATGGGTTTTTTTATGGTTAATCAAAATCAATATTACTTGTAGCATCTATATTGTTCTTGTCAATTATATGAATTAATAGACCTCATTGTTAGATGGATGGTTTTTTTATGTAATCGATATTTAATTACAATTGATATTAAATGATCATATTACATAAGCTCATATGTCTACATTCAAACCACTATTTGAAAAAACCACGAATTAGGATTAAAAGTCCATGAATAAGATAAATAACATAACAAGTCCTAGAATAATATGTATCATAATGTCCATCATATCAACTCATGATATATATAATCACACAACAAAGTCCTACTCTAACGACAAGTCCAAGTAATATATGATAACAAGTCCTAGTAATGCAAGTCCTACTCTAACAACAAGTAAAAATAATATGACAAGAAGTCATCATAACACAAGTCATCATAATATGTCCATCATATAAAAAGTGAAAATAATGTATGTGACAAGTATAATCTAACTCTAGTCTCTAGTTGATCTCCAGCCCTCTTCACTCCACGTGAAGGTGACTGTGATGCACCATCTTGTTGTGTCTACTCCTGAGTGCCCTCATCCTCCTATAAATTTTTAAAAGATCTCATTAGAAGACTATTAAAAAATTCACTTAAAAAATAATTAATATTAATTTGAACATTTAAAATTTTACCATGCGTACATGCTCAGTAATGCCCTCAGTGGGACATGGAGGTCCTCTCTCAGCTACATCATAAGTGGATGCACTCAAGTCCTATAGAAAAAAACATTACAAAATTTTAATAATTCAGGTATAAAAGATCTAGATACACAATGTTAATATTAATTTGAACATTTAAAATTTTACCATGTGTCCATGCTCAGTAATTCCCTCAGTGGAACATGGAGGTCCTCTCTCAGCTACATAAAAAATGGATGTAGTCAAGTCCTGTAAAAATAAACAGTACAAAATTTTAATAATTCGGGTGTAAAAGATCTAGATACACAATGGACATTGAAAAATTAATTTTAATCATGACCTCAAAGGACAATGTCAATGGATGCATTTGGCTTAATCATGTAGCCATGCCAAGACTCATGGTGGTGTCGACCTGAACAACATATATAAAGCATGAATCAAACTTATAATATATACATAAATTATATAGTATATATAACTTGACTATAAATTTATGGAATAAAAGCATGTACATTACTTGTGTGTGACACATAGATAATGTCACCAATGAGTCAAGACATGAATGTGATTGCACAACATGAGACAATCCAAAAGCCTACAATTGCAAAAAAAAAAGTATGAATCAAAGTTGTACATAAATTAGTAAGATATAAACACTTAAAATTAATGAATGAAAAACATACTATAGGTATATGTGATTGACTCCCAGTGACCGGTGGGGCAGAGAATGAGAAATTGCCAATCTCAATGTTACATGAGAGACCCTACAAAATCACAAAAAATATGTCAAACACATTATCAATTATTTTGTTTAAAGCTTAAATGTATCAAGATCAAAGTGCATACCGTGAACAAGGCATCGAGATCTCAAGGTGTGGATGTCATATGATGACAGCTAATGAATGATGGAGGGTCAACCCTCCTCTGTTCACCAAAAAATCCACATGTTATGGTTTATACTTGTATAAATATGAAATTTAATATTGCACGATAAATTATAATTAAATTTACCTCTATGGGATGATCATCGTCTGCATTGAGAAAATTAACATATGATGTGATATCATCTCCAACATCACCATGTGCACCACCATCATCATCATCATATCCACCATGGGAAACATGGGAAACATTGGGATCAATTTGGGGACCCCTACATATATCCCCACAACTTGTGCAAACATGTGCTATGCTAGGGGCAACCCTCACCTGGGTCAAGTGTTGTAACAAATTGCCTGTAAGGGCACTCAATGAACCAAGAGCTGACTGCACTGCTCGATGATGGACAGGTACGGGAACTACTAGAGTAGTAAGAGGAACAAGGGACTAATTACGCACATGATTTATATCTCTATCACTCAATTTGGCCCCTAGCCTGTCCTGTGGCATGCCCCGAACAACCCCTTGTAATGCTCTCATGTCAAAGTAATTGGGTTTCCTACACAATTCAAATTCAGCCCATAATTTTTTTCAAAAATTAAAGGTGGACCTCATGATTAGTGTGTGGTGGATGGTAAAATACCATCCACCACCACTCCCAAAAATGCTCCTCTATACCAAGGTGCCAACACCATCTAATAGAAATACATAGCTTCTTGCCAAGTATCTCCTCACCTATTTTAGGGTTCAAAAAATAACGTGTCATATTATTTTTTGTAATTTTTAAATTATTGACCTCTTTATAAGAGAGGTTGTCAACATAATATGCAGGCATGGCCTCCCTCCATGATTGAAAACTATCAAGCTCGAAGTCTAATGTATGTACAAAATCTATTATGTCTTGCATGCTATTTGCAAGGCATAGTAGCTGGGGAGATGGATGAGGATCATGCCTAATAGTATTTACATCTCTCATTATGGCCTCTACATTTCTCCTAATATTGTCTCTCAACTACCTAGGTGGAGGTGGACGAGGAGGTGGCGGTGGTGCTTGCTGACCTAAAAGCTCATCAATGTTAAAATCATCCATTTTTATAATATACATACATATAAAAACATGAAAATTTACAATTAACATACAATTTACATTTTACCTTACAAAGAAAGACTTAAATAATTAATTACTTGACATAATTTAAAAATTAAAAAATAATTTAAACATTTTACCTTACAGAGAGAGAGACTTAAATAATTAATTACTTGACATAATTTAAAAATTAACAAATAATTTAAACATTTTACCTTATAGAGAGAGAGAGAGAGAGAGAGAGAGAGAGAGAGAGTTTCTTGTTTTAGTTGTGTGAAGGTTTACGTTTTCTACATGTACAATTTTTTATTTTAGTTATGTTTAGGTTAAAAAAAATTTCTACCCATGCTTTCTTATTTTATTTACATGTCTAAATTTATGTTTTTGTTTTCTACTTAGGGTTTTGTAATTCAATTGTGTCTAGGTTTACGTTTTTGTTTTACTACTTAGGGTTAAATTAAAAGTTTTAAAAGTTTTCCAATTTGGTATGACAATTTACAAATTAAATTAAAACAAAAAATAACTAAATATAATATAAAATATAATTAAATTTATATGATAAATTACAACATTAAACTACATTTTTTAATTAAAAATAATATGAAACTATAATTTTTTATCAAAAAAATAATGAAAAATAAAGAAAAATAATAACAAACAATGGTACGTACCTGGAATCAGGAGAAAAATGGCTGAGGAGGTCGGCAAGAGCAGCTAAAATGGGCACCCATACTCTGCAAAATGTGATCCCATTTTCCAAGTTGTGAAAATGACTTGGAAAATAGTTTAAACAAAAAAATAAATACATATACAAAATGGGCACCCGATTTTTAAAAATTAGGTGCATGTTTTTCTTTGGGTGCCTGATACAAAATGAGCACCCAATTATTAAACGGGTGCCCATTTTTTAAATATGGATTGGGCTCTTGAACCTAAATGGGCACCCAAATTTTAAAAATAGGTGCCTGTTTCTTGTACCAAAACTTTTTGGACGTGGACTTCCACGGAATTGGCACTCAACTTTGTGCATCAACCCCCCATCTATACTAATCTGGGAAGTGTGGAAATAAAGAAACAATAGATCATTCAAGGAGGAAAAGATAGAGTGAGAACAATTAACAAACAAGATTGATATAGCCATTGTGGAATCGATTAACACTAGAAATCTGAATAATCAATCAAACAATAGGAGGTTTACCTATTGGGATGAGAAGATCAGAAAACATTGGAATGGCCTAAAGATTCCTCCTTTTATTGGATCATGCAAGGAAACAAACAATCAAAAAAGAAAAAAAAGAGATTATAGCAAGTGGGTTCCTCCAAAGAAAGGATAAATCAAATTAAATTTTGATGATGCTTCGAGGGGAAACACAAGTGTTCCTGGCATTGGTTGAAACATTCATAGCTGGGAAGGAGTAGAGATAGCTTGGTTAGAAAGACCAATTGGAGAAGAGATGAATAATTATAGAGAGTTTGAATTGCTCTTATAGAAGGCTTATTATTCTGCAAAGATTTATGATTGGAAAAGATAGATATTGAAGGGGATCCAACATTAGTTATAAATTCTTTAAGGAAGAACTCAACTCCCAACTAGATACTGAATGACATCCTCAAAAGGGCACTAGATCTTCAAGGATACTTCAAGAATATACTATCAACCATATTTACAGAGAGGGTAATGGTAAGGTAGACAAGTTGGCCAACTTGGGTGCAAATGAGGCCTTTTTAGAGAGCATAGGTTGACACTGATCTTTCTATAGTTAGCTTCATATGGTAAACCATGTCCTTATCTTAGTAGGTTCTAATATGCACAATATTCTTGGTCAATTAGAATAAACCCTTGTACAGGTTAAAGCTACTGTATAACTCCTAAGATATTCCATAAATCACACAAATTGCATATTTTTCTAACCCCGAAATAGTAGGCTATGAAATAGTGAACTTGTCGTTATGTCGTTGAGTTCTAAATAGTAAATTGCGAAACAAAAAACTAGCCATTATTTCATGAAAGGTGGGTGCCATTGAAGAGAAATGGAAAAATTTCTCTATTTTGTGGAGCACAACTTTCATTATAACAAAATAGAGAAATGGTCACTATTTTGCAAGTGGTGATTTCTCTTGTAGTGAAATGGTGAAAAGTCACTATTTCACCAGACGAAAATTGTGACCTGGAGACTTGGCAAAAAGTTTAATAAGCTGGAAACTTGGCATAGATTTTCTATTTCTCCTTTTCATATTTGTTGATAAGCGCAATTTGTTTGTATAATTGGGATGATATGCCTTGTAGTATAGAGACTAGGCAAACATGATCTATAAATAATTTTGGATTATGGTAATTTGTGATGTTCTTTGGAATGATTATAAGTATGCTTTCTATTGTAGGGGATTGCTAAGAAGGCATTTTAAGTTGTAATTATAATTAAAATTTTGATAAATCTGTCAATAACAAGGTCGACAAGTATTTTGGAGGTTGGCTTTGAATTATGTGCAGGTATAGGATCAAAGGAAGATCTCTAGAAGGTTTCTTATAGGTCACATGGTAGGAGTAATAGAGTCAAGTAAGAGAATTTGTAATATATTCCTTACATGTGTAGAAATGGGCAACTATCCCATCTCTAATTTGTATCTATCCCATAACTATCTGATGGGTTGAATGTAAAACATTGTAACTCTAAAATTATTTCTATGTTTTGGGAAGACTTAAGGTTTTCTTCACCCATGTCTTTCCTACCGGTGTCTATTTTGAACTGGATTGTAAAAAAAATTAAGAATTAATAAAATTAATCAGCTACGACCTATTACCTATAAAAAAAAAAGCTAATGAGGGGTAAATTTAAATTCTGATTTTTAAACAAATGAATTTCAAATCTACCATTACAAAATGTCTTACATCAAGTTCACTCTCATAGATAGATAAGATAAAGATGTGAATGAGAAAATAATTAGAACTAGATATCTTACTTGAGATGCCATCATGCCATAAGTAAATTAATGTCAAAATATACTTATATAAATACATTCACACCAATAGTGGCATGTCGTGATGGTTAAGTTGTTGTGTTGTTGTTCATGAAACCAAGGTTCAAATCTCATAGGGGATGAGGTCCCCGTTTGTGGCCTAACTGGTTATATATATATATATATATATATATATATATATATATATATATATATATATATATGTATGTATGTATGTATATATATATATATATATATATATATATATATATATATATATATATATATATATATATATATACTCCTCTTCTTCTAACATAATATTTATTATTTTCAACATATTTAACATAATAGGCATATATTACGAGGGCATACCCTTTAGGTGCAGAAAATGTTTTAAAACAGGTCATCATGCTTCAAAATTTTGTTATGTCTTCAAAGGGAAGAGAACTTCTCATACTTGGTGGAAGGAGGCCTCTACCAAACATTATTCTGTCCTTAAAAGCTCTCCCGAGTCTTTGAAGGATTCAGACAAGGCCTTCATTTCGCAGATGCCCTTTCTTGAAGAAAATAGCTTGATTTTGTCGAAGGACCCAAGGTCTACTACTAGTACCTCTGTGGGAGGTGCTCCTACCTGCCCTGATGGGGTGTTTGATGCTGAGGATATTTGCACTTCTTCTCCCCTTGCTGGGAACTCTTCTTTCCCTTCGTTGGTTGCTTTTCTTGCTAGCTCGCCTTTGTAGGGATCTATCTCTTTTTCTGCTGGCGGATTATTGGTTCCTACTAGCTCTGCTGGTGGATCAGTGGATGTTGTTCCTGCCAGCCCTGCTGGTGTTGATTCTGGTGCTATCATTTCTCTTGCTGGAAGCCTAGCATGCTCTGTTCCTGATCTTGATTTTCTAGCCACTTCTACTGGTATGATTTCTGCTATTGGTAATGGTATCTCTATCCCTCTTGCTAGGAGCTTTTCGAATTCTTTGCTGGGAGCTATTTCTCTAGATTCGGTTTGCTGGCAGAAGAAAGCAGTGAAAGTCAAAGATGGCTGGATTACTGTTAGAGGGAAAAACTCAAAGAAATCCTCCTCATCATTCGACATGACTCTCCAATCTCATAAAAAGGGGATTTAGGCCTTCCTATGGCTTCCCTATGGTATTTGTGTCCCCCCTCTTTGTGGCTGGATGATTTCATCTTGGGTGCCTGCAATGTAATATTTTAAGTGTGCTCTTATGGTGTTTGGCCCTATTCTTTGGCTGGACTATTGTATTAATGGTTCTTCAATAGATTATCCTTTCATTCCCAATTCTGTAAAGGGTTTCGGGGTCCCTTCAAAACCTATTTTTACCATAATAAAAAACATAATAGGCATATATTCAAACTTAAATTAACTTAGAAGACACAAGAGAAATCTGAAAATTATGCCTTGTAAATCCATCTTTAACTTTCGCCATAGAGATTCTAACTTAGATCTCCATCTTGAAAATCTATGCCTTACCATTCAAGAACATAATCCCTTTGAAAAGTAGGCTATTTTTTTATAAAAATATATAATTAATATAAAATATCTTTCTAAGATATAATTATTGGAATAATTTGTCATTGCACCAAAAAGCTCAAACTGTTAATGCTTGATACAAATGCCAAATTTAACCCGACCAAAAAGAGGCAGTTAAGTCATGTCACGAATCTCGAAGGAGGTGTTGACCACCAACTCAACAATCTCTCCCTCAAGACTGACTGAGCCTTCAACACCCATTGTAGGGAGACTCGAACCCATGACCCAAGGCTCTGATACCAATTGTTGGAATCATTTGTCATTGCACCAAAAGCTCAAACTGTCAATGCCCAATACAAATGCTAGATTTAACCCGACTCATAGAAGGTGGTTAAGCCATGTCACAAATCTCGAAGGAGGTGCTGACCACCTAGTCAACAATAATATAAGCTTATTATTAAACCATGAATATATGTATATATGTATGTTTTCTAAGACAAGATTACTTATTTAAATTATTCTTAATTGTGATCAAAATTTTGATTTATTTATTTTATCAGAAAGTTTTAATGATAATAATTTTTCTTCATTATTTTATAATTTAATTTCATCTTCTTTGTTTCTACATAACTCTAATTATAAGTAATAAAAAGGAAAGAATGCATTGTAACTCATAATTTGTAATTAATGTAATTATTCTAGATAATTTTAAATTATAATTAAAATAAAAAGTGATCAAAGTCACTAAAATTTATTGATATAAAAAGATGAGTAGAATATGATCATCCTTCTAACCAAAATCGGGATGAAATATAGAGTTCCAAGAACAAACATCATGAATTCCAACTAGAGAAGCTAACCCAAAATAGACTAACAATACCACCCCCAACCCCATTGATGGCAAAAATCAGCAATGAAATTTACATATTACAAAAATAATCCATGGCCCAAAAAAGTCTAATATCAAAAAATTCAATTGACATAAGTTGGATCAATCATGTCTCAAAGAAGAAGTGCCAGGAACATTAGAAGGAAAACAATCATCTTCCTCCACATCAACCCCCAAGGGCATTAGCATTAGCCTAAAAATTAAATGCATCACTTTTCCCATCCCTAATAGGAACAAAATCAAAAGTCTCCTTGTCATGTGGACCCATTTGAAGCGAAGAGACCAAAAGAGATAGACCATTGCAAGGAACATGATGATCCAGAAGCATGAAGACCCCAAAGAAGCAATCCAAAGCATAAGAAACTAGCACATGAGCCACCACTTCTAGTAACTACCTAAATTCATTGACCTCAATTTGAAAAGAACCATAAAAAAGTAGAAATCCTAATGAAATAGAATAGCTCATGCAAGGGAAAGTTAGCCATAAAATAAAAAAATGGTACTGAGTCTCCAATCAGTAAAAAAACCATTATCCATACAATAATTGCCAAGTTTGAAGTCTAAAATATCTTCATCAAAGAAAATATCATTGATGTATTTTGCAACAAGTAAACAAACAATATCAACATCAAATAATAAGTCCATGATGATAGCAATCTAAATCGAGAAATAATTTTAGAAAAGAAAGTACATGAGTGGTTAGATAACTGTTGGTTAGTACCAAGTATAACTATATAACTTTACAAAATTCTAAAAAAAAATAGAGCATAAATTCTGTAATACCCACCCGCCTTCTATTGTTTTTGTTTGTGTTGCCGAATATGATCAGGCTCTTTTATTGCACAAGTTAGACCTTCAGATGGATTTGATGATGTTTTGATGTTATGCCAATACCTATTGATGATGTTATGAAGATTTGTGGTTTTAATGACCTATTGACCCCTATATTTGTATTTAAATGGATCATCTGTATGTTTTATATTTATATTTGATGTGCCTGTATAGCGAGGGACAAAATCGTAGTTGCTTGCAAGACTCACATGATGTGTTTGATCTCTACCATTGCATGCTTTATATAAATATATGCACATGTTTGACCTTGTGATGCAGGTTTGCAGGTATAAGACATTGTCTTCCCTGAATTGGTAGGAGTGAGGGTACCCTTACACAAATCTCAATGGTGAAAGAGGGGAGGTAACATTTAGGCTTAAACCTACATTTTGTCCTAAGTGCGGACAAGTATCTGAGTGACTACCCTATCCAAATTCATCAATGTAGTGTGAATTCATGAACCCCATTTGAGCATGTTTGTAATGTTACTTTTTGGTTTAAGTTAGTTTTTTTGTATGCATGCATTCTTATAGGTCATTGTTGCTCTTTGTCCTGCGTTGGTTAAAAAGGATTAATTAAGGGGTTAATTATTAAAGATAAATAATTATACCTTTTAAATGCTAAAATATTAATATATGAGTTTTTAATTATTAAATATTAATTACATATCTATATTTATTAAATAATTTAATTATTAGACTAAATATAATAATTAAATATTTAATTAATATTAAATCAAAATTCTTATTTTTATACACAATTGAGTAATGAATTACTTTAACTTTGACTTTCAATTTCAAAGTCGCATGTTTGAAAATCAGACTTTAGTTAGTTATTTAAGTTAAATTATGCACTTTTGAATACATAATTTTTTTAAAAAAAGACAAAGTTGAATTCAAATTAAAAGTTCAGTAGTGCAAACTTAAGCCAAGTTGAACAATTAAATTAAGTGAATTTATTAATTTTGAAGTTGAATTTTAATTCTTAATTAGGGTTGCACTTTTCAAACCCTAGCTTTATAAGGTTACTATATTATAGATCTAGGAGGCCATTTTAGGGAATATTCAATCATGTTGAAATAGTCTCTCTAGCAAATTTTAGGGTTAAAGAATTTGTTTAAACCTTGGAGTTTTTGGGTTGGAATTTCATCCCTTTTTCCTCTCAAAGTTGTTTCTTGGATTTGAGGCAGGGTTAAAAGCTTGTCTTCTTCGTGCTTGTTTGGTCTTGTGGCCATTGATTGTTTTCTTCAAATTGTGATTTAGATAATCAAATTAACTGTTGTTAGTTTTGTGGAAGGATTTGTTAAAGTTTCCATCGTTAAAGGTTTTTATTTTTGCTTGTGTAATTTCGGGATATGTGCTAGGAATAGACATCCCATAGTTTTGAGGTTTAAACAAATTTAAGATTTTGAGAAATTTCATATACCGTCTTCCATTAATTTTTTGAATTTTTCATTTGAAGATATATATAATTATATTAAAAAAAATGTCTTTAAAGAAAAAAGAAAACCTAAATATATTAAAAGAATATATATATATATATATATATATATATATATATATATATATATATATATATATATATATATAAAATTAATAAAAATAAAGATTATTTATTTTTAAAAAAGAAAAATAATTTAATATATTTCCAAAAAATTATATAAAAAAAGTATTAGTAGTTGAATTTAATAAAAGTTTATTTTATTTAAAAAAACAAATAAAAAAAGAAAGCAATGTGTGTCGGCTTAAGAAAGCGCGTCCCCATTATCATGTCGTACGTATGGGTGAAGGAGGGAGTGGGAGGTGGGACCCAACTCCCTCTCCATACTTCATATTAGTGTTTTAGTTTAGGAAAGAAGAGGAAGGGTGAGAGGGACCACGTAATCCACCCCCACCCAAGTTGCTTTTTTTAATTATTTTTAATAAAAGTTAAGTTGATAATTGATTTTGTTTATTTTATTTAGTATTTTTAAATTTATTTATAATTTAGTTCAATTCATTTAAAATATAATTATATTATTTAATTTAATTTTATATTGGTTTATTTATAAATAGATTTATTAATTGATAATTTAAGTAGTTTGTATTATATTTTAATTAAATTTAAAGTTAGATTTAAAGTTAGATTTAAATTTAAATGGTTATATATTTAAATTAAATTTAAATTGCTTTAGTTATATTAATTAATTTATATTTAATTTAAAGTTAATATTATAATTAATTTGGAATTTAGTTTATAAGTGGATTAATTTATAATTTAATAGGATTAGATTATAAATTGATTACAATTAATTTGGGATTATAATTTTAAATATTTGTTAATGAATTTGTATGTTGTTGTATTTATTTATATTGGGGTTTTTGTTGTTGTGTTTGATTGTCCGTCATGGGTAGAGTGATGTCTAGGTGGGAATTGTGTTTTTAAAACTCAAAGTATTTTTATGGATTTATACCTTTGGTATCTTATGTTTGGGAGTTCATAACCATTTAACATTACGATTGGTCCATATATTATTTTGGGTGCATATGGGAGTGATGTCATATGTTCTCTAAGTCCTCGATCATTATTGACCTCAAAGGGTGAAAACTATTATTGTGTTGATTTTTATTTAACTTGGTCACCTTGTTTCTTCTATTGTGATTGTTCTATGGTCTAAATGATGTTATTTTTGGATTATGTTTTACTCCATGATTGGAGGATGATGTCATTGATGAGTTTGTCCTTGATAGCCATTGATTTTGTGATATGATAAACCATGGACCACGAATTTGGTGATTGATTTCTTGAGATGTCCATATTGAGAGGTTGGACAGTTTGGATCTTGCATAGGATGTGATATTATTTATTATGATCCAACACTTTTCCTTGGTGATTTTTAAGATTTAACGATTTACAAGAGGTCTTTTGAGGTTATTGGTTTTTCCTTATGTTTGTTTTCAATTGGAGTTAGGGTAGATTATCCAGATGCGTAGGAAAGAAGTGGCTTACAATGCGGAGACCAGGGTCCACAAGTGGTTGAAAAAGGCAACTCATTGTAAGTAACCTAATAAAGTGATAACTTAATAAATTTATTAGGAAAACATTAATAAGATAGTTGTAGTGCCTCATGTTGGTTCCCAAATCAACAAATTGGAAAATTCTAAGAGTTTTCTTTACTCAATGCTCAAATCCTCCAATCAATTTGGCCAAATAACGAGATTAACCGAATTATAGTTTGATTCCCCTACTCTTCAGGCTCTGCAGAACCTAGGTAGGTAAACATTATCACCAACTGGCTCTCCAAGTGGGTGCTTTTTATAACAAATATACTTTGTTTATATCTGATCTTTATGTAATCTATCAAGATGGCATTAATGTCTTGAAATAGATTCAATTGTGTATTTCTTCACAACTTTCACTTACTATCTTCAACTATTTAGTTTGTTACTTTGAACAAATTTAAATCTTACTAGAACTAGATATCTTACTTGAGATGTCATCATGCCATAAGTAAATTAATGTCAAAATATACTTATATAAATACATTCACACCAACAGTGGCATGTTGTGATGGTTATATATATATATATATATATATATATATATATATATATATATATATATATATATATATATATATATATATATATATATATATATATATATATATATATATATATATATATATATATATATATATATATATATATATATATATATATATATATATATCTGTGTGTGTGTGTGTACCATTGTTGTCTCTTTCAATTTTTTGTCACTTCTTCTAACTCCTCTAAAACAAAAGACCGGTACTAGGGAAGACCATGTGCACATAGCTTTATCCCCTGAGATATATACCCTTACACAAACACATAATCAATGAAATACTATATACCTTGAATCCTTGCATTTATAGAAATCATAATTAGATAAGCAAACATAAATGAAAATGTTTTTTCCTCAAACATAAAAATAGAAAGGTCAAACGTATTTATAGCCATTAGAAATATTTCTTGCTAGAACATGATTCATGCCAAGGAATCACCACAGAAACAGAGTAAGAACAAAATAATAGTGATGGCCTTGGAAGAAGCCTTTGCCTTTGGCTTGTGCTTGAGAGTAAAAACAAAAACATGATTTCTCCTCAACATGTACAAATTGACATAAGAAATAAATTTAGATTTGTGAATATTGCCAATGGGGATGTACTATTCAATATTATTCATGCTTTATAACTAAATTTATCTTCAAATGGAAGGGACTCTAGCTACTGCATGTAGCTCTTGTGTAACGCCCTACCCAGGAACACATGATAAATTAACCTAACATGATACTAAGTTGATGAAATGATTTTTTAAAAACATTAAACAATACAAATGCAGATGCAAGTACACACATAAGTTACTTAAGACATTATACTAAAGTGTATAAACATAGTTAACAATCACAAAGGTTCCAAGATGTAGTTAATTTTAACAACATTAACTAAACTACTAAGTATAACCATAAAGTAAACTAAAATACATATTGCAACTAAATATAAAGATACAACTATCATATTAATGAAAGAAAAGATACAAATGATAGAACATGGTATACATAATAAAACATCTTCCATTGCACAAGTCACAGGGATCACAATAATGATTCAAGTCACAAATACAATACATAACATCTCCTGAATAGATATCTCAAACCAATACATTGATAAAAATAAGGCAACACACACAACTGAGAGGGGGGTGAATCAATTCTATCCAAAAAAATTGTGTCAAAACTAAAATTTAACAATACTTAACTTCTTCACTTAGACATGTTTAAAGATAAACATGAAACAACTAAACCATCAACACAAGAATGCAAAACACCATATTTTTTTGCATGGAAACCAGGTTAAGGGAAGAACCATGGTCAGGATCAAACCCACTAGATGATGTACTAGCATATATAACCCTATTAAAGGTATAATGAGGAATGTACATTCATTCAAGCTTACTACTCAAATATAAATGAGGGCAACAACCCAATATACAACTAGGGATACAAATAGAAAAATGGACTACAATCCACTATGGACAACGATCCACTAAATAAGTGAACTAATAGATAGCATCCCTGACATGCCAATACAACTCCAATGAAGTACAACTCTTTTTTGAATTTATTTTAGATTCCACTCATACCTCTTCATACATCCATTGATATCTCTTCATCCAACATCTCACACATCCATACCATCCTTCACAATTACAAATGATCTCATCTTTAAATACATTACATTAACTCATTAGAACTAGTTCGACTAGGGACCTAATTACAAAACACACAATCCTTGATGTGATCCAAGAGATGTCAGTTAAGACATATTTGGGACCCAAATATTCATCCACGAACATGCCACAATCCAAAGATCATGCCTCAAATATTTGCAATAGGCTAACTCACCAAATCGACCAAGAACACCAACACACCACACACAATTTACTGAATCCGATCACACAACCTAATGCAATCCACCAACACAAATAGACTTGACGATCTATAAACATCAACAAGCAACATGAATTACCATAACAACAACACAAATATCTCTATTTCAGATTTCATAATAGTGTTTGCACTATTCATCAGGAACACTAAATATCAACCTCTATCATAAAAGAAGAATAGCTTTCCAACATCCAAATCATGAACCATCCGAAAAAAGAACACACATCCATGTTCTAAACTCATCACCAGGTTAACAACCAAAGATATTCACTATAATCCAAATGAAAAAATAGATTATTAACTAACTAAATTTATTATATTCTAAACAAAAAATAAATATAATTAATTAAATATATTCTAAAATATAAATTAACTATAGTTTAAAATATAACTTAATTAAATAATACATTAATAAAATTTATTAAATAATTAATATCAACTAATATAATATATATATATATATATATATATATATATATATATATATATATATATATATATATATATATATATATATATATATATATATATATATATATATATATATATATATATATATATAATATTTAATAATTAAAAAAAATTATATAAAAATATAAAACACATCCCACCATGGGTGGGGCTTACCCCCACGGTCACCGTGTTGACTACAGTGGGTATTACGGTCTGCGATCCTCACTCACAGTTCCGCGGTCATTGCGGTGACTACAGTGGGTACCGCATCACCACGGTACTCCTGCGATCCCTATAGTGGGTATGTGGTGGGGGTGGTCTCCCTACCACTCCCACATTATTATTTTTATATTTATTATTTAAAAACATAATTTTAAAATAAACACTCAATAATTACACACAAAATCTATATAGACATGAAGAAAATAAAGAAAAATTGAAAACTTCAAAGGTGCAAAACCCTACCCCAAATCAACGATTTGACCTTGAAAAGGAAGAGGACCAAAATTCTAACCAAAATCCCAAGCTTGAAAACCAAAGTCTTAAATCTCCAAGATTCACCAAAAAATTTCTTCCAACCTCATTGAATCAATAATTTGACCACCTAGATCTATTTTAAAGAAAACCTAGCAATTAGAGTTTGAAAAAGTGTAACCCTAAAATATGAATTAAAACTCAACTTTAAAATTAATAAAAAACTTCTTTATTAAATTTTAACTTCACTTAAGTTTGCACAACTAAACTTTATAATTAAAGTTAAAATTCAGTTTATTAAATAAAGTTCATTCAAAATCGCATGCTTTAATATTTACTTAAATTAAATTAATATTTAAAGCATAATTTCAAACATGCAACTATGAAAATAAAAGTAAATGGTAAATTATCACTTTACTTAATTGTGCACTTTTAATTCAATTTTTGATTTAATATTAATTAAATCTATAATTATTATATTTAGACTTCATATTAAAATCATTTAATAAATATAGATATCTATTTAATACTTTATAATTAAAATATTAACATATTTTGACATTCTAGAAGGTTTATTTATTTGACCTTTATAATTAATGCTTAATTAATCTATTTTCACTGACAACATGAAGAAATGCAATATTGAGCTATATAGGTGCGTGCATACTGAAATATGATAAAATCAAAATACAGTAAAGATATAAAAATCACAAGCATAATCAAATAGGGTTCATGGATTTAGATCATCTTGACGAATCTTGGTAGGACAGTCAATCAAATACTTGTCCACACATAGGACAACATGTTAGTTTATGATTAGATTTTAGGTCTAAATGCTACCTCTCCTCTTTCACCATTGAGATATGTGTAAGGGCACACTCACTCTTGCCAGTTTAGGGAAGACAATGTCTGATATCTGTAAAACTACATCACAAAGTTGAGCATGTGTGTGTGTGTGTGTGTGTGTTTCAACCAATGGTAGGGATTGGTCCATCGTGCAAATCTCACAAGTAAGTAGCTATGACTTTGTCTCTCACCATACATACACATCAAACAAAAATATAAAAAAATACACATAATCCACAAAATGCAGATATAGGGTCGATAGGTTAGTAAAAGCCATAAATATCCATAACATCAGATTTTAGGTGTGAATGTTATCTCTCTTCTTTCACTATTGAGATATGTGTAATGGCACACTCACTCCTACCAATCTAGGAAAGACGATGTTTGGTATTTGTAAAACTACATCACAAAACTAACCATACATATATATGTATGTATATGTATATGTATATGTATATGTATATGTATGTGTGTGTACACACACACACACATATGATAGGTAGGGATTGGTACATTGTGCGGATCTCGCAAGCAAAGAACTATGACTCTGTCTCTCACCATAAAAACACATCAAACAAAAATATAAAACACACAATAATCCATAAAATATAGATATAGGGTTGGTAGGTCAGTAAAAGCCATAAATATCCATAAAATCATCATATGAAGATAATAATCACCATCTAACTAACAACATGATATAACTCAAATAATCAATGTCTTATAATATAACATCATCATAAAGTACTGCCATACATCAAAGTATCACCAAATTCATATGAAAGACTAACACACACATGAAAAGTGGCCTAAAATAGTTTGACATCATAAACTGAAATAACAAACTATGGATGGGTATTACATCTAGTTTTTATATTGTATTTGAAAACAAATTTTGTAATACCATCTCCGCATTTGGATAACGTGAGATATTTTACAACATATTCCATTAAGATATGTATATCATGCTAGTTAAAAGCTATTTTATAACGATCTTGAAGGTTTTAATATATGAGTGTATACTCATTCGAGAGTTTTCCTTTTTAAGAAGTTAAATGATAAAGTATGAAAATCTTATCTTTGGGTTTAATCTCTCCTTCTAGAGTTTGGGATAATGTCTTATAGGGATTTGTAAGACATACAATTTATATAGTTTTTTTAGTATTATGAAAGTTCAAATAATTTATCATTTTAATTTATTTATTTAAAAATTTCTTTAATTAAGGTCACATTAAAAGATTGAAATAATACAAGTATTAAATCAAAAGTTACAATGTACTAGTGCCTATGAATAAACATTTTAACAATATGGATATTAATACTTTAGATTGATATTCTTTTTTTCATCAAATTTATAAAAAAATTCTCAAACTTTGATGAATTTTATGAGAATTTATATTTTTCTAAATCATTGTTTGACATATAATCAAATAATCAAACTACCATAAAATTTTCATATAAGAAGGAAAGATAATTGTTAAATTAAATATGCTATTTATCATGGGACTAGGGGAAATGATCCATACTTGATCTTGAGTGTGTGCAAGTGAGTTTATTTTGACTTGGGAGAAGGCATGAAGTCTAAGCTCATGTATGATAAGCTACATGATATATCACTACTCCAAAAGTAACCTAGACATTGCCTTGTTGCCAGTCATGCATTTATAGCTTTGACAAGGTGTTGCCCACAATCCTCGTGAACATTGTTCTACTATTAGCCGGGTGCCCATTGCCTTGGTAGAATTGCCCCCATCTTCCCTTTAGTCAATTAAGTTGAGCACTCTAACTTCACATTTCTCAAAATTGTATGTGGCGATTTGAAATCACTTTCAATTTTTTACAATAGCTTATTTGGTAAGGCCCTTACTTTTAACTAAGGCTTTTGGTCAACACCAACAAATATGATGTCACTTCAATGTACTTTTATTGAGGTGTCCAAGTAAACCCCCAAAAGGGTAGACCAATATTGTGCATTAAGTTATGTTTTGTTGAGTTGTATGAAAAGACCCCAAAAAGGTAAACCAATATTGTGCCTTAAGTTATATTTTTTAAGCGTTAAGAAACCTTAAATAGGGTAGATCAATATTGTGCATTAAGTCATGTTCTGTTGAGGTATCCCAAAAAGCTCCAAAAAGGTACACTAATATTATGCATTAAGTCATGTTCAGTTGAGGTATCCCAAAAACCTCCAAAAAGATAGACTAATTTTGTGCATTAAGTCATGCTCTCTTTGTATATTAAGTCAAGTTTTATTTGTGCATTGATATAACATCATATGATTTGTTAATTTTTAGATCTAAAAGATACCCCTCATGCACTTTAGCATTATCATAATCAAGACTAACAATTTTAAAATTACAACTAATAATACTTAAATTAGGGGAGAGGACCCAATAGTTGAGCATGTTCAAATAGTTGTGATAGCATTTGTTGATTTCATGCCCAATATATTTGACAAGATTACACTAATAGTTGTCACTTTAAAATTGTTATTGTTGATAATGTCCACCTATAATTGAGTGAAATGTATCCTTGCATCCAAAAGGTAACAAATCATGTGATGCCACATCAGTACAACAATAAAATGTGACTTAGCACACAAGTATTGGTCTCACATTTTTTGGGGCTTTTAGACACTGATAAAAAAATATGCTGATGTGGCATCATATTTGATGATGTGGCCTTGAAACTTTAGTTATAAGTAGGGAACTTTAGAATTAATTTGTAAAAATTTGGTAGTGATTTGAAATTTTTGTGTAAGATTTTGGGAGGCAAGAAAAAAGATGCTCAACTACTAGATCTTCTCCCCTAATACAAATAATAAATATTATATTAACAAATACTAATACAACTATTACTGTATTTGGTTTGTTGCTCTAATCTGGTTTGTTGCTCTAATTGAGATTAGAGCCCTCTCCCTACTGATTCAACAAAAATAAAAAACTATTACAATTGTTAACCTAATAAACCTTTTCTACAATTTGAAGGTGTTTAGTCTAATAAACCCTTTCCCCAATTTGAAGGTGTTTAGCCTAATAAACCCTTTCCCCAATTTGAAGATGATTCCCCCAGTTATTTGGGGAAGAAAAATAATAGGATTGTAATTGTAGACACCTAAAAATGGTCAAGCTAAATTGAAAGTGAGCAATCAAAGACAAAATAAAAAATTAATTGAAATCAAAGCCAGCGATGATTAATTAAATAAAAAAATTATTTAATTGTGCAATTGATTTTAATCAAATTAATTGTATAGTTGAATTAAATAAAATCCAACCAATTGAAGGGGTGCACATGACTAAGAAAATCAATTTAATCAATTAATTAATTTCTAAAATTTCTCGCCAACCACATGAGAATGAATTAAACCAACCAATAGGAATTGATGATTGAGTTCAAATAGATCAAAGCCAAATTGGTTCTCCACCACTCATCTTGAGAATGAATCTGAACCACCAACCTTTGAGAATAAAATATTTAAATTGTTTCATCATTTGAAACTATCAACTTGACCCAAATCTAACCATGGTTAAACTTACTCTACCCTTAAGCTTTGGGAAAATGTATAAATAAAAGGCAAAAATCAGGAGAAAATGATCCATTCTCATTTAGTTAATTGCATCCTTACTATAGGCATTTTGATTTTGAAAGCATAATAGATCATTTTTAGCATAATTGAGTTAAAGATAGACATTAATTTCATCCTAGATCATTTAAATTCTAATTTTAGAGCTGTCTCTAATGGATGTCATCAAAGAACATTACATTAGCTTCTTTAATTAAAGATCCATGAGATACTTCTTGTTTTTTTATTTCAATTGAACATGTTTAAAGATTAAATTAGCTTGATTTGAGTTGATTTCTTAACAAGCTAATTTCATGAAGGTATTTTATATACACAGTAATGTCTTGCATTTCTTAGTTAACGACTTCACTTAAATGTAGGGCAACGTCTAAACAGCAAACTAAAATGTATATCTTACCAAGACGTCGGACACCTAATATTTTTTTTCTAACTCTCTTTATATCTTTTACATTTTAGTTGGCTATTTAGCCAAGACCTAAGTGTAGTGTTTAAAATGAATAGTAATGGCCCTGGGCCTTTTAGCTGTCTATTTGATGTCAGATGTATAATGAGTGCGGTCAATGCAAGTGGAGGATGCATCTGGTAGCACCCAAAGCTGGGGCTTTTATACTGTCGGGTTAAAAAATACAATGTCAATCAGCAAGTCAATCAAGCTTGTATCATTCTTTTCGAAAGGCGACGTTCCCTTTTTCGCACCACAATCATTTCATCCCTCTGGTCACTTGGCAACCGGCATATTTAATGGCAGGAAAAGACAAACGGTAAAAATGGTGGCATGTTTTGGTAAGAGTGAAAGTTAATCAAGTCAGAAAACTGCAGAGATATTCCCCTTTCGCTTTCTGCCACTCAGCTTTCACGCACCTTAGCTACACATTGCGTCGTTTCACTCGTACGACCCACCCACATGTGTATCGCATATTTGCTGGATCAAAGAAAGTTTGATCCAGTTCATTTCATTCCTCACGAGAGGAGAAGAAGAGATCATATCATATCATCTGCCTCTAGTTGTACATACCTACCCAGATGGAAATACAAATACAGATGGAGATACAGATACCCACCAATTAATTCAATGGGCCATGTTGCTTTTTGGAAAGTGATGATGGGCATACCGGGAGGAATAAGAGTGCGGAGGGGCAAATGAATGTACTGATGAGACCCTTTTTGTCTTGGGAGCTTCCATTTCTCTCTGCAATCTCTGCCTTTTGCTCCTCCATTACCATTAGCAAGAGCAAGAACCGATCTTGGGCGCCATGACTGATCCTTGATGGATGAAGGGGTTGTGACTCACTTTTGGGGCAGGGGTATGGTCGTCATCATTTTTCTTAGGCTTCACCAGATGATTTATACCTAGGCTAGAAAGGTGAAGGAATAAATCATAACCCAAATCAGTGATCAGCCTCATAGGCTTATTAGGCTTAGGTTCATAGGGATCTCTGCTCTCCAGAATGGGAAGCCCACGTTTTTCTGCTTGCTTGGAATTCATTGCTACTGCTGCACATGTACGGGGGAATAGCATGGATTAGAGGCGTTTACTTCATCATCATCATTGTTTTTTGCCCTCCCTTTCTCTACTAGATAAGACCTAAGAAAGGCCTTTCTTTATTTCACGTGTAAACCTAAAGTTTATCTTGTGGGAGGCAAGGCAAGGCAAGGCACTGCCATGTCTAACATGACAAGCGCATCCGGAGAAGCCAGCGCAAGCATTTCCTCTGATAACTACACATCTCCAGCCAAGAGAAAGAGGAATTTACCAGGAAATCCAGGCAAGCACTAACTCAAATGAACTAGACCTGTCAATTCTTTCTAGATCTACATTAAAAAAAAGTTTTCACTTGATCAATTTTTAGTTGGTGTGAATTTTACAGTCATGAAGTAGATATGTGTAAACGTGTGGTTTAAATTGTGTATGTTTTTTGTTTGATATATTTAGTAATTTAAAAATTTGTCAATGCCTGTAAGTTCCTGATTTAAACTGGGTATGTTTTATTTTGACACTGATTAGGATTCCACTCATGTAAAACATCGATTTAAATTGTGTATGTCATTTGTTTGAGATTGGATCACAGTGAGGAGAATATGCCAATTTTTTTGTTTAAGTGAAATTTTTTTGTTTGGTGGTGAATTAAAATAGCAATGATTTGATTGAGTTCATGCAGACCCAGATGCGGAAGTAATAGCTCTATCTCCCAACAGTCTAATGGCTACGAATCGATTCGTATGCCAGGTGTGTAACAAGGGATTTCAGCGAGATCAAAATCTGCAGCTGCACAGACGGGGCCATAATCTTCCCTGGAAACTGCGGCAGCGGAGCGGCAAGGAGAGCAGAAAACGAGTGTACATATGCCCGGAATCCAGCTGTGTTCATCACAATCCCTCCAGAGCTCTGGGCGATCTCACTGGTATCAAGAAACATTTCTCTAGAAAACACGGAGAAAAGAAATGGAAATGTGAGAAATGCAGCAAAACGTATGCCGTTCAGTCGGACTGGAAGGCTCATTTGAAAACATGTGGTACGCGGGAGTACCGATGCGACTGTGGAACCCTCTTCTCTAGGTAAGAAAGACTCATTCATTCATTCATCAAACCCTTATTACCTAGTCTCAATCCCCCTCTTTGTCATACTTGTGGTCTTTGTCATACTAGACAGGCAGCGTGCTTTTGTCATACTTGTGGTCTTTGTCGCTGCATTTTCTTATTAATCGTCAACTCTGCAAGAAACTTTAGTTGGCATAGAAATTCACGTGATCGGATTCAGACAAAGGAACACTGTAACGCACGCCACTCCTTAAAATACTTGACTTCTGTTATGTCGAAGTTTGAGTTGCAGCCTGCCTGCTTGCCTGTCCGTCCTCTGCCATGCCACTGTTGGGCTTGTCTGTAACCTAATATTATATTATATTGTACTCAGTTTAACGATAATGTGGGCACTAGTATTACCTAATCGAAAAGAAAAGCTTGTGTAGTTAGTGATGTGCAGAAGGATCCTAAGCATGGAATATGACATTTTGTATATTTCACAGGAGGGACAGCTTTATCACCCACCGAGCTTTCTGCGATGCCTTGGCTCAGGAGAAGGCAATAATGAACTCCTCTTCTTGTGCTGCTTCTTCTGCTGTAATGTCCTCCACTTCTCCTCTGGGAATAATGTCATCAGATGAGAATGCAAGGGCGTCATTGTGGTTGGGTAGTGGTGCAACTGCAGATCCTTTAAGTCCCGTGGACATGGACATGGGCATGGGCATTGCTTCTACTAGATTTCTTACACCACAGCAGCCGAAACCCTCAGATTATGATGACACAGCACCACAGATTCCTTCTTTAGCTGGATTGTGGCCATTGACATCGTCGTCTAGCATGCAGGGAAGTCTTTATTCAAGTATTTTCAGTACTTCAGGATGTAGTGAAGTTCCAGGCAATCTGAATGCCATGGATTTATCAAGTGGAATGGTTGGGGACATGACAAACTGGAGCTCCACACGGTTCCCATCTGCAGGCAGTGAGATGACAAGAAGCCTTCCCAGCATGTACGGCCAACACTGCAGTGACAGTATTTCTAACATTTCTCAGATGTCAGCCACAGCTTTGCTGCAGAAAGCAGCCCAAATGGGTGTAAAGCCCAGTAATTCATCATATTCGGCCTCCATGGAGAGGCAGAGCGAAAAACAACGTCAAGGAGAAGGAGATAAGATATCCTCTCATTCAGAAGCAATATTGGGTACTGAAAAGGCCAATGCAGGCCTCCTAGATATGATGAAATCTTCTTGTGTTGGACTTGGGTCGTTCAATGGACGACAAGGTTTCGATAGTATGTTGCAAACAACATCCTTTGGGGAAAACAATGTAGCAGCTTCTGAGGTTTCTTATGGTGGGCTTCTCCAAAACTTGGCTCCTAGGAATATGAACATAGCACCTCTTAGCCTTCCCGGCCAACATAGAATGATGTTGCAGGTAGAGAATCAGAATAATGTAATTAAGCCATCAGGAGAAGAATGTGAGGGAGTAACGAGGGATTTCCTAGGCGTAGGAATGCGAGTGGTTCTCAACATGGGTCAATACAAAAATCTGTTGGAGTGAAGGCCCTGTAATCAGCACAACGTCACCTCCCAAATTTATATTTCAAAGCTACATTTCCATACGTGGGTAAGTACTGTTTGCTCTTCATTTCAATTAATCGACCATGGTTGCTTATTTTATACCTCATTTCTTCTGAATTAATTTTACTTCTACTCTCCCACATGCTAGTGCGTAAAGGGCTAACTTAAAACTTCCCAGTCTGTCTTCTTTGTATATGTCATCAACGTCTCCTTGACGTATTCTCCAGATTTTATCATGCAAATCTATGCCTTCTCTATAATTCTCTTCTAACTAACATGTCCTACAGTATTATTTAAATTTCTACATTTATATTTCCGCTTCCACAACACCCTCTGCAATAAAAGCCCAAACCAATATAACTCCATCACCCCGATGCCAATACCAAGTCTGTAGTGACTACTACATCTGTACAAGCTTAATGGTAGATTTTGTTTTATCTCTGAATTTGTTATAACATAGGCCATGAATTCTTATTTTCTTTCAATATCCATTGAATCACAGTACAGCTACTACAACGTCCTATGAGGATTAGAAATAGCCATGAACAGGTGCTTCAGATCATTCTGCAATAGGTACGCTAAATATGTTAGTATTTGACTTCCAGGTTTCTGGCAAAACTGTGTATGTTTTTTAAAGAATTCATATGAGATTCTGTATATAGATTCATACAAGTTTGTTCAGAATAAATCTGTGACATGCAAGACAACAAAATAAATTTCATTTCATTTTGGAGTTAAACTGGCGCTTGAACTTTTTTTTTTCCCTTTCTGCCGAGGCTGCAATTCTTTTGGATAATGCAAATAGCAATGGCGGGATAAGGCATCGAACGTTCACATTGCTATGATAACAACACTCTAAGAGTTGTTAGGATTAGGCGAAATCATTGTGCATTACATATGCTTGTTTGAACATGGTCTATGTCATGGCTGTCATACAAATGTCTGTGACTTCACCTTACTAAACATACCTATTAGGGACTGATACTATTTGCAGATCCATAATTATCCATTTATGTCCTCTTATCATTCTGAATTAATATTTAGAATTCCCGGCAACGTGTTTAACAATACAATTATTTAATGTATGTTTTAAGTTTTTTTTAAATAATTTTTTTAAATTTTTATTTTGAAGAAAATGTTTTTATATTTGAACCTTGAAGACCAAATTTATATAGAAACTTACATCATAGACTTTTTAGTTTATTTATAATATAGATTTCATAAGAAAATTATGTGGGTATATAGGTTGATAATGTATTTATGATATATTTTTTTAATGAGATGGGTACGAAATATAATTTGAGATTGTCGTATTTTGGAAATTCATTTTAGAATTATTTTCTTTGTTTAATTTTGATGGAATAATAAAGGAAAGTCTAGTGTTGACTTGTGCAAGATGTTTTGGTTTGATTTTCTTCTAAACAATTTATTGATGATTTTTTGGGGGAATTAGATCCAATAACAAGTTGATGTTGAGTTGATGCTTGAGGTTCTTAAGACTAGAATCTTGTTGGATTGCAAAAAGTTGATAATAGAAGGTGGTTCCTAGATAATTATCATTCATTTTAATAAATGGGTCATAAAGGATTAAAAGTCTAATAGCATTAGATTTGAGACATATCTACTACATAATCATTTTCATGAATTTTTCTTTCTTCATTTCTTTAAGGAGTGTAGCAAGGTTGTAAATATTTTGATAAGCATTGACATTTACAAATTTCCTTTTACAACTAATATAAATGATAATTTTGAAGAGCGAGTCTTTCTCCCATTCTTACAATCATACTTCCCATATAATAAAATGGTGCATTTGATGTTTTCTCCATTTCCTATGGGGTTTTACTTTAATGTTGTTCAATTGACAGATGAAATGGTCTTATTAATGTTCTAGGTTGGATTTATGTTGATGTGATTGTGTTGCATTAAGGAAGAAAATTTCCATGCATCTCATTTACATTTCGCATTCAAAGGACCATGTTAGGAATTCCCAATCCAAAATAGACCATGTGAGAGACATATTTGGAGGTAGGGAAAGTCTCTCTTTTCAACATTCTTGTTTTGTTATACAATCGTTTCTAAGGATCTTCCTCCTTTAATATATGCAAATATGGATGTTGTATAATGACTTTTTAGGATATTTCTCCTTTAATATGCAATATGGTTAATTTAATTATTTTTAAAGATCTTCCTCTTTTAATATACAACATGGTTGTTCTTCTTGCAACTCATCATATAGAGTTCTCATTTATGATCGACAAATTCACATAGTTCATTTTGAAATTCTAGATATAGATATCTTAATTTTGCCAAGCTAATTCTTGGACTTGATATGAGTAATATAGTGACTCTTAGAACTAAAGCTTCCAAATTTATTAAATTTAGTACCAAAATGATGAAAGGGATCTTGCTTTATTAGTGAAGGAACAAATTCTAAGGAGGTTAAACATCAATGAAAATGTGTTCTTGTTTGATAGATTTGACATATTTGTGCACATTGTTAAGGCCTATGTTAGATTTATGCCAAAGGAAATTTCTAGTCTATATAGGAATAAATATGTGACATATTAAAAAAATTGTTGTGCATCTTTTTGACATGACCATGATTTGTACATTTATGGGTTTGGGGTTATTATGTGACATGTGTTCTTTAGAGGTGTCAATCTTGTTTACCATACAAACCTTCTCTAAATGTTATTTTAGATGGGAAACTAGTAACACATTCTTGGAGAAAAGGAGTATAGTTGTGACATGAGTATAAAGGTCAAAGGTCATACTAAGGAAGAGGGTCTTTGTATTGGTTTTAATATTGCTATAATTTGATATAATTATCTACATAGGTTTCTCAAAAGAGCATAATATTATAAAAAAATTATTATTTTACCTTTTAGCAGGTTTGGCTTTTTGAAATTTAATTTATATTCTATTCATACAAGATTTTTGTATAATTTACCAATCATCATTTTTGTCTTTTTTTATTTCCTAAGCTCTCTAACTCTATATGACAATGTTCTTTATATTTTACAAGTAGTGGCCTCAATATATACACTTAAAATTGCTCATAAAAAACAACATTCTTATCATATATCAATATTATCACCACTTCAAAAGTATCAATAATTTCTATTAGGATAAGGGACTAGAATGTATTTTATTTAAGTTTATAATAGCCTACATATGAAAAATCATTTCTCAATAGCTATATTTCGATATGTATATGTAACATGTATAATATATATGTATATATTTTAAGATAATTTACCTACCAATACTTCATAATTATATATGATTATAATAATTTATATATATATACATATATTAATATCTATATACATATCATACTCATAAAAAAACTATGTGGCAATGCTCTACAATTAAATAAGATAATAGTAATTTTTATTTTATCGAATAATGTCTAATTTATAAAAGATCTTTTAACTTGCACATATTAAAAAAATCCCTTAAATAATAATCTTGATATTAATAAAAAGATATTTCTATAAAATTATTAGCTAGACATGTGATGCCATTTTCTTAATTCTAACAATCATATGATTTATTTTAATAATATACTTGCAATAATTATTTCATTATGACTAAATTTCTATATATGAAAAACCTTACTCTACTCTTATTTTAGAATAGGTTTGATTATTTATTTTAAGTTATTAATAGATTTAGATGAATGGTCTTTTTATTTGTTTTCTTTTAGTATGGTATAGTTATATATAAATATGTTTTATTTTGTACAAGTATTTTATATTAAATATTATTTTACTTATATTTTTTAATTTATGTGATTGTATTATTAATCTTATTACAATTTATAATATAGGTTTATATAATATTATAATTTGTTATGAATGATGTAATTCTAATGTTCTTCTTATTAAAATATATATTTATGAATTAATTGTTCACATTTAATTTAATCTAGTTTTAAATTGAAAATATGCATATAAGATGAGTTTTATTGATGAGTGTGTCTATATTTAGTATTTTCTGTTGTATTCAATATGTTAAAAAATAAATAAATTTGCATATAATCTTAAAAATTACTAATGTGTCTAGTCTATTTTCCTACTTTTCAATGATCTAGATATCTACATATATAACTTCTTCTATTATGTATGTGAATAGATAAATTCTTCACATATAATATAAATCATGTAATTACTATTTGTAATTTAAAACACATTAAATTCTTTTATCTAGCATACAACTAAAACATGTCTTAAATTTAAACCTTAATTAAATGACAAACTAAAATAATCCACCTATTTTGTAACCCATGTGTATAATAATACCATTATCCAATGTAAATAATAATCCACCCTGAATATTTTGTAACATTGAATTTTTTCCTATGTATTTCATCCTAAAAATAAAAAAGATATAGCATACATGCATATACATATACATGTACATGTAACCATTTAATAATCTAAGTATCACATAAAAAAGTCATCAATCTTTAACATATCCACACTTCTTTTATGCCATTTTTATCCTAAACTTACACCTAATGTTCCTCTAACAAAGTGTATACATGGAGTCATTCTTCTCTAAATCTATAGTCATTAATCTATTGTCAATAGTAATTTCTTTTTTATTTTATTTTGAATCATATTTTTATTCTATAATTAAAATTTTTCTTTTGTATTTTCCATTAAATTTGTTATACTTTTATTTTATATTCTCTTTTAAATTTTATAGGTCTATCATATTCAAAATATTTTTATTTTCTCTCATTCTTATCTTTCATTTATTTCTTTTAACTTTTAGAAATATAATTTCTTCCTGAATTCCTTTATGTTTTGTTTATATTATTTATTCCACCTTAATCACAATCAAATGATGATATATTTTCCCAAGATTCTAGATATAGGTAGTAGACTCATGCCCATATGTGACACATATTTTTTTGTAATTTTTGGTCAAATATATAATTAATTATGAATTTTCTGCTACAACTTTTTCAGAGTAAAAAACTCTCGTGTTTGACCACCTTAACTAATTCAAAATTTCACCAAATTCAAAACTTTTTTTTCTTCTTATAGTGGCTGAAGCATAAATGTGACACATATTTCGGATCTCAAAAAGGTTAAACGGTTTAAAAGTTATAGATGTTTTTCAATCAGTATGTCAATTACGACTTTAAACATAACTCAATTGAAAAATAAGTAATAATTACTTATTGAACTCAAAATTTGATAGCAATTATATTGATGGAAAGTTGATAATGTCTTTAAGAAACCCTTTTCATTTCATCAATTTTAGGTGAAAAAATAGTTTTCAGCTACATGGTCGAAGTTTCGATATCAGAAACTATCTCTTGAAACACACCTAAAGGGTTGACCACCCACATTTGGTATTGCCGAAGAAAATACCAAGCCTAATCGGATATTTGATAAAATTGGATATCCGATATTTTCAGATATCCGATAATATCATATATTCGAAAAAGCCCGCCTATTTTGAAATTTCAATTGCTCCACTTTTCCCAAATTGAAGTTTCATAATAAATGTAATTTTTTAATAGTAATATTAATTGTGTTATATTAAGTTGTATTCTTTTTATGTTAATATTAATTCAATTGAGTATTTTTTTAATTTTAAGTTATATATTATAAATTATTATTTTTAATATTAATATTAAATAATAATAACATAACATTTATTTCTTTTAACTTTTAGAAATATAATTTCTTCCTGAATTCCTTTATGTTTTGTTTATATTATTTATTCCACCTTCAAATTTTTCTTTCAATGGCTTATTATGTTCTCATGATTTTATTCTCTCTTTTGTTATTATCTTATTATTGTATTTTCTACTTTTTTTCTATGATTCATTTGTTTTTTAAATTATTATTTATAAGATTTTAAAATTAAATGAATCTTTATTATTTTTCTGATTTTGAGATTATTGGTCGACTTAAATAATTTATTTAGTTACATCTATTATTTAGATCTCATTCATAAGATTGGTATAGAATTGTGAGTGTCAATATATTTGATAGTGTTAATTGTTAATATTAATTTTAAATAAAATAAAATATTGATTAATTTGTTGTGTATAAAATATTATAAAAATTATATTTTATTTTTTAAACGTCTGAAAATCTATATTCAAATAAATAATTTTTTTTTTTGGTAAAAGGATGAAGCCAATAATTTCATTAATCATAAAATCAGTGATACAAGATACCTTCGCTCAGTGCAAGTGCTGGTAGGAAAGAGCGGGGTTGAGAAAACCTCTAGCCTTGCCTGAGACCCTAGTCTAGATTCTGATACATAATAGTTTAGGAGGGCATACCCTCCGAGACCAAACCCATCATATTAAAATATTATGGATTGCAAAAGAAGCTATTCTTTATCTTGTCTAAGGAGATTCTTGAATAGTTATATGCCTGTCCATTCAACAAAGTTGGAAGACTTTCCTTCTAGGTTTTGCACTCTTATGTTTTGGTTTGATTCCTTTCTTATGTTGCCATTCTTGATTCCTTTCTTATGATGTCATTCTTGATTCTAGACATTATTCTGCCCAAACGTAAGCTCCTCAAAATGCCTCTTGAGCCTTTAATACTTGAAATTCCTTAATTTTTGGCTAAGATCCTTGTTAGTATACTCATAATATTCTTTGTTAGTAATCAAAATTCTATGGACTACTGATAAGATAATACTTGTCAAATGGAGCCCTTTATTATAATTATTTGCTTAAAAGAAAATACCTGTGCCTGTACCACCTGGTTATAAGTGTACTGTGGACTTAGCTGATTTTGTTCTTGGATTATAACTTATAAGACTAACAATATACTCCTATGAAAGGTACACTACTTGGATTCCAGACATACCCACTTGTGAATATCCCATATCCTATTCTTTATAAGAAAACTAGACATGATATGATGTTAATTCTCCTATTAAGATATGGCTTATCTACTTTAGCTAACTTAACTGAAACTGTCTGCTTGGTAGAATGCATCAGAATTAATCTAAAAATCATTAAAAGATCAGTGTAAAAACAAAGTTGTTTCCATATTCCTGCTATCATGGCCTTGTTACGAAGCACACATAGAGACATCCATAAACATGCATATTAACTCTTTTATATGTTTCACCATTTACATTATGCTATTATTCCAGATTCTTAAAATAGTTGCATCTTCATAGAAAAGAGGGTATATACCACATTGTCCCCAAAGCAAATGAACACCATAATACAAGAGAATTAAACAGAAGAGCACCATGATAATCTCTTTTCTGAAGCCAATATACATATAAATATATTGACTTCAAGATAACAGATTACCATGGTATTTACATCTGCAATAAAGCTATATCCTCTAACTAAAACATATTGCTCAGAAAAAAATCGTGAAGTTATAGTGGAGGTTGTTAGTCCCAAACTTTGGTTTTTAAAGGGTCATTATGAAAACCTAATGTAATGGAATTATAGTCTGTCATTATCTTACTGAAATGGAATATCTTTGAGTAAAGGGAAAGAACCATTTATTCCAATTCATATTTTCCTTAATTAGTCCATCTCTGTTTCATAATACATTAGATGGGAGATGTACATAGAGCCTTGCTTCCACCTATTCATGGAATCTAATAACACATTCTAGTTGCAAATACACACGTGTACTTCTTTGAATCTAATAATGCTTTCCTAACCACATGTATACTGAAGCCATTCTATATTAATTATATCTCTATTGAGACATTTGTCCTAAACCTGCATTCAAGTTATCAAGCCAATGAAAAATTAAAACTATAATGATATCATTAATACCAAATCCTTAAGTCTTATCTGGATCATGCTTATACAAATCTATTTATAATCTGGTCGGTATTCCTATTAGATACATTGATTGCTAAATGTATATTTGTAAAATCATTATTACCACATGTTTTCAACTAGTTTGCATTCTCGCTATGGCCAGTTGTATCAAACAATTACCTGGATGTTTTTAAAAGTCCTCTGGTTATCCCTTAATATTACATAATACTACTAGATATTCAAAATGGGGGTTACTTGATGTTAGGAAAATTGCAAGCTACTAGAATGGGATTACTTGATGCTGGGAAAATCTACCTTAGCAAATGAGTTTTGCTATTAATCTAGACCATCCTGTTATAGTAAACCACCTCCTTCTTATCCTTGTAACTCAAGAATAATCCTTACATTCTCCCTCTCCAGAGGAAAGCTCATCGACGTTCATAGCATCTTGATCAAAATTAACCAAACAATAGGAAAAACTTTAACTAATAATGTTACTTTAAATCATACCAGGGCGTATAGTGAGTATCTGAAGTACTTATGAAAATAAATTAATAAACAAATTAATATTCATCATTAAAACCTTGTTGAAGAATCGAATCACATACATAAAAAGGATGCCTTAGTAACTCTTGAAAGGGAATATATATATATATATATATA